>JAGFNQ010000364.1:0-230648 GCA_024364735.1 Boesenbergia rotunda | reverse complement strand
TACATGTTTTGTATTTGATTGAGATCTTAAACTCATTTACTGAATGCCCGCAATACAATTCACAGCATGAGAGAATTTGTGATGAATTCACAACTAGTGATTATCTCTACATGTGTAATTGTGAAGTATTGAAATTGTCCCTAGTCGATGAATTGATAAATAAAGACACTATCAATTCTGTTGAGACTAGCATGGGTTATTCTCTAATCAGCTGATTCTCACTGGCAGGTGATATTGAGATGTCCGGAGATAAACATGAATGCTAGTTAAGGGAACTAGTTCATTGGAGTGACTGGCTGTAAAACTTCATATGGTAGTCTACATATAGATATGTCAGTGAAGTTTTTACTACAGCTTAAGTGCGATGTTCCTTTGACTTGTGGTGTTTAAGTCATCTTGGTCATGGAGACTTATACTTTGACATCTTAAGCAAGCATCTCCAAGGAGGTGTGGACCCAGGATGATTGGGTATAAGCCGAAGTGCCCGAAGATGTTTGAACAGCTTACAAAGGATTCACCACTCCTTGCGAGGAGATGTATACCCGAGGCCTATCGTCAGATTGTTACTCAAAGTCTCTGGCCAGAGCATGACATGTTCAGAGTATGAATCTCTTAAATACATGAGAGTAATTAGAATCCGTAGGACGAGAAAACGTTACTTGGGCTAGGTGTGACGTAGTCAGCCTAGTGGGGACTGACACACATAGACCATGTCCTGAACCAAGTGGGTATAAGATGGTGAAGGGAATTGGGCACGATTCATTATAGCTGCTGAAGGGTTTCAGAATTGTTTTTGAGGTCAACCGTTGATCTTTCGATTAATTGGGGATCATGATGTACTACTAGGTGCCACTCATGAACGTTCTATAATTGATTAATTATAGACGGCCAACATAAATCGAAAGCCTATTTAGTCACACGCACTACGAGTAATCCGAGGGATTTAAAACGAGTTGAAAATTGGATTTTCCAATCAAGAGAGATTAGGTTTGGTTGAGCCAAACGATAAGTCGAATCTGAATTTTCCAGAGACGCATCGGAAGCTTAAAATGGCTAAGTCTTTTGAAGACTTAATAGATGAATTAAATAAGTTTAATTCATTGGGGTTTGGCTTGGATGGGCCGGCCAAAGAGGGCCTCCATCCTCTTTGCTTGGCCGACCACAACAAAGGGAGAGAACCAAGTTTTGGTTGAATTTATAAAATAAACCAAGTGTGGTTTGTTTTATAAAATTATGGATGATATAAATTTTTATATAATAAACCAAGGTTTGGTTTATTTTTCATGGAAATTAAAATGAACCATGGATTGATTTATTTTATAAAATCAATCATGAATTGATTTACCATGATAAGGAAATTTATTCCATAAGAGAGAAGAGACTTGATTGATTTTTATCATGAATTAAAATATGATTTTAACCATGATATAAAATCAAACTTGGCATGATGGAATAAATTATTCCATATTTGAGAGGCTTGATGGTTGAGAGGCCACTATATAAATGACCCAAGGCAAGGCTTGGATAATAATCGATAGAGATGAAGGCATAGGCTCTCTCCCTCTCTTTCTCTCCTTCTCTTTTCCCCTTCTTGCCGTCCGCCAACCAGCCCCAAGAAGGAGCACCAGCTGGCCATCCTTTTGTGGTTAGTCTTCCGACTTCTCTCTTGGTTTTTCTTGTCGCGTTCTCGGAGAATCTAGTAGTTCTCGAGAACACGAAACTCGTGGCTTTGCGAAGTCATCCCGAAGATACTCGGTCTGGACGCGAATAGAGACGGTGCTTCCAAGGGACGCTTACGGTTGGATTTCGTCGCTTCCTTCGAGTTACGCGAGGTAATACGTAAATTAGTTTATGTTTCTGCAAAATTTTAATTATATGATCATGTCTACACAAGATAAAATTGCATGCTTAGATGAGTGGGTAAATGATTTTGAGAAATTATTTATGCTAAACCTTCCGCTGCACGTAATTAATTTTAAAATTATGAACCCGCATCCATGTCAACATGCACCCGGTCCCAACAGGTATAGGGCGCCTGTGATCAATGAGGCGTCTCATAGAGCTTGGTCAAAGCTTATCTACGCGCCGAACTCGTAGAAGCAGATAAACCTTTCAACCAGTGCGCCCTAGACATACAGGCGCTGAATTGTAACGCCCACCCCTTACCGTTAGGCGGCGCGTTACCTTTAACCTTTTTTTTCTTACTTACATATATCATTGCGTATGAATCTAACATTAATGCAGCGGAAATGAAACATAACTAAAAGCATATGCAACGATAAGGAAGTAATAACATCATATAACATCTAATAGCATCCATACTTAAATAGACTCCAAAAGAACTAGCAAATATCATGCATAAAATAGCAACATATGTCTTATTAGAAATAAGAACTAAGTCTATAGATGGCACGAAAGTGGATCGATCAGTCAAGTCACCACCACACACATTAGCCCTTCCTGCAGCTGCCCATTCCTCAGAAATTTCTATGTTGATCTGCAACATAAGCAAACAAACTATAAGTATAAAACTTAGTAAGCTCTTTCCTACTCACTAAACCCGTACGTCGCATGCATTTTAAAACATATAACATTTCATGGATAGCATAAAATTCATAAGGCACATAAGATACATGAAGACATATAAACATAGAACATGTGCATTTCAAAACATTAGGATGCTCTTTAGAAAACATAGTAAATAATACTTTAAAATCATATACATCATCGTCTTTGGGGTCCCTGGCTTTGTACCCATTCTTTCTTTTGCGCGCATACCCCTATGTAGGATGCGAGGTAGCTAATCCCGACCTACAGGGGTCTACATTCTAGGCTTACTATCTTTCAGCCTAGGGACAGCATCATCGGTAGTCCGGAACCGTGGATCTTTTCAAGATCCGGTACAAGCCAATCTTTAAAGTAAAATACATACATGCATTCTTTTCTTTTCTTTCTTTCTTTCATATAGAACATGCATTCCTTTCTTTCTTTCTTTCTTTCATATTGCATGTACTATAGACATTCAATCATTCATAATCATAAGCATACTTTCATATATAGAACATGCATTCTTTCTTTTTCTTTCTTTCTTTCATATTGCACGTGCTATAGGCATTCAATCATTCATAAACATAGGCATACTTTCATGGCATAATCATTAGCATAAATAGCAAGACATGGAAGGACCTTTCTTTTAACACATGTAAGTGAAGCAACCATCATGCTAGTTTCATCAATACATCATACATATAACATGCTTGTCTTAATCAAGGCAATATGTTAGTTTAATCTTTCTTTTCTCATCTTAATACATACTGGCTGAAACTTCATAGCAAGGATATCATAGCATAAAACCCACATAACATTGGAATAAAGGCATACATTACATAAGAGGTCATTTACAAGTACACTGGTAGTCTAGACTTCACTAAACACTAGTTTAGGTGCATGAATTGTACTTGAACTTATTCTTAGCCTTTATTCTAGTAATTGGCCAAAATTCACAGCATGGATAACATAGTATAAAAGTCACATAATCATGGAAATAAAAACATACGTTACACATGGAATCATATACAAGCACAAGGGTAGTCTAGGCTTCATTGAACACTAGTTTAGGTGCATGTTTTGTGCTTGAGCTTATTTTTAACCCTTATCCCAGTATTTGTCCGAAATTCACAGCTAGATAACATGGCATGAAAGTCATCCAATCATGGAAATAAAACATAATTTACGTGAGAGATCATTAGCATGTATCAGAGTAGACTAATCTTCACTAAACCTTAGTTTGGGTGCATGAATCGTACTTGCACTTATTCTTAATCCTTACCCTTGTAATTTGTCGATATTCACAGTATGTAAAACATGGTATAAAAGTTCATATAACATGTAAACAAAAACATATTTTACCATTAAGGTCATATACAAGCATAAAGGTAGTCTAGGCTTCATTAAACACTAGTTTAGGGGTATACTGTGTACTCGAGCCTATTCTTAACCCTTATTCTTGTAATTTGTCGAAACTCATAGTAGGGATTTCATAGCATAATCATTCACATAACATGGGAATAAAAGCATATTTTTCATAAGAATTCATTCACAAGTGCAAAAGTAGTTTGTACTTCACCAAACACTAGTTTAGGTGTATGATCTAGAGTTCTACTTGGATTATCATGCATATGGGTACACGTAACATTTTTCTAAACATCAATACATAGAATGGAACATGGGTTTAGGCTCAAACAACTTAGATAAGGTACTGACCCTAAGGTATAAATTATTTCCATCATGAAATAAAACACCCAATCGCATGCATATCACTTGATTTAACTATAACTTCATGAAGGTCTATAAAAATCTGTTTTAAGGAATAATTTAAGGTCCCT
Organism: Boesenbergia rotunda; assembly: GCA_024364735.1. Taxonomy (NCBI): domain Eukaryota; kingdom Viridiplantae; phylum Streptophyta; class Magnoliopsida; order Zingiberales; family Zingiberaceae; genus Boesenbergia; species Boesenbergia rotunda. Next base: position 226,263 of record JAGFNQ010000364.1, on the reverse strand, counting down.
TGGCCGAATGTTACAGGGGTCCCTTAGCATAGATTCCACAAAATTTCTTGGCCTAAAACATTTATATAGCAAGGAAGCAATCATTAGAACAATAGCCTACTTCATGTATCAACATTTATCCATTTCATGACTTGGCCAAATTCTTCCAAGTCCTTTATATCATGGAGGGCATTCAAACACCATGTATCCATTATATATTCATTACAAAAAGGTAGTAATAATTTCATGAACTCTTCCTTTAAGTTTTTGGACATAGAAAAGGGGGGTACCCCTTTATGGCCGAAACTTCCCTCAAGGTTTTCTTCCATTCTCTTTCAAGCAACATCACAAGCAAACATCAAAAATCATAAAAACATATAAAAAGCCATTATGTTGTAGGTGAGGGAGTCTTACCACTTGTGCTTATGTTTCCAAAAGATCTCCAAATTTTGGAGAAGAAAAGACCTCTTAAACTCTAGCACTCCTCTTGTTCTTCTCTTCTTTTGGTCCGGTTTTCTCTAGGAGGTGAATGACTTGAAAATGGTAGCAAGGGCCACAAGGATTTCGGTGAGGAAGAGGAGGAAGGGGAAGAGTTTGGTGGAGAGAAAAGGGGGGGGGGGTTTCTTGGCCGAAATGCGTTAGGCATTTCCTCCTCTTCATGGCCTTTTATGGTGAGTAAAGAGGCAAGCACCTCTCTAATGGTGTCTCTTCAATTTTTTTTATGTCTCTTCATCTTCTTTCCCACTTATCTACAATTTCTCATCCTCTTCTAATAGCACTTCCTTGCTAGATCAATTGGTTACATGAATATTCTTAAGGCTTTGCTTTCCTTTGAGGTCCAAGGTTAAATCCTTGGCACCTCTTTTTTATTTCAAGCCCATGTAACCAACGCCCAACAAGTGAATGCTACCCATTTAGTTCATACACATGCATATTTATATCATTATTCATTCATTCATGTGCATGATGTCAAGCATAATATTAATGTAGCATATAAACATAATTATCACACACATTCACCATATATCAAGAAGGTGCTTAATATCTTCTTTATTCGCAATTTCCCCCTTTAAATTCATAATTTTATTCTTGGCCACATGTTCAATTATTACATCGTTCTAGAGGGAAATTTGGGGCATTACAATCCACCCTCCCTTCTGAAAAGTTCGTCCTCGAACTTAAAACAACTCGGGATATTTTCGTTTCATATCATCCTCACGTTCCCAGGTAACTTCTTCAGATTGCTGACTTTGCCATAAGACTTTGACTAAGGGCACTTCCTTGTTCCTTAGTCTCTTGACGTCTCGATCCAGGATCCGAATGGGTTCGCTCTCATAACTCAGGTCCTCCTGGATCTGTACGACATGCAGCTCAATCACCTTGTCGGTACTGGGAATGCACTTTTTGAGCATCGACACGTGGAACACATTGTGGATAGCGGACATCTCCTGAGGTAGCTCCAGCTCGTAAGCCACCTTGCCCACTCTGTTCAGGATCTTGTACGGTCCCACATATCGCGGACTAAGCTTTCCTTTCTTCCCGAATCGCATTACTCCTTTCATAGGAGCTACTCGGAGGAACACCAAATCTCCGACGTCGAACTCCAAAGGTCTACGTCTCTGATCCGCATAGCTCTTCTGCCGGCTCTGGCAGTCTCTATTCTTTGGCGGATACTCTGTATGGCTCGGGTGGTGTCGTCGATGAAATCCGTCTGGAGTCCCATCTCTTTCTTTTCGCCACCCTCGTACCAACAGATTGGAGACCTGCATTTCCGTCCATATAATGCTTCATAAGGTGCCATTCCGATAGTAGCTTGGTAGCTATTATTGTAAGCGAATTCCGCTAGACATAAGTATCGACACCAACTCCCTTTGAAATCCAGGGCACAAGCTCGTAGCATGTCCTCCAGTACTTGATTTACTCTTTCTGTTTGCCCATCAGTCTGAGGATGAAAGGCGGTACTGAAACGCAGCTTTGTGCCGAGAGTTTTATGAACACATTCCCAAAATTGCGATGTGAAGCGGCCATCTCTATCTGAAATGATGGTCATGGGAATGCCATGCAGTCTGATGATTTCTTGAGCATACAATTGAGCCAGTTGCTCAATCGAATATGTCATCTTGATTGCTAGGAAATGGGCTGACTTCGTCAATCTGTCAACGATAACCCATATAGCGTCGTATCCATTTGTAGTTCGGGGAAGACCTGAGATGAAATCCATAGAAATATCTTTCCATTTCCATTCTGGAATTGGAAGTGGCTGCAGAACTCCTCCGGGTCGCTGGTGTTCTGCTTTCACTTGTTGGCAGGTCAGGCAAGTGCTGACATGCTGAGCCACGTCTCTCTTCATACCGGACTACCAGAATTTCTCCTTCAGATCTTGATACATTCTGGTGGATCCCGGATGCATTGAATAAGGGTTCCGTGAGCTTCTGCTAAGATTTCCCTCCGCAGCTCCGGAACATTAGGGATACATAGACGATCCCTAAGGTATAATACTCCCACGTCGGCGATACGAAAACTATCGCCCTTTCCTTCTAGGATCTCCTGTTTGATTCTCTGAAGACTCGGAGCACCATTTTAACACAACTTTATTTATTGGACTTAATAAGTTCATATACATCAAACAACCGAATTTAATGAACTAGATAGGTTGACATCATTCCCATAATATAAAATATCATGGCAGTGACTATCAATCTCCCGTTTATCTCTAATCGGCCAGTCTCGGGATCTTCTACCGATTCTATCGGATCTTCCTCATCCATCTCGGGTTCTTCCTCGATCATCTCGGGAACTTCCTCGAGCATTTTGGGATCTTCCTCGAGCATCTCGGGATCTTCCTCGAGCATCTCAGATCCTCCTCGAGCATCTCGGGATCTTCCTCGAGCATCTCGGGTTCTTCCTCGAGCATCTCGAGATCTTCCTCGAACATCTCATGTTCTTCCTCGAACATCCCCGGATCTTCCTCGAACATCTCCGGATCTTCCTCAGAATCTCCCAGATCATCCGGAAACTCATGGCGAAGAAGCTGCTTACATAGCTCAGTATATGAGATCCGACATTCATGCTGGCCCCATATCTGGTGTGCAACTTCTCTCGCACGCGTGGGCAATGACCGAATCAGTGCTCCAATTCTATAGTCATCCACGATGGGAAACTCTTCCTGCTCGAGTTTCCAAAATAATCGGTCCAATTTTCCCATATTACCTTGGATCCCAAGGACCGGACTATAATCAACTTCTTCTATTTGCTCCATTAGTTCACGACACCGCTCATAGCAACGAGTCGTAGTGCACATCTCATGCGACATCTGGAATTGAAAAACGACATAGTCAGTACAAAAACTGACGAAAACCGGTAATAAACTAGTTTTCTTTTTTTTTCAATTCACAAATATATGTAGAGAAAGCAGCACCTAAAGTCACTAAGTTCCCTTTACTTCAGTGGTTTCAATTACTTATGCTACTAGTCTGATCGATTTGTAGGTATTACTGTTGTTGCTTCACTTAAGCCTATTTAAGTTAGGGTTCAACCTAGTGATCAATTAAGTTAGTTTATTTCGGATTAAATGTTTATAGATTTATACTCATTATTTCTATTCTGAATTCTAGTGCTAATCTTCCAACACTGTCATTTCCTCCTATTATCTATCACTTATGTATATTACGTACAAGAAAATATTTTTATTCTACTAATATCTCTTTCTAGATGTTCTTACATTTTAAATTTATGTAGTCTTCTTGCTCTTCTGTTTAAACATTTTACCATCATTATGCTTATTATTTATACGGACATCTGAAGTGACTTTACAAATTACACATGTTACTCTGTCTTCTAGCCATGCTGTTTTCACGAATTAACACATAGGCTAGCATAAGGTTATTGTCATTTCTATTCATATACATGCATTGTAAATCATTGTCATCATAAGGCATGGTAAGGTATCTTCCTAGTTTTATCCAAGGTAAAATCATGCTTCCATCATACATATCATGAATCATACTTGCATAATTAAGCTATCAACATAACATGAAATAAGGCAAGTATAGAATTTCTTACTGGGAAGCGGCAGGAGGTAGACTTGATGTGTGTGTAGTGAGATGATAAACTGCTCTGATACCAAGCTGTAACGCCCGCCCCTTACCGTTAGGCGGCGCGTTACCTTTAACCCTTTTTTTTTCTTACTTACATATATCATTGCGTATGAATCTAACATTAATGCAGCGGAAATGAAACATAACTAAAAGCATATGCAACAATAAGGAAGTAATAACATCATAGAACATCTAATAGCATCCATACTTAAATAGACTCCAAAAGAACTAGCAAGTATCATGCATAAAATAGCAACATATGTCTTATTAGAAATAAGAACTAAGTCTATAGATGGCACGAAAGTGGATCGATCAGTCAAGTCACCACCACACACATTAGCCCTTCCTGCAGCTGCCCATTCCTCAGAAATTTCTATGTTGATCTGCAACATAAGCAAACAAACTATAAGTATAAAACATAGTAAGCTCTTTCCTACTCACTAAACCCGTACGTCGCATGCATTTTAAAACATATAACATTTCATGGATAGCATAAAATTCATAAGGCACATAAGATACATGAATACATATAAACATAGAACATGTGCATTTCAAAACATTAGGATGCTCTTTAGAAAACATAGTAAATAATACTTTAAAATCATATACATCATCTTCTTTGGGGTCCCCGGCTTTGTACCCATTCTTTCTTTTGCGCGCATACCCCTATGTAGGATGCGAGGTAGCTAATCCTGACCTATAGGGGTCTACATTCTAGGCTTACTATCTTTCAGCCTAGGGACATCATCATCAGTAGTCCGGAACCGTGGATCTTTTCAAGATCCTGTACAAGCCAATCTTTAAAGTAAAATACATACATGCATTCTTTTCTTTTCTTTCTTTCTTTCATATAGAACATGCATTCCTTTCTTTCTTTCTTTCTTTCATATTGCATGTACTATAGACATTCAATCATTCATAATCATAAGCATACTTTCATATATAGAACATGCATTCTTTCTTTTTCTTTCTTTCTTTCATATTGCACGTGCTATATGTTGGATCGAGAGAACCGATAGAGGGGGGGGTGAATATCAGAAGACGTTCGGATTTTAGAATTAGAGAAATTACGCAGCGGAATAAAAACAATCACGAACACAGGTAGTTTTACTTGGTTCGGAGCCTGGGTCGACTCCTACTCCAAGGCCCACGGTCGTTGACCGTTTTCTGCGGGCAATTCTATAAGTTCGCAAAATGGTTTACAAATAGGTGTTACAATTGCAGTATAGTAAACACAAAAGTAAAAGATCGCTCTTCGTTACCGACGTCCTGTGTGGAAATTTTCTCGGAGCAGAGGGACGTCGTCGGCGCTTGTATCTCGAGTCGGGAGGTTTCTGGAGCAGAGCGCGGGAGCAGAAGAGCGTGATTGCGTTGAATGAAGTGTTGTCAGAAGCCTTGGGGTCGAGGGCCCTTTTATAGGCCCTGGGGGCACCCGGAACGTCGGGGGCGCCCCCCCACGTGTCGGCCGATCCGACATTCACTCGGTCAGCTTCTGATCCCTTCAAACTCGGGGTCAGATCTTGATCGGGGTGCCCGGGACGATGGGGGCGCCCGGGTTGACCGGGTCAGAGCTTATCCCTTGGCTTCGCTGGCTTCTGTTGGGACCGGGTGCATGTTGACAAGGATACGAGTTCGTAAAATTTTAAATTTTACGTGCAGCGGAAGAATTTGCATAAAATAATTTCCTAAATTATTTTAACTTCGTATCTAGCATGCAACCTTATAGTGTGTTGACATAATCATAAAATAAAACTTTGTGGAAAAGTAAACTAATTTACTAAGTACCTTTCGTAACTCGAAGAAAGGGACGAGATCCAACCATAGCGTCCCTTGGACGCTCCGCCTCTATTCGCGTCCACGCCGAGTTCTCTTCGGGATGACTTCGCAAAGTCACGAGTTTTGTGCCGACGAGAACTACTAGATTCTCTATAGGCACAACAAAGAAGATCAAGAGAGGAAAGAGAAACTAACCACCAAGAAAATGGAATCGAATTCCGGGAAGAGAGGAGTCACTATCCGCTTCTTCTTCTTCTTGCTTCGTTTCTTCTTCTTCTTGAAGCTCACGGCTACAACCTTGCTTGGGTGTAGGTTGGGCGCCGGCCCTAATATGGCTAGGGTGGGCGCCGGCCCTAAGGGAGGGAGAGGAGAAGGAGAAGAGAATAAGAGGGAGAGAGGGAGCTACTTCTCTTGACAACTCAATTGGAATTAAGGGCTTGCCTTTGGTTCCTTTATATAGTAGCATCTCCCTTGCCAAGTCTCCCTCTTAACGGAATTAACGGAATTAGTTATCATAAGAATTTTATCTTATAAAATTTCTTATGACTTATTCCGTTAAGCCTAGTCTTATTATAACTAATTTATAATAAAACAAATTCTTCTTCTCTTTAAATTATGGAATAAATTTTATAAGAAATTTATAAACTTTCTTATTATGAAAAAATCAATTCGTAATTGATTTTATTAAAATTAAAATAAACTAATTCATGGATTATTTTAACTTCCATAAAAAGAATAAATTTCTATAAATTTATTTATATAAATTTCTTTATACAAATTTATTTATCCATAATTTATAAAATAAATCGCGCTAGATCTATTTTATTAATTAAACCAAAATTAAATGGTTTCTCCCTTTAATGTGGCCGGCCATCCAAGGAGGGTCAGCACCCTCTTTGGCCGGCCAAACCAACCTGAATCGGTCGCGAATTAAGCTCATTTAATTCGCCCAATAAGCCTTCAAAAGACTTAGCCATTTTTAGCTTCCATTGCGCCTCTGATTAACTCAGATTCGACTTATTTCTCTTGATCGGAAAATCTAATTTTCAACTCGTTTTAAATCCCTTGGATTACTCGTAGTGCGTGTGACTAAATAGGCTTTCGATTTATGTTGGCCGTCTACAATTAACCCATTAATTATAGAACGATCATGAGTGGCACCTAGTAGTACATCATGATCCCCAATTAATCGAAAGATCAACGGTTTGACCTCAGAAGTAATTCCGAAACCCTTCAGCAGCTCTAATGAATCGTGCCCGATTCCCTTCACCATCTTAAACCCACTTGGTTCAGGACATGGTCTATTTGTGTCAGTCCCCACTAGGCTGACTACGTCACACCTAGCCCAAGTAATGTCTTTCTCGTCCTTTGGATTTCTAATTACTCTCATGTATTTAAGAGACTCGCACTCTTAACATGATATACTCTGGCCAGAGGTTTTTGAGTAACAATCCGACGATAGGCCTGGGTATACCTCTCCTCGCAGGGAGTGGTGAATCCTTTGTAGGCTGTTCAAACATCTTCGGGCATTTTGGCTTATACCCAATCATCCTGGGTCCACACCTCCTTGGAGATGCTTGCTTAAGATGTTAAAGAATAAGTCTCCATGACCAAGATGACTTGAACACCGCAAGTCAAAGGAACATCGCACTTAAGCTGCAGTAAGAACTTCATTGACATATCTATATAGATAACCATATGAAGTTTTACAGCTAGTTACTCTAATGAACTAGTTCCCTTAACTAGCATCCATGTTTATCTCCGGACATCCCAATGTCACCAGCCAGTGAGAATCAGCTGATTAGAGAATAACCCATGCTAGTCTCAACAGAATTGATAGTGTCCGTTTTTATCAATTCATCGACTAGGGATATTTTCAATACTTCACATTTGCACATATAGAGATAATCACAAGTTGCGATCCCATCACAAATTCTCTTATGCTATGAGTTGTATTGCGGACATTCAGTAGATGAGTTTAAGATCTCAATCAAATACACAAACATGTATACTCAAATAGTGAATTATCATTTATTAAAATAAATGTTTACAATCATAAGGCGATTGCCTTAGGACACTTCTCTCATATCACTAACAGCTTCTGCTTCGATGGCTTGCGCAGGGGGCGCCCAGGACGCTGGGGGCGCCCGGGAGCACGGGGGCGCCCCGCCCAAAGCTGCAGAAGCAGTTCCTTTGCTCCATGTGTTTTGTGTTCACCTTGGGGGCGCCCGGGACACTCCGGGCGCCCTGGTCAGCTGCTGCCTCACTCCTTTGAGGCTCTCTGAGCTATAGACACTCGTTCCTTCAGTCCTGCATCCAAGGTTAGTCCAAAACACCATAAAGCAATAAGATGTTAGTTTATACAGCCTTAGCTGTCTTGGTTCTGACTTTGGGCCTCCAAAATGGAGCCCTAGGTCGAACCGACGCCTACTGTTCCCTTGACGGGGAACGCGTCCTCACCTACTCCTCTCGGGAGAATTTACCTGATGCCAACCGGCTCCTCTGGTTGGACTTTTGCCTAGCGGTCCTTGGCCAGGTCTTGGATACCAAGCTATCCTTCGCCCGGTGCCTAGCATTCCTTCGCCAGGTCTTGGATAACAAGCTGTCCTTCGCCTGGTGCCTAGCAGTCCTTCGCTAGGTCTTTGTATCCTGACATTACTTCGCCAGGTGCCTAGCAATCCTTCGCTAGGGCTTTGTATCCTGGCATTCCTTCGCCAGGTGCCTAGCAGTCCTTCGCTAGGACTTTGTATCCTGACATTCCTTCGCCAGGTGCCTAGCAGCCCTTCACTAGGACTTTGTTTCCTAGCAGCCCTTCGCTAGGTGCCTAGCAGCCCTTCGCTAGGACTTTGTTTCCTGGCAACCCTTCGCCAAGTGCCTAGCAGTCCTTCGCTAGGACTTCTTTCTACACACTCAAGTAACTTTATTAGATCACAAATAAACTTAACTTTGAATCCTTTGCCAATATCAAAACAAGGTTCGATATGGTGCTTCCTGCACCAACAAAGACTACCTTGTCGGGACTCTGTGTAGTAAGTAAACAGTTGTCTTAAGCGCATAGCCCCAAAAGGATTTTGGAAGAGTTGCATGATTCATCATGGATCTAACCATGTCCATCAAGGTTCGGTTACGCCTCTCAGATACACCATTATGCTGTGGTGTATATGGTGGAGTCTATTGAGACAATATCCCATTGTCCCTAAGATAATCTTGAAACTCCTGACTTAAGTATTCACCACCCCGATCGGATCGAAGTATCTTAATACTTTTGCCAAGTTGTTTCTCTACTTCACTTTTGAATTCTTTGAATTTCTCAAAAGCTTCAGATTTGTGTTTCATTAAGAACACATACCTGAATCGTGAGTGATCATCGATAAAGGTAATAAAGTAGCTATAGCCTCCCTGTGCAAGAGTTGGCATTGGTCCACATACATCAGTATGTATTAGACCAAGCAATTCTCCCACTGGTTTACCTTTCCCGGAAAAGGGTAATTTGGTCATCTTGCCTTTTAAGCATGATTCGCATGTATCAAATGAACCGGGTTCAAATGATTCCAGAATTCCACATTGGTGTAATTTGGTCATGCGTTTCTTACATGGCCAAGACGACAATGACACGTATAGGAGTCTATTTGATTATCTATTCGAGCACGATTGTTGCTAACTTCGATATTAAAAACATCACTCGATAAATCTAACGTGTAGATACCATTGCATAAAGTTCTGATCCCATAAAGAACACCATTTAAAGTTATGTAACAGCAATTGTTACTAAAAATTAAATGATAACCTTTTTCATTCAAGCATGAAATAGATACAATGTTCTTTATTAATGAAGGAACAAAATAACAATTATCCAATTCTAAGACAAGTCCAGTAGGGAGCTTTAGCAAATATGTTCCGATGGCAACAGCAGCAATCATTGCTCCATTTCCAACTCGCAAATTCGCTTCTCCCTTGACGAGTCTTCTTCTATTCCTTAGCCCCTGTATGCCATTACATATATGTGAGCTACACCCAGTATCAAGTACCCAGGTGTACGAGGAAATAGAGTGACATTCAATAACGAAGATACCTGAAGAGGATAGGGCATCGGATGCCTTCTTCTTCAAGGACTCAAGATAAACCATGCAGTTTCTTCGCCAGTGGCCCTCCTTGACGCAGTGATGGCAAGTGCCTTTTGGTGCATTTTCAATTTTTTTGGCCCTTTTCTCCCTCCCCTTATTTTGTTCTTTGTCTTCCTCTTAGAGCCTTTCTTTGAGGAACCAACTAACAGTACCGTCTTCTGATCCTGCTTTACAGAAGGCTCTACAGTCTTTAGCAGGTTAAGCAACTCAAGAATGGTAGTCTCCAGTTTGTTCATCCGATAGTTCATCACAAACTGTGAGTAACTCTTGGGCAAACAATGGAGAATTAAGTCAATACTTAGTTCGTGATCCATTGCAAATCCGAGTGTGCCTAGTCGCTCAATGTACCCCAACATCTTCAACACAAACTGTGAAACAGAAGTGCCTTCCTGCATCTTAGAGGTGAAGAGGAGTCTAGAGACCTCAAACCTTTCGGATCTCGCCTGCTCGTTAAACAGCTCATGAAGATGGAAGACGATGGTATGAGCATCCATATGCTCATGCTCCTTTTGTAGCTCAGGTACCATAGCAGCCAGCATGATGCAACTCGCAAGTTCAGAATCGGCCACATGTTTCTGATAGGCCACTAACTGGTCTGGAGTTGCATCTTCAGGAGGATGGTTGGGAAGTTGTTCTTCAAGGACATAAGCAAGCTTTTGTGCCTTGAGGACTATCCTCAGGTTTCGAAGCCAGTCCATGAAGTTTGGCCCAGTCAACTTATTGGTGTCCAAAATGGAATGCAAATTCAGAGAAGACATGATCAAGTGATTATCCTAGAAATACAAATTGAGGTTATGTGATGAGAATGATAGAGAATGCATCAATATACATTAATTAAATCCTATTTATTTTTCGAATTGAATAACCCTTTTTATCAATTTGGGAGATCGTAGGAACATCTCCAAATAGGTTGATATCCAACCATAGATAAGAACAACCATGGCTAGAGTCCATCAAGTTATTCTTAGCTATGAAGGTAGGTAATTATACCGATTACATATTATACATATGTAACTATCACATTATGCTATCAACTAATTGAATGTTTGCATAAATCATTGGGTTGTTAACTCATTAACAAGTATGCAACAATATACATAGCACCCAACTGCACCTCTCTTTACATCGACCTTGGCTGTGGCACAACAAATCGATGCTCCAAGCTTAAGGCTAACCCATTAATCAAGAAATAGTTTTAATATGGTTGGAGCTCATTCAACCGTTTAGTCAGGCTTGGATGTGTCCAACAACCAAAACTAAGGATTGACCTCTGACTCCAACTATATTAATCATAAACTAATTCCATGGTTTGAACATGTTGAGGTTCAAGCCGGGCATGGATGTGTCCATCAACCCAAATGAGAAACAAAACTCCGGTTCTAACCATATTAATGGAAGGTGTTGGCCTTAATATTTTGTAAGGGGTTTTGAGTCTCATCCTTTTCTTTTATGCACATTCATGACATATAATTATGTCATGTTGTAACGATTTCCTTAATAAAGTATGTATGTGACTTAATTTATCAAGTCTCATTAATTGAATTAGGAACCGGATTTCCTAATTCTAATTTCATACTTTATTCAAGGATTTGTTTTGGGAAACAATTTCCTGAATTATCATAATCAATTTCGGAAATAATATGTTTAAGACTTTGATTTCTCTAAATCAAATCTTATTAAATTAAGAGACAGATTCCCTTAATTCAACCACATATTATTTTCATGAAAATCTTATTTAAGGAAATATGCTCTATAGGAAATAATTTTCCTAATTAATTTTGGAGACAATAATATGTAAGAGCATCACCTTATAAATCAAATAAGAAAATTATCGTTTGAGAATCACCTCAAAAATTTTCAAGATTTGATCACATATTTTATTTATGGAAAATTAATATCAATAACTTAATTTGGATGGCTCCCCGAGGCTCAATCCAAAATACGAATTTATTGATAATATAATTTGGACGGCTCCCGAGGCTCAATCCAAATTAAACATTTGACAGTTTAAATTCAATTTAGGAAATTTAATTATAACAACTAACTTTAAATTGGACGACTCCCCGAGGCTCAATCCAAAATAAAGAATTTTGTAAATAATTTAATTTTCAATTATAAATTTAAATGTCAATTAATATTCCCATAATTTGTCTAGACTTTCTTGAAAGAAAGTGCCCAAAATTGCGAGCTTTCCATAAATGGAAAGTTTCCAAAAATAAAAGGTTTTCAGAATAATTGTAAGTTTCTGGTACAAAGAAAACTTACGTTTTTCCAAAATTAAAAAATTTCCAAAATAGGAAATTTTCAAAATTGGAATGTTTCCAAAAATGGAAAGTTTTCACAATTATCATAAAATTTCAGAAACAGAGATATTTCAAAAGTTTACAAAATTTCATGAGGATTTCCAAACTTTGAAATTCCTAAATCGAAAATTTACCATAATTGGAAAGTTTTCGTAATTGAAAAATTTTCCAAAATTGAGATTATGATAAAGCTTTCCGCAAAACAATTATATGATTATGTCGAACACAAACCTGGCTCTGATACCACTGTTGGGACCGGGTGCATGTTGACATGGGGTTCGTAATTTTAAAAATTAATTACGTGTAGCGGAAGGTTTAGCATAAATAATTTCTCTAATTATTTAACCACACATCTAAGCATGCAATTTTATCTTGTGTAGACATGATCATATATTTAAAATTTTGTAGAAATGTAAACTAATTTACGTATTACCTCATGTAACTCGAAGGAAGGGACGAGATCCAACCGTAAGCGTCCCTTGGAAGCTCCGCCTCTATTCGCGTCCACGCCTAGTATCTTCGGGATGACTTCGCAAAGCCACGTGTTTCGTGTTCTCGAGAACTACTAGATTCTCCGAGAGCGCGACGAGAAAAACCAAGAGAGATGTCGGAAGACTAACCACAAAAGGATGGCCGGCTGGTGCTCCTTCTTGGGGCTGGTTGGCGCACGGCAAGAAGGGGAGAAGAGAAGGAGAGAAAGAGAGGGAGAGAGCCTATGCCTTCATCTATATCATCCTCTCCCAAGCCTTGCCTTGGGTCCTTTATATAGTGACCTCTCAACCATCAAGCCTCTCAAATATGGAATAACTTATTCCATCATGCCAAGTTTGATTTTATATCATGGTTAAAATCATATTTTAATTCATGATAAAAATCAATCAAGTCTCTTCTCTCCTATGGAATAAATTTCCTTATCATGGTAAATCAATTCATGATTGATAAAATAAACCAATCCATGGTTAATTTTAATTTCCATGAAAAATAAACCAAACCTTGGTTTATTATAAAAATTTTATATCATCCATAATTTTATAAAATAAACCACACTTGGTTTATTTTATAAATTGAACCAAAAACTTGGTTCTATCCCTTTCTTGTGGCCGGCCAAGCAAAGAGGATGGAGGCCCTCTTTGGCCGGCCCATCCAAGCCAAGCCCCAATGAATTAAACTTATTTAATTCATCTATTAAGTCTTCAAAAGACTTAGCCATTTTACTCTACCGATGCGTCTCTGAAAAATTCAGATTCGACTTATCGTTTGGCTCAACCAAACTTAATCTCTCTTGATTGGAAAATCCAATTTTCAACTCGTTTTAAATCCCTCGGATTACTCGTAGTGCGTGTGACTAAATAGGCTTTCGATTTATGTTGGCCGTCTATAATTAATCAATTATAGAACGATCATGAGTGACACCTAGTAGTACATCATGATCCCCAATTAATCGAAAGATCAACGGTTGACCTCAGAAACAATTCTGAAACCCTTCAGCAGCTATAATGAATCGTGCCCCATTCCCTTCACCATCTTATACCCACTTGGGTCAGGACATGGTCTATGTGTGTCAGTCCCCACTAGGCTGACTACGTCACACCGAGCCCAAGTAACGTTTTCTCGTCCTACGGATTCTAATTACTCTCATGTATTTAAGAGATTCATACTCTGAACATGTCATGCTCTGGCCAGAGGCTTCGAGTAACAATCTGATGATAGGCCTCGGGTATACATCTCCTCGCAAGGAGTGGTGAATCCTTTGTAGGCTGTTCAAACATCTTCGGGCACATCGGCTTATACCTAATCATCATGGGTCCACACCTCCTTGGAGATGCTTGCTTAAGATGTCAAAGTATAAGTCTCCATGACTAAGATGACTTGAACACCGCAAGTCAAAGGAACATCACACTTAAGCTGCAGTAAGAACTTCACTGACATATCTATATGTAGACTACCATATGAAGTTTTACAGCCAGTCACTCCAATGAACTAGTTCCCTTAACTAGCATTCATGTTTATCTCTGGACATCTCAATGTCACCAGCCAGTGAGAATCAGCTGATTAGAGAATAACCCATGCTAGTCTCAACAGAATTGATAGTGTCCGTATTTATCAATTCATCGACTAGGGACAATTTCAATACTTCACAATTGCACATGTAGAGATAATCACTAGTTGTGAATTCATCACAAATTCTCTCATGCTGTGAATTGTATTGCGGGCATTCAGTAAATGAGTTTAAGATCTCAATCAAATACACAAACATGTATACTCAAATAGTGAATATTCATTTATTAAAATAAATGATTACAATCATAAGATGATTGCCTTAGGACACTTCTCCCATATCACTAACACCAACAGCCGGCACAGCGGAGTCGGGGTGTTAATGGTCTCCCCCTGAGGGGACACGTTACATTTATCCATTCAACTCCACTTCAAAGCCACCAACAATGAAGATGAATACGAGGCGATCCTAGCGGGCCTCCAAGCAGCCAAGCATATGGAGGCTACTTGGGTCATTGTACACTTGGACTCTCAGCTTGTGGCATAATAAATAAATGGCGACTTCGAAGTCAGGTGTGAGCGCCTGCAGAAGTATGTGGCCCTCTATGAGCAACTGAGAGCCTCCTACATGGAGGTTATCCTGCAGAAGATCTCCAGGCAGACAATGTCAAGACCGATGAACTAGCCAGGTTGGCAAGCTCCATCTCGACCTGGTAGCTGGATGAACCTAGCGCCCTGGAAGAGACAGTAGCACAGATTGGAAAGGAGGCGGAAGGCGACACCATAGTCGATTGGAGAGATCCATATGTGGAGTTCCTATGCAGTGGGAACACTCCAAGCATGGACCAAGGAAGTCGATTATTCCGCTGCGGGACTGCTAGATTCACACTGGTCGGAGATCAACTATATAGGAGGGTCTTTGCTCAACCACTCCTCAAATGTGTCGGTCCAGAAGAAACCGACTACGTGATGCGGGAAGTACATGAAGGCATCTGCGGGAGCCACATTGGGGGAAGATCTCTATCTAGGAAGATTATTCTGGTAGGGTACTTTTGGCCCATTCTACAAGCTGGCACTCTCAAGTTTGTAGCCTGATGTGAAGTCTGCCAGAGACATCAGCATGTGACTCATCGATCGACTGAGCCCTTGAGAGTCTCCACAATGTAATGCCCATTCGATCTGTGGGGAATGGACATCGTAGGCCCCTTTCCTATCGGGTCATAGCAGAAGAAGTTCCTGCTAGTCCTCGTGGACTATTTTTCCAAATGGGAGGAAGCTCAGCCTCTAGCACACATCACGGAGGTCACGGTGTTGAAGATCCTATGGAGGGATATCGTCTGCAGATACGACATCCCCCACAAGCTGGTGTCAGACAATGGAAGGTAGTTTGCCGGGTGCAAGCTCAAGGAATGGTGCGAGGGGTTAGGCATTCGCCAAGCCTTCACATCAGTGGCGTACCCTTAAGGTAATGGGCAAGCCAAGGTCGTTAACCATGAAATCCTCAAGGGACTCAAGATAAAACTAGATCATGTCGGAGGCAGCCGGGTCGAGGAACTCTCCAGTATATTGTGGTCCTACCGTACCTCTCCACAGGAAGGAACAAGTCAGAGTCCTTTTTAGCTGGTGTATGGAGCTAAGGCTGTGATCCCAGTGGAGGTAGGGGAAGAGTCCATCCGAGGCAGCACTATAACAAGGAGGACAATGATCAAGAGCGGTTGATCGGCCTAGATCTTGTTTCAGAGGTACGAGATAAATCAGTAGCTTGGTTGGAAGCATACCGACGACGGATGCAACAAGCATACAATCGCCGAGTAATCGTCTGCAGCTTTTGTAACGACCTAGAAAATTCTCATAATATTTTCTTTAAAATATTGAGCATGACTAGATAATTTTCCGAGGGACCTAGAAATATTAATACGAATTTTAGCCTAGAAATCCATATTTTCTCATTTAAATTGGAAAAAAATAAGCACTAATGGGCTTTATATAGGCTTTCTAGTACCATAATTATTGGTGAATTTTAGGTAAAAATTAATATAAATATAAAGAAGTTTTAATGAGAAATATTAACATAATTATGGGGGAATTTTTAAGGGATTTATGAAATAATAGAAAATAAAATAAAAATAAAATACAAAAATTAATGCATGAACCAAGGATTGAACCTTGGACCTCTTGTACAACCATGCATACTCTAACCAATTCACCTAGCAAGGGAGTGCTATGAGGAAATGAAGTGGATTGTGGTTAAGGCTTAGGGAAAATGAAGGGTCATCCACCATGACTCTTCACTTGCCCTCCTTAATGTGTTATAAAGAGGGGGCTTGGGAGTTACTTTCTTCTTTCCATCAATTCCACCTTTCTTCTTCCTCCTCCCTCACTCTAGCCGAAACTTCAAGGAGAGTTTTCCTTTGGAAAACTTCACAAGAGGGCTCAATCTTCAAGAGCTAAGGGTCATCTACAAGGCTACAAAGGCTAAGGGTGATCAAGGGACAACAAGGTCTTCATCATCTTCCCTTTTTAAGGTCTAAAAACCAAGATAACCCAAGGTAAGACTCCCTCACCTATGGTATAATGGTTTTTGAGTTATTTTCATGATACAAGAAATTGTTTGAACCATATATGAAGAAACACCAAAGTTAGGGCTACCAAGGGTTTCGACCACCATAGGTTTCTATGGTTTGGTTTGGATCCAACTCTTTAATATTGTTCCTTATGTTTTCTTATGTGGTAAGAGATGTTAATAGGGGTTATGTGAAAGTTTTTTTTCATGATTTAAGGCCCTAGTAACTTTCGGCCAAGATGGGTTTTAGGGCAAGGGGTTAGGGTTAACTCCAAGCAAGGGTTCAAATGTTTTCCTATGGAAGTATATGTAAGTTATAGGATGTAAATTTGTAACTTTATGAATTTATTCATGTGATGGTGACCCATTAGGGTTTCAGCCAAGGTCCCAAGGTAGGGCTAGGGTTTAGGATTTACTCCAATCATGGGGTTTAATGGCTCCCTATGGTCTTGTATGTAATGCATGGGTGTTCTTTTACTTATGGAACCCTTCCTATTGATTGAATGGTGGAGTTTCATGCCAAGGAACTTTTGGCCAACTCCCAAGATTTAGGGTTTGGGTTGGGTTAAGACCACAAGGATGCATGTTTGTAGGGTACTATGATGTATATAGATGTTTAAGTATGTTGGAAGAATGTTTATGCCAATTGAAACCATAGCTTATGTGTCATGAATTATATGTTAGGTCACTTATAATGATGATTCATAAATGTTTAGACATGTGCCATGAACCCAAGGAAATGTATCATGTATGAAAGGACCTAGGCATGTTTTTCCATGTACCATGACCATGCATGTTTTTATGAATTAAGATGCTAATTATGTAGGTATGCCATGATTTAGGAATGATATGTATGCATGCCATGATTTATGAATAATATGAATGTATGCCATGATTTATGAATGATATGTATGCATGTCCTGTTTATGGATGAAATGATGAATGAAGTTAAAGTTCATGCCTTCAAGGCATAATGGTGATATGGAATGAGAATGATGAATGAAATGAGGTTCATGCCTTCAAGGCATAATGATGATGTTAAGCATTAAGAATGAATGAATATGCTATGTATGTTTTGTGAATGAAGAAGCATGTTAAAGTATTTTATTTTAAGAATGGGCTTGTACCGGACTTGAATAAGGTCCACGTTCTGGACTACCGATGAAGCTGTCCACGGTTCGGGACTACCGATGAAGCTGTCCTTACGGTTCGGGACTACCGATGAAGCTGTCCTTACCCTAGTAGGTCGAGATTAGCTACCTCGTATTTACTTAGGGATGCACGCATATGATGAATGAATGTGGTACAAGCCAGGGCCCCAATGAATGTTATGATTATGTTTAAGTATTTAAAAGTATGATTTTAAACTAAGCATCCTTATGATATATGCATTTGCCCATGCATCCATCCATGTTATGCATTATGTTTATGAAAAGTATGTTTATGAAAAGTATGTTTATGCAAGGTATGTTGATGCAAAGTATGATAATGCAAAGTAGGTTCATGTTAATTATGATGCCATGATTATGTTTAGGTTCATGTTAATTATGATGCCGTGATTATGTTTATGTTCATGTTAATTATGATGCCATGATTATGTTTATGTTCATGTTAATTATGATGCCATGATTATGTTTATGTTCATGTTAATTATGATGACATGATTATGTTTATGTTTATGTTAGTTATGCTGCTATGATTGTGTTTATGTTCATGCTAAGTTATGATGCCATGATTTCATTTATGTTCATGCTAAAGTATGATGCCACGATATCTATGTACATGCTAAATTCGGATGCCATGATTTTATTTATGTTTATGCTAAAACGATGATGCCATGATTGTGTAAATGTTCATGATAAGAAGTATGCTATGATATGTAGGATTGAAGCATTATGTTCATGTTTATACGACATATGGATTTTGTGAGTAGGAAAAGAGTTTTACTAAGCCTCCATGCTTATAGTCTTATTTTCTTATACCGCAGATCAAGCAAGAGATTTCTAAGGGAAGCAGCAGGAGAGGCTAGAACATGGATGTGTAGTAGTGACATGGCCAAGAAACCCTCTTGTTTCACTTATTGCTTGTTTTATGATCTGACAATGCTTACTTTGGGTTATGCTCGACTTATGATAGTTATGCCTAAGAAACAACCTACTATTCGTGAAGTTATGGATAAATTACTTGCTACTTGAAATGCTTATGAATAAGTTATGGAAAGTTGATATCATGATGCTATGCATGCTGATAATATGTTACCTGAAATGATTATGAATAAGTTATGGAAAGTTGATGTCATGATGTTAGGTATGCTAGTAATATGTTAAGCATAATGTCACCATGTATATGAATGATAACCCAGACATGTGTATATGATTTAAGTACTAGTTATTCCACTGCATTAAGATGTTACATATGCACATGTATCTTTAGCGTAACGCCGCTTAAAAAAAAACGGGCGTTACAGCTTTGAAGTCGAAGACAAGGTTTAGAAGAGGATCAAACTAGTCAACGGCCTGGGGAAGCTGGAGCCTCAGTGGGACGGACCCTATGTCATCACCAGAAAGCTCACAGGAGACAGTTATTATCTGGAGGATGACAAAGGTAAGGGGCAGGAGAGGCCATGGCAAGCCAATCATCTCCGCTCTTATCGCACTCGGTGAGATGTTGAGTTGTTTGCATAAAATTTATATTTTTATTGGCAATGCCTTTCAGTTCAATAAATAAAGGAGGAAACAAAATATTACACGAAGAACACCGAATACTTGCCTGCTAAAACCCTGCTACCTCGCAGTGTTGCGGATGCCCGAAGTGAGTAAGCTTGGTCTGGGTATTGCGGATGCTCGACCAGGAGATATAAAACCCTACTACCTCGCGGCGCTGCGGATGCCCGAGGTGAGTAGGCTTGGTTCGAGTGCTGCGGATGCCCGACCAAGAGCTAAAAAACCCTGCTACCTCGCGGTGCTGCGAATGCCCGAGGTGAGTAGGCTTGGTCCGGGTGCTGCGGATGCCCGACCAAAAGCTGTAAAACCCTGCTACGTCGCGGTGTTGCGGATGTTTGAGGTGAGTAGGCTTGGTCCGGGTGCTGCGGATGCCCGACCAAGAGCTATATAATGTTGGATCGAGAGAACCGATAGAGGGGGGGTGAATATCGAAAAACGTTCGGATTTTGGGATTAGAGCAAGTACGCAGCGGAATAAAACAATCAAACTCAAACACAGATAGTTGTACTTGGTTCGGAGCCTAGGTCGACTCCTACTCCAAGGCCCACGGTCGTTGACCGTTTTCTGTGGGCAATTCTATAAGTTCGCAAATCAGTTTACAGTATTGAATTACAAATATAGCAAAGTAAACTTTTAAAACAAAAGCTCTTCTTTTACCGACGTCCGATGTAGGTTGTCTTTTTCCGGAGCAGCAGGACGTCGTCGGCGCTTGAGTCTCGAGTCGGGAGGTTTCCGGAGCAGAGCGCGAGAGCAGAAGAGCGTAGAAGCGTTGAATTAATTGTTGTCTTGAAGCCTTGGTTCGAGGGTCCTTTTATAGCACCTGGGGGCGCCCGGGACGTCGGGGGCGCCCCCCCCACATGTCGGTCGATCCACTTCCTTCTCGGTCAGCTCTGATCCCTTACAACTCGGGATCAAGCTTTGACCGGGGCGCCCTAAACGCTGGGGGCGCCCGGATTGACTGGGTCAGAATGTTATCCTCTTGGCTTCGCTGGGTCTGCTTCGGCTGCTTGACCTGGGGGCGCCTGCCCGGGAGCAGCGGGGGCTCCCGCCCAGTAGCTGCAAAAGCAGTTCTTTTCTTCGACTGTTTTGGGTTCACCTTAGGGGTGCCCGGGACACTCCGGGCGCCCTGGTCAGCTATTGCCTCACTCCTTTGAGGCTCTCTGAGCTGCAGACACTCGTTCCTTCGGTCCTGCATCCAGGGATAGTCCAAAACACCATGAAGTAATAAGAAGTTAGTTTATACAGCCTCAGCTGTCTTGGTTCTGACTTTGGGCCTCCGAAATGGAACCCTAGGTCGAACCGACGCCTACTGTTCCCTCGACGGAGAACGCGTCCTCACCTACTCCTCTCGGGAGAATGTACCTGATGCCAACCGCTCCTCTGGTTGGACTTTTGCCTAGCGGTCCTTCGCCAGGTCTTGGAAACCTAGCTGTCCTTCGCCCGGTGCCTAGTTGTCCTTCGCTAGGTCTTCAGTCCCAAGCTGTCCTTCGCCTGGCGCCTAGCTGTCCTTCTCTAGGTCTTCAGTTCCAGGCAGTCCTTCGCCTGGTGCCTAGCAGTCCTTCGCCAGGTCTTTGGTTCGAAGCAGTCCTTCGCCTGGTGCCTAGCAGTCCTTCGCTAGGGCTTTGTATCCTGGCATTCCTTCGCCAGGTGCCTAGCAGTCCTTCGCTAGGGCTTTGTATCCTGGCAGTCCTTCGCCAGGTGCCTAGCAGTTCTTCGCTAGGGCTTTGTATCCTGGCATTCCTTCGCCAGGTGCCTAGCAGTCCTTCGCTAGGGCTTTGTCTCTGCACACTTGAGTAACTTTATTAGATCACAAATAACACTTAACTTTGAACTCTTTGCCAATATCAAAACAAGGTTCGACATGGTGCTTCCTGCACCAACATATAACCCTACAACCTCGCGGTGTTGCAGATGCCTGAGGTGAGTAGGCTTGGTCCTGGTGCTATGGATGCTCGACCAAGAGTTGTTAAAACCTTACTACCTCGCGGTGCTGTGGATGCCTGACGTGAGTGGACATGGTTCGGGTGTTGCGGATGCCCGACCAAGAGCTGTTAAAACTCTACTACCTCGCGCTGGTATGGATGCCCGAGGTGAGTCAACTTGGTCCGGGTGCTGTGGATGCCCGACCAAGAGATGTTAAAACCCTACTACCTTGTGGTGTTGTGGATGCCCGAGGTGAGTAGGCTTGGTCTGGGTGCTGCGGATGCCCGACCAAGAGCTGATAAAACCCTACTACCTGGTGGTGCTGCGGATGCCTGAGGTGAATAGACTTGGTTCGGGTGCTGCAGATGCCCGACCAAGAGCTGTTAAAACCCTACTACCTCGTGGTGCTGTGGATGCCCGAGGTGAGTAGGCTTGGTCCGGGTGCTGCGGATGCCCGACTAAGAACTGTTATAACCCTACTACCTTGCGGTGCTGCGGATGCCCTAGGTGAGTAAGCTTGGTCCGAGTGTTGCGGATGCCCGACCAAGAGCTGTTAAAACTCTCACGGTGCTGCGGATTCCTGAGGTGAGTAGGATTGGTCCAGGTGTTGCGAATGCCCGACCAAGAGCTGTTAAAACCCTCGTGGTGCTGCGCATGCCCTAGGTGAGTAGGCTTGGTCTGGGTGCTGCGGATGCCCGACCAAGAGCTGTTAAAACCCTCGCGGTGTTGCGGATGCTCGAGATGAGTAGGCTTGGTCCGAGTGTTGCAGATGCCCGACCAAGAGATGTTAAAACCCTCGCGGTGCTGCGGATGCGTGACTAAGAGCTATGAAAACTCTACTACCTCGCGGTGCTACGGATGCCCGAGGCACAATTCTAGGGTACATTTAGTAGTTACACTCAATGACAACAAAGCAAAGCAGAAGAGGGTACATCTACTATAGCTCCTCCTGTTGGGTAGATGCTGTTGGTGCAATATGTATCAGTGATGAATAGTCATCCTCTAGTGTTTCAATGTTTGAAAATATACTAAAGTTAGTGATATTATACATGTTTGACAAGGTGTTGTCAAAGTGATCAAGGGTTAAACCAAACAGGATCTTATGTTTGGTAGGGTAGACCCAGGTTTAATCAGTTTGATAAAGGGTTAAGTCAAATAGCATCTGATGTTTGGCAGAGTGAACAGAACCCAGGGTTGGTCAGTTTGACCAAGGGATTAAACCAAACTGGACTTGAGGTTTGGGATTATATTTACTTGAAGGATAGACGAAGTTTAGTCAGGATCATGATGACTAGCAAAGAAGTGATTATGGTGAAAAAAACCCTGGTGAACGAAGTTGGGTCCTAGCAAGGGAAGCTAGGTAGAAGAAATCCTAGTGATTGAAGCTAGGTGAACTAAATCCTGGTGAGTGAAGCTGGGTCCTAGCAAGGGAAGCTAGGTGAAAGAATCCTAGTGAGTGAACCTAGGTGATCTAAATCCTGGTGAGTGAAGCTGAGTCTTAGTGAGTGAAGCTAGGTGGAATAAGTCCTGGTGAGTGAAGCTGGGCACGAAGTCTTGGTCCGAGGAACTGAGCACTAAGTCTTGGTCGGGGATCGGGCAATGGAGTCTTAGCCAAGCGAGGATTGCAGACAGAAGTAGAGACGGGTCGAGGTTGGCCATCTCGAGATTCGAGTTCTCGGAGGCCGAGCAAAAGTCTAGCCAGAGGTCTCGGCTGGCAAAAGCTTTAGTCGAGCAGGAAGCGCGAACAGAAATAGAGACAGGTCGAGGTCGAACGTCTCGAGATTCGGGTTCTCGGAGGCTGAGCTAAAGTCCAATCGGAGGTCACGGTTGACAATGATAACTTCTCTAGTGTGGAGTAGGTGTGGACGCATTCCCCGGGAAAGGGAACATTAGACATCGGTTCGACCTAGGGTTTCGGGTGAAATCTAAAGTCAGAACCAATAAGTTAAGGTAAAATTATTTGTGTTTTTGTCTTGTGTTTGTTGTCTTACAGGTACCTGGAGTTGGAGGCAAGATAGGAAAGCAAACGCAGGAGAAACGCACCTGGGAAGAACCTTCCTGGGCGCCTGACTTGAATCAGGCGCCCAAGAATAGTTGGGCGCCCCAATTGGGGGCAGCCCATCCCAGATGCCTGGGAAGGCCAGGGTTATCATTGCTACAATTTTGGTGCAACGGATGAGGTTTTGACCGTGACGTTGCAGGCACCCAAGAGCCCTCAAGCGCCCGAGAAGCTAATATATAAAGGGGTTCGACCCCTCACTTTGAGAAATCAACTTTCACATCCGCTAAAGCATCTTTTGTGAAGCAAACATGCTCAAGTTAAAGCTCTACGACCAAGAAGGCTCCAGGACGAAGTGCGCGGCACATCGGACTTCTAGAGTTGGCCGAGTTTTTTTCGGTTTACATTTTATTTATGAGTTGAATTTATTTATTCTTTGATTGTAATTCAAACTGTAAGATGGGTTTCTCCCCCTTCGAAAACTCCTAAAGGTGACCACTAGTGGACTCACGATTGAGTGCTTAGGCCTTGGATGTACTAACCTGAGGGGTTGGGAACCAAGTAAATCTCGCGTGTTTATTTTGTGTCATTCTTTCTTTTACTTTATTTTCCGCTGCATACTAACCCTGATAGAAAGATGAAGTTTTCCGACTAAATTCCGAAAAACGTTTGAGTCGATATTCACCCCTCCCCCCTCTATCGACTAGCACCGATCCTACAGGTGATATCAGAGCAGGCCGCTCTTCACCGGGCTAACAGTCGAAGGAGCAACAACGCCAGGAATTGAGGGGGAGCAAGGGTGAATACAGGTATTTTTTTTTAAATTATGTCTATTTTTAAATTTCATATTATATGTTTTGAGTGTAGGGAGAGAGGACACTATAAAACCAATGTCCTACTTGTAAGATTCGATCTTCACTACCGGCGGCAAAGGAGGTAATAGCGCCAGAAGTCCGGAGGGCCAAGAGCCACATCCGGTGCTTCAAGTGTCAAAAGCACGGACACTACAAGAACCAGTGTCTGACCTGTTGGGATCTATGGGCAAAAATATTTAAAATTCGCAGCAGAAATAAGATCTCTCGAGCAATCCATGAAAAAGAAAACTCATACAAAGTGAATTTACATAAAATCCGATCGTATAGTATACCTTTGGCGCGTGCCCTTCGCTTATCCCGCTTATCTGAGGTATGCCGGATCTCTTGCATGTTCAAGTGTCCGTGCCTCTATGTGTATCCACACGAACACGAGCTTTACCTTAGAGAGGAACCACCTTAGTTGTGCTAGCAACTTGAGATGGTTCACAAAGCACAAGAACCTCCACTAGGGAGTTTTGGACAAGGAGCAAGAAAGAAGAAGAAGAGAAGTGTCACCCTTTAGCCTTTGACAAGAAGTGGCATTTATACTAATCTAATGAATACCAAGGGTCAATGCCCCTTGAGCTCCTCTTATCTTAATGCTAATAAAACCCAATGAATACCAAGCCTTTTGGTATTCCTTGAGACTCTTAATATTCTATTCATCTAATGAATAGAATACCTCTTAGACTTCTTCTTAAATAATTTTCATTAAACCATTTAATGAATATTATCCATAATTAAGTGGTTGAGTCTAATCTAGATGAGCCTAACTCAAATTAGACTAAATCCCTGAATCCAATTGGATTCCCTTGAGTCTAACTCAATTAATCCAATTCGGATCAAATCTTAGTCAAACTATGATCAATTAATCTCCGAAGCATCGTGTCCTTAGTGTGTGACCCAATAGGTTCCCGTAACGTTGGCAATGTGTCTAAACTACTTTAGACACATAAGCAATGAGCGGCATCTAGCAATGCATCATTGCTACCCAAGTTACAAGAAAATCGAGATCTGACTTAACCTCCGTGACTATGACAATGTATGACCTTGTCCTTCTATCCTTGATATCTAGATTGACCAATGAGGAATAGACCGTGTCATCCTCGATCAATCTTTATATTTCTTGATCCCCGAGTAGACTCACTCAAACAAATGAGCTCAATATCTCATATTGGCTCATTTGAGCATGACCATGCGTTTTTGTAGTCCTACTCGATCACGGGGCCACAGATATCACTCCCGTCATATGGAAGGGATAGATCCCATCTACATCACTCACATCCCTCTGCATAATTTATTATATATCCAGTGATCGCCTTTATAGTCCACCTATTACGGGTGACGTTTGACGATACCAAAGTACATAACTCCTTATGTAAGGAACCGTAGTGACTTCAAGTCTAAGGACTATTCCTATTAATAGTCACTTGAGAAAGTTTATGACACTCATATGACAATCTATGAAACCTTCTCATGGTGGGTCAATTCAGTACACATTCTCTAATGTATACCCATGTGTCAACTTGATATCACATATCCATGACTTGTGATCTCAAGTCATCAGTTGACCTACATGTTTGTCTCCATGCATTAATATTGTCCTTGAATATTAATGTTTGACTAGGAATAGTTTAGTATAGTGCACTCTACATCATCTCACTATCGATTCAACCAATCGATATGATATAGATAAGAACCTACTACCCAAGGACATTATTATACTTAGTTATTTAACATAAATATAAAGTAAGTATAATAACCAAACATGTCTTTCTTAATGATAGAATATGATACAAAAGTGTTATATCGTGGCTCTTGCTAGAGGGGGGGTGAATAGCGCTTTTCTCTACAAGATGGTTAGCACAATCAATATAATGAAAAATATAAAATCCAATGCTAACAAGGAGAATTTACTTGGTATCCACCCCGAAAGGTGACTAATCCAAGGATCCACGCACGAGCACACTCTCCACTATGAAACGTCTCCTTCAAGGTGGAGAAAACCTTTACAAGGTTGTCTTCTTCCTCTTTACAAGATTGAATTGAAAGCGAGAGGAAGAACTGATGACTTTTGGCACGAACAACACTTTGGTACACTTAAGAACCGTACCTTCCTCGTGCCCATAAGTCACCCTTTAAATAAGAGTAAAGGATAACTCCACGAGTTGTCCAGCTCGACACCCTGGGGCAGTCAACTGGTCTAGCCTTAATTGCTAGCCAACGACTAATTTTCGGGGTTACCAATCCGCTGCTCCTGGGGCAGTCGACTAGTCCAGGGTTAGAAACATTCTGTGAGTTTCTATTCTTGTTGGCAGTCGACTGACTTTCTCCCAGTCGACTGCCCAGCTTATACAATCACTCACTTTCACTACGAAGACCCTCCTTCATGTGTGCCTTTATGTACACTCCCTTGGCTTGCCCTTTGAAGTCTTATTCCATCGGCTATCGTCCCTCGGATGCGCACACAAGCCTTCCCTTGGCTTGCCTCAATGCCACCCTTCACGTGTGCCCTTTGAAGTTGACTTCCCGGCTTGCCATTGGAGTCCTCCTCCCTCGGCTCTCGTCCCTCGGATAAGACCTCCATGTGTGATTCTCCAAGTCCTGCAAACTCAATCACACATATCAAATAACAAAATAACACCCTAACCTTAACCATATTGACACACACATCAAAACCATGATCTTCCCGATCATCCTAGGGTCGATTGCCCCAACAATCTCCCCCTTTTTGATGTGTGGCAATATGTTTAAGTTAAGGATAAAACAATAGCAAATAACAACAATTGAAAAATAAGACATAGTAAAACCAAGAGGGAACCTCCCACTTAACCTATGTCTTCTCCCATTTTCAATTCTTATCATAAATCACCAAAAGTTTAAGTTACAAACCTAATATAAACCACTCATTCTCCCCCTTAGACACCATCAAAACGATTGTCCTAAGCAATGCTAACCCATGACATCAAATGAGGAAATTCCTAATTTATGAAAATTCTCAGATTCCTGAAAACAGTCGTGCCAGTCGACTACCCCTTGGGGCAGTCGACTGATACTCTGTCAATCTGAATTACAGGTTTATGAGCCGAATTTCAGGAACTCCCCAAAAATTCCAGAAAATTTCAAAAATTACAAAAATTTGCAAGCATGTTTCATATGATATACTCTAACAAGGAAAAATATCAGTTCATGAAAAATTCAAATATGCTTGACTTTTTGACTAAAGATCAAATTTCTTGAAAAACACTAACTTTGTATCAAAGTTCCAACCTAGTTCTACAATCATACATGTTTCAAACTTATGGCAAAATAGATAAAACGTAGAATGATTTTCAAATGTTTAAAATGTCCAACCATGATCTTTGGGCAAGATGTTCATTAATTAAACACTTACTTTCCCCATGGTTGGTCTATTTTTCATAATTTGATACATCTCATGACCCAACACTATGCCATAAGCACATGTGAATCATTTGTATCATCCTAATGGATCAAGCATCACCTTCCTATTGTTTTACTCCAAGGTTCATCCTACACTTCTATAAAACACATACCAAGGCCCCTTCTTAAGGATATGAACTCCGCTTCGGGAAGAGGCTTAGTAAATATATCGGCAGGATTTGACTTTGACTCAACATAATGCAAATCTATGTCGCCCCTTGCCACATGATCCCTAATGAAGTGATGCTTCACTTCAATGTGTTTTGTTCTAGAATGATGAACCAGATTTTTAGTCAAGTTAATTGTACTTACATTATCACACAAAACCTTGACCTTGGAGTAATGTAACTCATAATCCTCTAAGGTGTGCATGATCCAAAGTTGTTGGGACACACAACCCCCCATTGTCACATATTCGGCCTCCGTTGTTGATAAGGTGACACATGATTGCTTCCTACTACTCTAACTAACTAGAGATGGCCCAATAAATTGACATCCTCCACTAGTACTCTTCCTATCTAGTTTACAACCCACATAGTCCGAATCGGTGTATCCCAAATGTTCAACATTTGGAGTTCTTGGATACCAAAGTCCAACATTAAGAGTACCTTTAATATATCTTAAAATTCTTTTGACTACCACTAAATGACACTCTTTGGCACATGATTGGTACTTTGCACACATACCTACCGTAAATAATATATTGGGTCTACTAGCGGCTAGGTACACTAAACTACCAATCATGCTCCTATATTATTTTGAATCTACCATGTTTCCCTCAAGATCACTATCCATTTTAACATTTGTTCCTATAGGGGTAGATGCTACCTTAGCATTTTCTAGGCCAAATTTCTATATGATTTCGTTAGTATATTTAGTTCGATACACATGAGTCCCTTCATTTGTTTGTTTAACTTGTAATCCTAAAAAGAATGTCAACTCTCCCACAAGACTCATCTCAAATTCATTTTTCTTACATTTAATGAACCCATGGAGAAATTCACTATTTGTGGACCCAAAAATAATATCATCCACATATACTTGGGCCACAAAGATGTCCTTATCCTTAGATTTTAGGAATAGAGTTGGCTCAATCGTACCTCTCCTAAAACCCTTGGATACTAAGAATGATGAAAGTCTTTCATACCAAGCCCAGGGAGCTTGTTTCAATCCATACAAGACTTTTCTTAGTTTATAAACATGCCTAGGGTAATTTGGGTTTTCAAACCCGGGTGGTTGCTCTACATATACCTCTTCCTTAATGACCCCATTAAGGAATGCCGACTTCACATCCATTTGGTGAAGTGTGAAACCCATGTGAGTGGCATATGCTAACAAAATTCTAATAGACTCTAATCTAGCTACCGGGGCATATGTCTCATCATAGTCAAGACCCTCTACTTGATTAAACCCCCTAGCTACCAACCTAGCTTTGTTTCTAGTTATCTTTCCTTAATCATTGCCCCCCAAATGTAGGTTTTGAATTTCTTAGACTAGGGGTTGACTTTCTTCTATGTCCTTATCAATAGAAGATTTCCTAGGGTAGGTATTGGTAGACTCATCAAACTCCACATTGGATGACTCCTCAATTACCTTGGTCCTTTTGTTATATACCCTATATCCCCTACAAGTGGATGAATACCTAACCAAAATCTCCTCATCCGCCTTAGATTCAAACTTTCTCAAATCATCCTTGGTGTTTAGAATGTAAACCTTACATCCAAAGACCCTAAAGTAGTGAACTTGTAAATTCTCCTATTCCACAATTCAAATGGAGTTTTTCCTAAAAACCTATGAATTAAAACCCGATTTTGGATGTAACAAGCGATATTTACCGCTTCGGCTCAAAAGTAGCTAGGAAGCGAATATGCATTAAGCATAGTCCTAGCGGCTTCTTGTAAGACTTTATTTCTCCTTTCTACTACACCATTTTGTTGAGGGGTTCTTGGGCATGAAAATTCATGCTTGTACCCATTTTCTAAACAAAATTGTGAGAAGTTTGAATTTTCAAACTCCCCACCATGGTCACTCCTAATTCGGTTGATTTTAAGGTATTTTTCATTTTCAACCCTCTTACTAAAACTTATGAAAATTTCTAAGGTATCATCCTTATGTTTCATGAAAAATACCCAAGTAAATCTAGAAAAATCATCTACAATAACCAGACAATATTTACTCCCTACCAAGGATGGAGTACTATGGCAATCAAATAAGTCCATATGCAATAATTCTAAAGGTAAAGTTGTGTTAGTTAAGGTTTTTCCTTTGTGTGATGATCTAGATTGCTTACCCTCTTGGCATGCATCACACATCTTGGTCTTTTCGTACTTGATCATGGGAAGCCACTTCACCAATTCTTTCTTGGCAACTCTTGCAATATTCTTCATGTTGATGTGCCCAAGTCGTCGGTGCCACAACCATCCTTCTTCTTCTTTAGATATGAGACACTTAGGCAAATTGTTAGAAGTATAAGAAAGATTAAGATAATAAAGATTAGTCTCTCTATATCCTTCTAGCATAATACTCTTAGATCCATTTTGCTTAATTAAACACTTTCTAGCATGAAACTCAACCCTATATCCCGCATCACAAAGTTGACTTACACTAAGCAAATTAAACTCCATTCCCTTAATTAAAAGAACTTTGTGGATAGTGATTGTAGGAGATACCTCAATGGTACCCCTACCAATTATTTTGAGTTTCCCACTATTTTCGAAAGATATGGTGCCTTCTCGTAGATAGCTAATAGTGGTGAACTTGCTTACATCTCTGGTCATGTGCCTTGAACACCCTCTATCCACTATCCATATTTTTGAGGCATCCTTCACCTAAGCAACATGGAAAACATTAACTTTTGGTACCCAAAGGTTAACTCCACAAGAATCATTTAAATACTTCTTTGGTACCCAAGCATTCTTTGCATTTCCCTTAACCCCTTGTCTTCTAGAGGCACCCTTTCTACCCATAAGTGAAACAAAAACTACCTCCTTGGTTCTTGGCCTAAAACCTATCCCGGCTTTGTTATACACGGCTCTTTGGCTATTTATTATCATATCAAGGTTGCTAGAGTCAACTTGAAATTTCCTAAGTGCCTTGGTTAGGTCTTCTACCTTTTCCCTTAGCTCCTTATTTTCCTTCTCTAAGCATGGATCATTTGACATAGTAGAGGGAACATTTTTCAATTCTACTTTGAGCATGCAAACTTCATTCTTTAATTCCTTAACTTTCCTCCTAGCCTTAGCCAAATCAACATTTGTACTAGTAATAATTTTGATAAGAGTAGAGGAGGGTAAGCTATATACCTCACTTACCGAAGCGTCGGATTTGGATGATGAACCTTCACTTTCATCTTCACTACTAGAGCTCCTCTCATCATCGGATGACTCCAAGTTGTCCACTCCCATTAGTGCGAAATGTGACACGTGATCTCCTTCTTCCTCTGATGAAGATGGACCATCCCAAGTACTTTGAGATTTGTGGCACCCTTCTCCTTTCCCTTGGATTTCTTCTTGTCACCCCTCTTTTTCTCCTCCTTCTTTTCTTTTCTTCTCTTTAGTTGTGGGCACTCATTCTTCATGTGTCCCTCTTGGTGGCAATTATAGCAAATGATCTTTTCTTCTTGTCCCTCTTCATGCGGAAAATTCTCTTAATATTTTCTTAAAATATTGAGCATGTCTAGATAATTTTCCGAGGGACCTAGAAATATTTATATAAAATTTGGCCTAGAAATCCATATTTTCTCATTTAAATTGAGAAGTTAAGTACTAATGGGCCTTATATGGGCTTTTTAGTACCATAATTATTAGAGAATTTTAGGTAGAAATTTATATAAATATAAAGGGGTTTTAATGAGAAATATTAACATAATTATGGGGGAAAATAATAGAAAATAAAATGGAAAAATAAAATAAAAATAAGGTGCATGGGCCAAGGATTGAACCTTGGACCTCTTGTACAACCATGTATGCTTTAACCAACTCATCTAGCAAGGGAATGTTATAAGGGAATGAAATGGAGATTGGTTAAGGCTTAGAAGAAGATGAAGGGTCATGGAGAGACTCTTCATTTACCTCCTTAATGGGTGATAAAGAGGGGGGTTTGGGAGTTTCTTTCTTCCTTCCATCAATTGCATTTGCTCCCCTCCTCCCTCCTCATTCTAGCCGAAACCCCAAGGAGGAGTTCTCCCTTGGAAAAACTTCCACCAAGGCTTCATCTCCAAGATCTAAGGTCTTCACAAGAGTACAAGGGCTAAGGGTGGTCAAGAGGCAACAAGATTTCCATCCTTCTCTCAAATCTAAGGTTTATAATCAAGATCAACCAAGGTAAGACTCCCTCACCTGTGGTATAATGGCTTTTCTTAAAGATTAAAATGATATGAAAGTTTTGTAAGTGATGTTTATGTTGGAAAAACTAAAGGAAACCCATGAACCTAACCTTATAGGTTTCGGCCCCATGGGTTCTTGGTCTATAATGATGATAAAAATCAAAATCATGTTGTCTAATGTGCCCTTATGATGTTTAGAGATTTAATATAATTTTTGAGAATTTTTGGGGTACCCTAGAGACCCTACAAGTTTCGGCCAACTTCAAGGACCCATGGGTAGGGTTGGGTCTTAAACTTCAAGTATATGTTTTATGTATTATCATGATATAAGGGAGATGGAGGGTGATTTATGTAAATTTTCACATGGCCTAGAGACCCTATGAGTTTCGGCCAAGATGGGTTAATAGGGTAAAAGTTAGGATTTATTTCAAGTAAGGGCCCCAAGTGCCCTATGGTAAGATATAATTGATGGTTAATGATTGGTTGGGGATTTTAATAGAATTTTTCCATGCCCCCATGGCCTTATAAGTTTTGGCCAGCCCTAGGAAGGTGGACTAAAGATTAGGGTTAACCCTAATCATGAGCCCCAATGACTTCCTATGGTCTCATAGAGGATGTATGGTTGTTCCTTTACCTTATGCTATTGTACATGTTTATGGGATTGATGGAACTCCACCTATAGGTTTCGGCCAAGCCATGTATCTAGGGTTTGGGGTGGAGTTAGGGTTCAAAGAATGATGGTTCATGCTTACCATAAAGTATTTATATGTATAGGATCAAGCATGTGGTAGAAATCATGTTCACCATAACCCTAATGTTTAAGCACTATGTTTTATGTTTATGATTAGATGTCATGCTTAATAGGGATTATTATGTATGTCTTAGGTTTTATGCCATGTATTTGAATGGTAGGTAGAATGCTATGGAAATCCTACCATGTATGCTTAAGATAGATATCATGCTTAGGCAAGAAATGCAATGGTTACCTTATGTATCATGATTATACAAGCTCTATGTAGTAGGATAAATATCTATGAAAACATGTCAAGTTCAATGCAATGCGTACCTTCTATGTTATGATCATGCAAGTACTAGGAATAGGAATGATGTGTAGGTATGTATGCCATGTTTATGTAGGAAGATGAATGTCATGTTTATGTAGGAAGATGCATGCCATGTTTACGAAAGAAGATGCATGCCATGTTATGAATGAAAGATGATGCTTATGTCTTTAAGGCATAAATATGCTAAATGGCACGGTCGATGGTCGACGGTACGACGGTCGTGAGGACCGGTAAATGGGCCGGTAGACGGGCCGAGCCGTAACAAGTTATGCTATGTTAAAGATGCCATGAATGTCTTATAAATGATGAAGCATGTAAAGTATTTTACTTTATGAATGGGCTTGTACCGGACCGAAGTATGGGTCCAAGGGATGGGCACCTTAAGAACGCCCCGGTTCTGGACTACCGACTATGCTGTCCATGGTTCTGGCACTACCGGAGCTGTGCAACAGGGATGGGCTCCTTAAGAACGCCTCGGTTCGGGGACTACCGACTATGCTGTCCTTATCCTAGTAGGTCGGGGCTCGCTACCTCAGACTTGCTAGGGATGCGCGCTTATGATGTATGTATGTGGTACAAGCCGGGGACCCCAATGATATGATGATTATGTTTAAGCATTTAAAAGTATGTTTTTAAAAGTTAAGCATCCTTATGTATATGCATTCCACTCATGCATTCATTCATGTTATGCATTATGCTATGCTAATAAGATTTTATGCTTACGCTTCATGTTAAGAAAGATGCATGAAAATAAATGATCTATGTCATGATTATGTTAAGAAGATGTTCATATGCTATGATAGGAAGTATGCTTATGTTTAGGCCATACAGGTTGTTTCACACCTTATGGACATGTTTATACCATGTATTATGCCATGTCAAGAATGTTTAGGATGTTATGTTTATACCATGAATTATGCTATGTAGTATGCCATGTTTACCATGAATTATGCCATGCTAGGAACGTTGATTATGTTTATGCTTATGCCATATAGTATGCCATGTTTAGAATGTTACCATGCTTATGTTCATGTCACGTAGTATGCCATGCTTAGAATGTTACGATGTTTACGTTTATGTCATGTCTCATGCCATGTTAGGAATGTTCACTTATGTTTATGTTCATGCCATGCTATGTATATGATAAGTGATTCAAGATGTTATGTTCTAAGTAGAGCACCAAGCATGTAAATGTTTCATGTGCTCATTATGAGATGATGAATGGTTTTTGTGAGTAGGAAAGAGTCTTACTAAGCCTGTGTGCTTATAGTCTTATTTCCTTATATCGCAGATCATTCAAGGGGACAATGATGGAAGCAGCAGGAGGGCAAGAACGCATGTGTGTGGTAGTGACTTGGCCCAGAGAATCATATGTTTATCGTTTATGCTAGAACTTTACTTTGGTCACTTATATGCTTGAATAATGACTTATGGAACTCTATGATGTGATGTTAAGTATGACATGATATGACATGATATGATGTTTAAGTATGAAGTCAATATGCCGAGTTCCTATGTCATTATGTTAGGAATGGTAGTAGGGCATGTATGTATAAGTTAAAGTTATTCCGCTGCCTTAGGATGTCTACATGCCTTAAGTATGTTAACGTAACGCCGCTTTATGGAAAAAAAAAACGGGCGTTACAGTTAAGTCGGATCTCGACTTTCTTGTTACTTGGGTAGCATTGATGCATTGCTAGATGTCGCTTATTACTTTTATGTCTAAATTGGTTTAGACACATTGCCAATGTTACGAGAGCCTATTGAGTCACACACTAAGGACACGATGCTTCGGAGATTAATTGATCTTGATTTGGCTAAGATTTAATTGGAATTGGATTAATTGAGTTAGACTCAAGTGAATCCAATTGGATTATGGATTGAGATCTAATTTGAGTTAAACTCATTTAGATTAGACTCAACCATATTTGGATGAAATATTAATTCATTAAAATGTTTAATGAATTAATAAGAGAGGAAGATGGAGAGTTTCTCACCATTAGAGTGTTACATGAAAAGTTAGAGAGTTACATAAAAATGTTTAATGAAGGGAAGTTTAAAAGGCAAAAACTCCTCATGATATGAGTATAAAAGAGTTTTTCCCTTGTCATTTGGATGACAACTTGTCATTTTCTTTCCCCTCTTCCTTCTCTTCTCCATCTTGGCCGAAACCCACATCTTGGGTTCTGGGTGTTTTGTGAACTACCTCAAGTTGCTAGCACAACTAAGGTAGTTCTTCTCCGAAGTAGAGATATCATGTTCGTGTGGATACGAATAGCGGTACGGACACTTGAACATGTAAGAGATCCGACCGCGCTTGGACGAGCGGGATAAACGTAAGGGCACACTCCAAAGGTATACGCTTTAGATAGATCTATTAGATAAATGATTTCGTACGAGTTTTTCTTTCGCATGGATCGCTCGAGGGATCTTGTTTTCGCTGCGTTTTTGTGTTTATGTCGCCTGAAGATCCCAACAGATAGATGTACTCATAATAGGTAGAGCCCATATAAAAATATGGGGGTTGGTGAGGAAGTTCAATGGATATCCTTTAGTGGAATGGAGCTTCATTAATGGATCGGTTTTAGATCCATTAGTGGGACAACACCCAACACCTCCTCCTGGTCCATACCTTAGCCCTATATTTACCCCATGGGATCAAGAAACAAAGGGGAATTGATTAATCATCCACCCAAGGCTTTTCTCTTCTCCCTCTCTCCCTTCTCTCTCCTAGGGCACACGACAAGGAAGGAAGAAGAAGGAATTCTTCTTCCTTCATCCTCTCTTCTCCTTTACTCTTCCTCTCTGTGGTCGGCTTTCACTGGACAAAAGGGGAGTCCTCCTCTCTGTTTGTGGTGTGCTAAGAGAAGGAGAGTTGTCGGAGCAAGGGGCGGTGGCGGTGCAAGTGGGGAAGTGGCGGCGGCGCAAGAGAGGAGAGGAGAGTGGTTTGACCAGCTGTTTGGGTAAGGGAGAGGATTGTTTCTCTCCTTCTTCTTCTTCATCTTCCTCCTTGGAGCTTCCTTGTTGTTGGCTAGCATGGCAAGCTCTTGGTGGCCAGCAGTGCAAGGTTGAAGGAGGGGAGGTGGCCAGCAGTAGAAAACCCTAGGGCTAGGGTTTTGCTAGGCAAGAAGAAGAGATCATTTGGTGCAACTTGGTGATTCCGGTGTGGGACCGCTGTCGTCGATACAGCGGGGGGTGAATATCGACTTGTAAAAAAATATTGCGTAAACTTGTCGTAAAC
This sequence comes from Boesenbergia rotunda, assembly GCA_024364735.1. Classification (NCBI taxonomy): domain Eukaryota; kingdom Viridiplantae; phylum Streptophyta; class Magnoliopsida; order Zingiberales; family Zingiberaceae; genus Boesenbergia; species Boesenbergia rotunda. The sequence goes on along the minus strand of JAGFNQ010000364.1, from coordinate 189,854 downwards.
TTCGAGATTTGTTCGTTCTAATCAGAGAGTTAGTAGCAGCGGAAAATAGAAAGAATGAAAAACCAAACAACTCAGAGTGCACACAGGGTTTTACTTGGTTCCCAACCCCCCAGGGTTAGTACGTCCAAGGCCTAAGCACGGGAAGCACCCGTCCACTAATGATCTTCTTTCCGGACTTTCCAAAGGTGGAGAAACCCATCTTACAGTGCACATTTTACAATCAAAAGATTAGGAAAGTTAAATGCATAAAGTAAACGCAAACCAAACGAAACGTCGAAGACCCGGCCAATCTGGAACTTCGAAGTATCGCGCACTTCCTCCTGGAGCCTCCTTGGTCATAGAGCTTCATCTCTAGTGTTTTATAGTCACTCGGAATACTTAAAATGATGTCGTAGTTGTTGTGCTGAGTTGAGGGGTCGAACCCCTTTATATAGTCTCTTCTTGGGCGCCTATAAGGCTGTAGGGCGCCTCTATTGCGACCAAAATTTCATCCGGAATGCTATCTTCGCGAAGTTGATAAAAACCCAGTCTTGGGCTCCCAACAGCTTTTGGGTGCCTGATTCATTCAGGCGCCTGGCATCCAGGGTGCCTGAATGCTTGGGGGCGCCTGTATCCATTATGGAGCCCAGGAGCAGTTTTCCAAGCCGTTTTGTGTGTTTGTTCGCCTGTTTTGCCTTCAATTCTAGGTACCTGCAAGATACACAAATATAAGACAAACACATACAAAATCTTAGCCTTAACGATTGGTTCTAACTTTGGGTTTCCTGCGAAGCCCTAGGTCAAACCGACGCCTATGTTCCCTTCCCGGGGAACACGCCTTTCGCCTACTCCTCTCAGGAGAAGTTTGCCAACCGGCTCCTCCGGTTGGACATTTGCCCAATCTTCCGGATCAGGATTTCGTGCCTAGTCCGCGACCAGGACTTAGTGTGCAGCTTCACTCACCAGAACATAATGCCCAACCCTCGCTCAGGTCTTAGGTGCCCAACCCTTGGCCAGGACTTAGTGCCCAATCCATGATTAGGACTTAGTGCCTAATTCCTCGAACCAGGACTTTTTTCCTAGGTTAACTAGGGCTTTGTTTACCTTGATGAGTACTTCTTGATGAACCCTTACCTTGTCTAATATATCACTAACATAAGCATATTGTTAAACATTGAAACACTAGAGGAGGACATTATTGATGCATCTTGCACAAACATATGGTTCTCGTTAGCTCGTCGCCCACACGACGTCTGAGAGGGAAGGGTCATAATGTAGAAGACTATGAGGTAAAGAGAGGTATATTTCTCTCTTGGCTCTTGTTTTAAGTTCTATCCATTTATGTGGCATGTGATAATTAATTATCTTGTATAATTATTGGTTAATTAATGATAATTAATTATTGGACCCCGATGATAAACATAAAAATCGATGATCCACTTGTCGTCTTTTCCGCAGTCTGTCGGTTAGGCGAATTACAAGGCACGATCTTTGTGATTGGCTAAGTTATAATTTGAACCGATCAATACGATGATGAGATGGTCATTTGGGAGACGGGTCTCCATTCAGATTAATTTTTAATCTGTAGACATGGAGAGGTCTCTCAAGGATGATCATGTATTCGCTTAGGAAACCCGCCAAGCCATACCCATCAATTGGTATCAGAGATGAGGTTTCCGATTTTGTGTGTTTAAGATTCGGTTAATTTTTGTGCATTATCATATACTTTATTTTTGATGGATGATATGTGGATGTGTGTAGGTTAACTCTTTGTTGCAAGCACTAGATTCCAACTTATCATGGCCAAAATAATAGATGTGTGTGATTGATTGTGCAATTTTTATAATTAATTAAATCCTCGGGGTTGACAAGGCTAGATAGGTATTTAATTTTTGTAATTAAATACGGCACGTGTTTAGCCGAGTTTTTTGTTTACTTTCGATCTAAATTTTATGTACACTCCTACGTGGAGTATAGGATCGATGGATGTAAATAATTAGCTAGTCATCTCAGATCGGAGATCCTTTCAATGGTGGCTTGCGCATGGTGTAGGGAGGAGCGGACGAGGTGACGACACGACTGGAGGCACATTGGAGACCAGACCATGATAGTTGGAAAAATCTAGGATCTTTCTATTTTATTATGTTGGTTTATGTGCTTGTCATGTGAGTGCATGTAAAATTCCTCAAATTAAATAACTAAGTGGGAGAGGGACCCTAAGGGTCCCGTGGCCTCCATTACAATCTAACAAGTGATGTGAGTAAGCCCGCGCGTAAGCTTTGAGTGTCTTCCTCCACAACGGATAGGCTTGTTCTGTGGATCATTGGGTCAGAAAAGATTATAGTAAGTTATTGAAGAGTGTGTGTACTTCCCCAACGGAAGACACATAATCAGAAATAATTTTCTTAGTGTCGTGTAATGGTGAACACTTAGATGCAAATATTAATATCCTCCCCAATGGAATCACTGCTATTATTTGTAGGGTCGAAGTGAACCAACTATTAGACTTATTTGTCAAAAAGTTAGGTTGACAAGATAATAAGATTAATCGGTAAAACCTCCTCTAATGAATGTAGAATTCGTATACGTCCACACTAACGTGGCATGCGAATTCTCGGTGTTTGAGGTGTTGGTTGATTTCAAAAATTTATTGTTTGAGGAATCAATTTATTTTCGAAATCTAAAGTTGTGATTGATGTGATTCTCAGGTAGTTTTTCAAAATGGCCTTTAACCCACTAGCAACCATACTTAAGGAAACAAGCTTATTGGACCCAATTACATAGATTGGAAAAGAAACCTAGACATAGTCCTTACTGCTGAAGAGTACAAATATGTGCTCTTTGAGGAGTGTCCTGAAAAGCCTGGCGAGAACTCCAGTGAAGAGCAGAGGGAGCGCTTTAAGAAGTGGGTCAAGGCAGATGAGATGGCGCGGTGCTACATTCTGGCATCTATGTCGAATGTATTGCAATATCAGCATCAGGCCATGCCCACTTCTTATGATATGATGCTGAACCTCAAGCAGCTCTTCGGACACCAGGGTCGGCCCACCAGGCAGGTTGCGATGAAGAGCTTGATGATGACTACTATGGTCGAAGGGACACCCATAAGGGATCATGTCCATAAGATGATGGCTCAGCTCAATGAGATTGAGGTACTGGAGCACAAATCGATGGGGAAACTCAAGTTGACATTATACTCCAGTCTCTTCCTAGGAGTTTTGAGCAGTTCCAGCTCAACTACAATATGAACAAACGTGAATATACGTTGGGGGAACTGCTAGGAGAACTCCAAGCGGCAGAGGGCCTTTTTCGTCTCAGCTCAGAGGGTTTCTACTTCTGTACCGAAGGGCAGGAAGAAGAAGAAACAAGGTGGGTCTAAGAAGGCAGCAGGATCACAGGGACCTTGGACTGGCGTAAAGAAGTCGAGAGGTATGTGCTTCACGTGTAAGCAAACTGGACATTGGAAGGCGAACAGTCCCCGTCGTCAAGACAAAGGTATTTCTTCATGCTTAGTCGTTGAAACATGTTTAGCGGTGCTATCTACCAGTACCTGGTGTGTAGATACCGGAGACACTGATCATCTCTACAATACTGTGTAGGGGTTCCAAGAAACCCGACGGCTAGCGAATGGGGAAATCATTGTCTACATGGGCAATGCTACGGAGGTGGCAGCAGTTGCAGTGGGAGACATTTATTTATCTTTTGATAGGAATAAAGTTTTGGTTTTGAGAGATTGCTTATATGTACCCTCTTTTAGAAAGAATTGTTGGTGCAAGATGCATCACTGATGTCCTCCTCAAGTATTTCAATGTTTAACAATATGCTTAAGTTAGTGATACATTGAACAAGAGAAGGGTGAGTCAAGAAAATAGTACCAAAGTGAAGGAAAGTCCTAGTTAATCTAGGCAATAAGTCCTAGTTCGAAGAATTGGGCACTAAGTGCTAATCATGGATTGGGCAATAAGTCCTGGCCGAGGGTTGGCCACCGAAGTCCTGACATAGGGTTGGGCAATAAGTCCTGGTCGTGGACTGGGCACGAAGTCCTGGTGAGTGATGCTGGGCAAAAGTCTTGATGAGTGAAGTTAGGCAATAAGTCCTGGTCGTGGACTGGGCACGAAGTCCAGGTAAGTGATGCTGGGCAAAAGTTTTGATGAGTGAAGTTAGGCACGAAGTCCTGGTCGTAAGATTGGGCAAAAGTCCTGGTGAGTGAAGCTAGGCAAAAGTTTTGATGAGTGAAGTTAGGCACGAAGTCTTGGTCGTAAGATTGGGCAAAAGTCCTGGTGAGTGAAGCTGGGCAAAAGTCCAACCGGATGGGTCAGGTGGCAACCGTCTCCTGAGAGGAGTAGGTGAAAGACGTGTTCCCCAGGAAGGGAACATAGGCGTCGGTTCAACCTAGGGTTTCGCGCGAAATCCGAAGTCAGAACCAATTCGTTAAGGTTAAGAATATATATTTGCATATTTGTCTTGTCTTTGATTGTATGGCAAGTACCTATAGTTGGAGGCAAGACAGAAGAGCTAACAAGGAAGAAAAAGCTGTCTAGAAGGTTGTTTAGGGCGCTTGTATCAATACAGGCACCCAAGACCTTTAGGGCGCCCTGGATTGGGCAGCCCCTCCCAGGCGCCTATTAACATAGGCGCCTGAGGGCTCCCAGGCGCCTGTGTTGATACAGGTGACTGGGAAGGGGATCTTATCCCTACTGTGAGTTCGGCGCGAAGATGACGTTTGACCGAGACTTGTGAGGCGCCCCCTTCAACACAGGCGCCCCAATGACTAGTATATAAAGGGGTTCAACCCCTCAACTCAACACACCAATTCCTAGATCAATCTAAGCATTCCGAGAAAAGATAAAGTGCCAGAGATGATCCTCTGCGACCAAGGAAGCTCCAGGAGGAAGTGCGCGGCACTTCGGAGTTCCAGATCGACCGGGCGTTAGACTTTTCTGTTTTGGTTTGTGTTTATTTTTCTGCACTTAATTTCTGTATCTTTTTTATTGTAAAACGTGCACTGTAAGACGGGTTTCTTCGCCTCCGAAAAGTCTGAAAAGGAGACCATCAGTGGACGGGTGTTTCCCGTGCTTAGGCCTTGGATGTACTGACCTTAGGGGGTTGGGAACCAAGTAAAATCTATGTGCACTCTGAGTTTTGTTATTTGTTCATTCTTTCTATTTTCCTATGCTACTAACTCTGTATCTAGAACGAACCTCGAAAGCCGACGAAATACGTGTTTCCGCAATGTTTTTACGAGTCGATATTCACCCCCCTCTATCGACGGCACCGGTCCCCACAAGTGGTATCAGAGCCTGGTAGCTCTTCATCGGACTAAAAGCCGACGAAGAAAAGATGCCAGGAGTTGAGGGGGAGCCCAGGGGTGAATCAGGTATATTTTTTTAAGTATGTCAATTTTTAAAGTTCATATTATATGCTTCAAGTGCAGGGAAAGATGACACTATAAAAATCAGTGTCCTACTCGTAAGACTCGAACATCACCACCGACGGCAATGGAGGTACCCGCACCAGGAGTCCAGAGGGACAAGAGTCACATCAAGTGCTTCAAATATCAAAAGCACAGACACTACAAGAATCAGTGTCCATCCAAGGTACGAAAAATTTACGTTTGTAAGAATTTTCAAATTCCTGCATAGTCATATGATAATTTAGATAAATTAGATAACTTTTCTGATAAATTAGATTTTGTGCATAGTCAAATTAAGATATTGAATAACCAATTACTAAATATAGACAACAATAAAATGTCAGAAATTAATGCCTTATTCTTTAATATCAATACAATAATTTTTAGAATTAATTCTAATATTTTATCTGATAATTCTAAGAATAATGATAATATTGTTGATAATTCTAAGGATAATATTGTTGATAATTCTAAGGATAATATTGTTGATAATTCTAAGGATAACATTGTTGATTCTAAGGATAAGGATGAAATCATTATTAACTCTGATATCTCTGAGGATAGTGATGATAAAACCCTCTTAGATGATGATTTAATTATTAATTTTTTAGAAAATCTTGAAGATAATTATAAAATAATAATTAGTAGCCCTGAAAACTACTCCACTTACTATGAAGATATAGAAGGACATAATTTTGATGATAAGGATGAGGACGAAGATGAATTTTCTAGAATCAAGGCTACAATTAATAAAATCTACAAAAATTCAAACAAAGCAGAAGTGTTAGAAAAGATTGAAAAATTAAATGAAGAAGAAATTGTAGATAAATCAGACATTTTTGAAATAATGAAAATGATGCAATTAAACTCACAACTATTAATTAACCCAGAAATTTTGAAACTAAAATCAAATTAAATCTTAACAACCTTAATTCAATCTTAATTAATTTTTACCTTAATTTAATTTATTTCAACCATAATTAAGTCTTATTTAATTTTAATTAATCCTCAATTAATTTAATTTTAATTAATCCTCAATTAAGTTAATTTTAATTAAACCTCAATTAATTTAAGATTAATTAATGCTCAATTAATTTAATTTTAATTAATCCTCAATTAATTTAATTTTAATCCTTAATTTATTTAATTTTAATTCTTAATTAATTTAAGTTTAATTTTAATCCTTAATTAATTTAAGTTTAATTAATCCTTAATTAATTTAATTTTAATTAATCCTAAATTAATTTAACTTTAATTAATCCTGAATTAATTTAACTTCAATTCTTAATTAATTTAACTTCAATTAATCCCTAATTATTTTTACTTCAATTAATTCTTAATTAATTTAACTCCAATTAATCCCTAATTTAACTTCAACGTTAATTCTAACTCTTAAATAACTTAAACTCAAATTAAAATCATGATAACTTAAACTCAAATTCAAATCTTAATAACTTAAACTCAAATTAAAATCTTAAATTACTTAAACTCAAATTAAAATTTTAAGAACTTAAACTCAAATTAAATAAAATCTTACCCAAACAGCAACAATTTATTTATTAAAATTAAACATGTCAAAGTGGGTTGACATATTCGCGGGTTCACACGATATGTATCTAATCAGGAATTTGAAACATTATTAGAAACTTAATCAAAAATGCTTTGATTGAATCATGCATAGATGCCATGCTTATGCATTTGCTATTTTTTTAATATATGTCATGTCATTCATGTTTAATTTTATGTATAATTTAGAACGGTTAGATAGGAAAAAGACTAGTTGAAACTTGAACAACATTGTATTAGGGGGAGGTGAGATGATAGTACGTTAGGGAAGCCCTTCCAATAAGGTCATGTAGGGTAAGGCATACCTTACATGGTTTGTTTAGTCTGGTGGAACTAGCTGAAGCTATCGATCCAAAACCTAAGCTAGTTAGACCAAGATTTTTCAAGAATTAATTTGAAAATAAACGTTCGATAAAAGGCTTTGTCAAGGAAAGGGTTGTTGCTCCAATAAGGCTACGACCAAAGAAAGCCTCTATGCCTCGCCAAGACCTGGAAGCCAATTATCAAAACTCAAATTCAATTTACTATTTGATAAATTTGAATCTAACACAAGTTTCGATTAAATCTTAGATTTAATGATAATTCAAAGAAAATTATTCAAGCATCTTACGATACACCCATATGGCAAGCATGCTTGCTTGTATTGAGACATCTAGAATGGGTGAGATGCTAAGGACTAATAAATTGAAAAATACCTTTCAAAATTGTTTTAAAAATTCTTAGGATATTTTTTAAAAATCTATTTTCAAAATAATATTTTAACATAATAATATTTTTATGGATTTCATGCTTGTCTGATTGCTTATATATGATAGATTTTCAAAATTATATCCTTTTGAAAAATAGTTTGACCTACACAATTAGATACAAGCCTCTTAGGTCAACACTAAAGTTCCTTAAGGCACTTAGATAGGTCAAACGGTGTCGGATACAAAGGGAGTATTTCTAGTCTTTTAAAAGTAATTTTTTTTATTTTTCGAAAACTGTGCTTTAAAAATTACTATCATATATGTGCTTCGAAAACTATGCTTTAAAAATTACCGTCATTACAAAATGCTTTTTTCAAATACTCATTTTTATCATTCAAAATGTTAATATTTCAAAATGCATTTTAAAAATTGTGCTTATTTCCCTTTTGATTTGAATCAAACCTTAAGACTCAAAGGAAGAGCACTTGTAGTCAACAAGTTTCCTAGGAATGGGTCATGTTTGTTGGTGCAGAAAGCACCCAAGTCAAACCTATGTTTTGATAATGGCAACAGGGTTCAAAAGTTAAGTCTTACTTGTTATCTAACATGTCACTCTAGTGTGCAGGGTAAAAAGCCCTAGCGAAGGAATGCTAGGCACTGGCGAAGGAATGCCAGGGTAAAAAGCCCTAGCGAAGGACTGCTAGGCACTGGCGAAGGAATGCCAGGGTGAAAAGCCCTAGCGAAGGACTACTAGGCGCCAGGCGAAGGACAGCTTGGGACTGAAGCCCTAGCGAAGGAATGCTAGGCACTGGGCGAAGGACAGCTCCGTATCCAAGACCTGGCAAAGGACCACCAGGCAAAAGTCCAACCAGAGGAACGGTTGGCATCAGGTAAATTCTCCCGAGAGGAGTAGGTCAGGACGCGTTCCCCGTCGAGGGAACAGTAGGCGTCGGTTCGACCTAGGGTTCCATTTTGGAGACCCAAAGTCAGAACCAAGACAGCTAAGGCTGTATAAACATAATACTCTAAATGCTTTATATTGTTTTGGACTAACCCTGGATGCAGGACCGAAGTAACGTGTGTCTGCAGCTCAGAATGCCCAAAGGAGAGAGGCAAGTAACTAAGCAGGGTGCCCTCAGTGTCCCGGGCACCCCCAAGGGCAACACAAAACAAGTGAAACAACAAAAGCTTAGGCTGCTTACTAGCCGGGGCGCCCCCAGTGCCTAGGGCGCCCCCTCCAGGCCCACGCGCCGGCGCCCCCCCCCCCCCCCCCCCCCCCCCCCCCCCCCCGCCCCGCCCCCCCCCCGTCTACGCCAGTGCTGACCCTCCAGCCGGGCCCCGCCGGACCAGGCCCCCCAGCGTCCAGGGCGCCCCCAGTGTCAAACTCATCCATATTCGAGTGGGATAGAGGTTGACCGAGCGAAGCTCGGATCGCATGACACGTGGGGGGGGGGGGGGGGGGGAGGTGCGCCCCGAGGTGCTATAAATAGCACCCAAGCCAAGGCTTTGAGAACAACACTTGATTCAACGCTTCTACGCTCTTCTGCTCCCGCACTCTGCTCCAGAAACCTCCCAACTCGAGCCGACGACATCCCTACGCTCTGAAAAGTCAATCTACCTCGGACGTCGGTAACGAAGAGCAAATTCTCTTTTTGTGTTTATAATACTACAATTGTAATATTAATTTGTAAACCTTTTGCGAACTTATAAAATTGCCCGCAGAAAACGATCAACGACCGTGGGCCTTGGAGTAGGAGTCGACCTAGGCTCCGAACCAAGTAAAAATAACTGTATTTGCGTGTTTTACTTTTAATCTTCCGCTGTGCAAATTCTCTATCTTAAATCCGAACGTTTTCCGATATTCACCCCCCCCCCCTCTATCGGCTATCTCGATCCAACAAGTGGTATCAGAGCGGGGAAGTTCAAATTTGGTGCAACCACCAGTTTGAAAATTTTTCAGATTTTTTATTTTCTTTTTCTCGTTCAAATTTCTTCTAAATTGTTCGCTCGAATTTTTTTTTGTTGTTAATCGAGGTTGGTGCAACACCCCTCGTTATTTTATTTTCCTTATCCCACACTACTAATCCAAGACCAAGTCTTGGGAAATTTTTTCTGTTAGTTATTTTTTTCAGATTAAATGGCCATGCAAGAAGGATTCAGCACCGCCAGACCTCCACTTTTCAGTGGAGAAGACTTTTCCTACTGGAAAAGTCGAATGGAGGTCCACCTGAAAACTCAGGTGGACATGTGGATTATCATCCAGTCCAGACTGGAGATACCCAAAAATGCTTAAGGAGTTCCTCAAAGCTACACAGAGTGGGACACCGCTCTGAAACGAAGAATCGAAGCAGATGCAAAGGCGACTCAGACCCTCCAATGCGGCTTAACAAAAGAGGAGCTGAATCGGGTGGGCCCCTTCAACAGTGCTAAGGAGCTGTGGGCAAAATTGATCGAGCTGCACGAAGGAACATCAGACACTCGGATCAGTAAAAGAGATCTGCTCCTGAACAAATTGTATACCATCAAGATGGCCGACAACGAAACAGCAGCCCAGCTTCACGCACGAATCCAAGAATTGATGAACGGTCTTCACGCTATAGGTCACAAGGTCGAAAACCGTGACCTAATAAGGTATGCTTTAAATGCTTTCCCTAGAAACACCTTGTGGGCATCTATGGTAGATGCATACAAGGTTTCAAGGGATCTCTCAAAAATTAAACTAGATGAATTATTTTCCGAATTAAAACTTCATGAACAGACTAACTGCAATATGGCCGAGAAAGGTATTGCCTTTGTTGCAGGAAAAACTGGAAGGACAATAAAGAAAAAGCCACAACCTGAACCCGAGTCTAACTCAGACTCAGACTCAGAAGACGAAGAAGGAGATCGACCGAAGCTGGTCCGATTGGCCCGAAGCTACTATAAAGAATTAAAGAACCAAACCAACAGAAGGAAGGCCAACCGAAGAAAGGACGAACCAGCTGAACCCACAAATGACAAAAACAAGCCCAACATGACCTGCTACGAGTGCAAGAAGAAGGGCCACTACAAGACGGAGTGTCCAAACCTAAAAGAGACCAAGAAGACAAGAAGAAAGAAAGCACTCCAAGCAACCTGGGACGAATCTTCCTCAGAAGAAGAAAAAAAGAAGCACCCCAGTCAAACCTACTAGCCCTGACAGCCTCAGAAGAAGTCGAGACCGAGTCAGAATCTGAACAAGACGACGGCAGACTAACCTTTTCAGAAGACGGTGAAATCAAGGTAAGTGGTTTCAATAGAAGTCAGTTAAATGAACTTATTTCGTATCTTTCTCGAGATTTGGCGAAAGCCAAACTCCGAGTCGAATCCCTCCGACAAGAAGTAAAACTCCTGAAAGAGGGAGCTGACTCTAAATCCTTAACCGAGAAAGTTCAAGAAGGAACTCCTACTCAAGTTGAAAAACTTGAGAAAGAGAACTCCTCCCTGAAAACTCAGGTTAAAGATCTTAGAGCTGCCTTAGAACGATTCACTTCTAGTTCCAAGGGTCTTGACATGATTCTTGGAAAATAGAAGTCCGTTCTAAATCGATCCAGACTTGGCTATAGAACCAAATCCCGACAAAGATCTTACTTTGCTGTACTGAATCAGTCCAGAAGTAAAATTCAGGCATGGGTACCTAAACTGTACCTGAACAAACCAACTGGATCAAATCAGTATTGGATCCCCAAGGACAAGATTCACATCTTGCCTAATCATTACCATGGCTTCAGTCCAGGGGGAGCCAAATTAAAAACTATATTTATTGTTAAATAAATTTTAATTCTTGCAATTTGCTTGATTGATTGTTTATTTAAATTTCTGCAATTTACAATGCTTAGACTTAGGAATGGTTAGAATAAGGACTGAACAAACTTAACTGAAACTTGACAACATAGTATTGGCTGGAGGTGAGATGATAGTACGTTAGGGAAACCAATTCTAATAAGATCAAGTTTACTTGGTCTCTTTAGACTGGTGAAACTAGCCGAAGCTACCGATCCAAAATCCAAACTAGTTAGACCAGAACTTTTTCAAAGATTAATTTTGAAAATGAAATTTCATTAAACGGCTTTGTCAAGGAAAGGGTTGATGATCCAATAAGACTATGGCCAAAGAAGGCCTAGTGCCTCGCCAAGACCTGGAAGCTAATTTTTGAATTTCAAATTCAAATTACTTTTTGTCAAATTCAAATCTAACACAATTTTCAGTTAAGTATAGATTCAAACATTCTCTTTCAAAATAAATTTAAATGTTTTCAAAAATTAATTAACGTTTTCAAAATAAATAATAATTTTTCAAAATAATTTTATCAAAACCTGTCACACAAAACCTATAAGGCTAACATGGTTGATAACCGTAGACTGGGTGAGACGACAAACTTAATGAAAATTCATTCAATAACTGCATTTTGTTTAACATTTAGTTTAGAACGGCACTGAAATAATGCAAGTCAAACCACGGCCAAAGTAGTCAACCATGATCAAATAGTTAATCCATGATTATTATAGTCAAACCATGGTTAAAATACTCAAAACATAGTTAAAACAGTCAAATCGGGTCAAATCTGGTCAAAAGCAATCTTTTAGGGTCAAGAACCAGTCCTTAGGGCGCCCAAACCCTTGCGGGCGCCCCGAGGCTGGTCAAAAGAAGTTTTTTTTGTCACTGCACGCTGACCAGGGCGCCTGCGTGCTGCCGGGCGCCCCCGTATAACCAGTGTTTGACAGAAAGTTGCCAAAAGGCAGCTGCAGCCCTGGCCAGGGCGCCCTCGCTAGGCGGGGCGCCCTCCCGCTATAGGGCGCCCACCGATGCCCTATAAAAGGGCTCCATACCCCCTTCTTCCCTTCACACTCAAACCACTCCTCCTCCTCAACTCTCTACCCACCAAGAGATCTTGCAACCCTCTCAAGCTCTCATCTTCAACAATGCCTCCCCGAGCAGCCCGGTATAATTTTTTAAGTTAAATTTCTTTAAATGCAATTCCTTCATATTTTTTTTTAAATGCATATTCCTTCTCTTAGAAGACGCCGACCAAACCATGCAGAACCGGTACCCAACCTAGTCCTGATCCTAGGTTTCCGAATTTAGAACTATGTAATAAGTTCTCTCGTACGACCTATAAACCTATCAAGACAAGCTACTTGAATAGACAATTTTTCACCCAATCCTGTCCCTTAGCAATGAACGTTATAAACTTCTACGAACTTGACAATCTCGTATTCTGCACCCATTCAATCAACACGTCCTTATGCGCAGAATTTTACAACAACATAATTAGACAGGATGGTCTCATGTTCGTCACCACTGTCCAAGGAATTCCCTTAACTATCACACCTACACTACTCAACCGATTTCTGGAATTACGATTCTCGCAGTCCACCTTCTGTTGTTACCCTCCTAGGGAGCCTCCCTTTGATGCTCCCTACTCTCACATTACCTTAGACATGTTACACTCTTACTTCTTTAGGCAACCCCTGGCCAGACGATTTCAGTCTGTCGAACTACAGGTCCAGGACTACGCTCTATATAGAGTCATAGTCCGATGTATTCTGCCATTATCTACTAGAGACGTCACTACTATGAGACCATTCCACACCTTTCTCCTATATGCTTTGATTATCAGCTAGACATCGACATAGGACTTCACATATTTCATGCTATCCTACATGCATCCAGTGTTACCACGCAAGGGCGGGTACGCACACCCTACTGCCACATCATCACGTCCATATTACATCACCACGGTCGGAACATCACCGAGGGAGAGATGGCTGAGTTGACTGATTATGACGAGATAGGATATAGAAACTTCTCCCTAGCTGGTATAGAAGTTTCCGGTACCGGGGTCTTGTCTTGGAGACGTCAGAGAGCAGCTCCCCAGATCAACTCAGACGAGGAGGTAGAAGTCGACGTCGCCGATTTAGCAGCCGAGGCTCGTGCACACATAGATGAGCCGCCTCCACCGACCATCGACCAGCGCTTCACACTGATGCAGACGGAGATCCACAACCTCCGAGAGGAAGTGGAGGCAAATCATGCCGAAAACATGGAGACAAATCGGGGCTACTACACCGGGTATATGAGCGCACTTAGAGCTGAGAGGGAGGCCAGAGATGCACAGTATCACGAGATGATGACACTATTCCGATCATGGCAGCCTGGCTCATCTGACCACCCTGGCCCTTCTTCATAGTTAGACTATTTTCAGCATTGTACTAAGTAACTAAAACTTGACTCATGTTTGACACTACTGAACCTCTAACCTATTTTGGTTTGACTACTTATTTGGCTTGAGTATCTGATCTTTACTGTGCTTAGTAGAATAGGTTCAACCTGACTTTTCACTTTCTTACCACTTTATTGACGTTTAGGTACTACTTCACTCAACTTAAAATCAGTTTTGCTTTAAAAATCAGCTTTGAAAAGTTTTAAAAATAAACCTTTCTTTTTCGACTTAGTTTTATTTTCAAAACTACCCCTTTCAAAACTAGGGCTTTTTCGCAAATGGACTTAGCCTAGGCCCTAACCCTAGAACTACATGCACCTATAGATTTTGAAGCCAGCATCTCACAAGTACCTTAGGGTACTTTTGATTGATAACCTAGAAAGGGTTGAGATGCTTAGGCCTTTGCCTTAATTCAAATGCTTTAAGTCAATGCATCTGCAGTAATTAGGGCACTAAATACAACTTATACAGTAATCAAGTTAAGTGTCAAGTTTAGAAAATCTAACTTGAACAGAACACTTAACTTGACTAACTCTAGCGAAAACTACTACTTATAACATTAGTAAGTAGCTAAATGGGTTAGACAGGTCCCTACAAGAGAAAATTAACTGATTTGGTTTAAGTCTTATCATGAATTGGTTCAGTACAGCAAAATCATGCAAATATTTTCCTTTATGAAATTTATTTCCGTTATGCAATTTAATTCCTGCTATATTTATCTATTTTTTTGATATATGGCAAAGGGGGAGAGATAGAAAAGGAGAGAGTTTAAAATTTTTAGCTCAAAATTTCTTCAAAAACTCTATCCTTTATTCAAAAAGTATCAAGTTTCAAATAAAGTACTAAGTTTTTCAAAGTACAAGCTTTTCAAAAATTTTCTAAGTACTTAAGCTTTTCAAAAATTTTCTAAGTACTTAAGCTTTTCAAAAATTTTCTAAGTACTTAAGTTCTTTTTAAAATCTTACTAAGTACTTAAGTTAAAGCTTTCAAAGACTTTTGAGTACTTTAAAACTTAAGGCTTCAAAATTTTTTTAGTACTCTAAACTCATGCTTCCAAAAACTCTTCTATGTACTTTTAAAAAATTAAGTTGTCAAAAAATTTCCAAGTACCTAAACTCAAGTTTTCAAAAGTGTAAAAATCATTTCTGAAAATACAAAAGCCTTCTGTTGAAAATAACTCTAAGTAAAAAATTTTTTTCTTAAACTTAGAACCCCACGAATTTTTGAAAAATCTAGGGGGAGAGTCCTTCCAGGGGGAGGGAACAAAATGTTTTTACATGCTTTGATTAAACTTAACTTTTTGAACTAGGGTTGCCATAAATCAAAAAAAGGGAGATTGTTGGTGCAGAAAGCACGCAAGTCAAACCTGTGTTTTGATAATGGCAACAGGGTTCAAAAGTTAAGTTTTACTTGTTATCTAACATGTCACTCTAGTGTGCAGGGTAAAAAGCCCTAGTGAAGGAATGCTAGGCACTGGCGAAGGAATGCCAGGGTAAAAAGCCCTAGCGAAGGACTGCTAGGCACTGGCGAAGGAATGCCAGGGTGAAAAGCCCTAGCGAAGGACTACTAGGCGCCAGGCGAAGGACAGCTTGGGACTGAAGCCCTAGCGAAGGAATGCTAGGCACTAGGCGAAGGACAGCTCGGTATCCAAGACCTGGCAAAGTCCCGCCAGGCAAAAGTCCAACCAGAGGAACGGTTGGCATCAGGTAAATTCTCCCGAGAGGAGTAGGTGAGGACGCATTCCCCGTCGAGGGAACAGTAGGCGTCGGTTCGACCTAGGATTCCATTTTGGAGACCCAAAGTCAGAACCAAGACAACTAAGGCTGTATAAACATAATACTCTAAATGCTTTATATTGTTTTAGACTAACCCTGGATGCAGGACCGAAGGAACGTGTGTCTGCAGCTCAGAATGCCCATAGGAGAGAGGCAAGTAACTGAGCAGGGCGCCCTCAGTGTCCCGGGCACCCCCAAGGGCAACACAAAACAAGTGAAGCAACAAAAGCTTAGGCTGCTTACTGGCCGGGGCACCCCCAGCGTACAGGGCGCCCCGGACGCCTAGGGCGCCCCTAGTGCCCAGGGCGCCCCGCGTCTACGCCAGCGAAGCTGATTACCCGTATCCAGCCGAGAAGCCTGCGCCGAAGGAGTCAAACAGGGCGCCCCCAGTGTCAAACCTCATCCCTATTCGAGTGGGATAGAGGTTGACCGAGCGAAGCTCGGATCGCGTGACACGTGGGGGGGCGCCCCCGACGTCTAGGGCGCCCCGAGGTGCTATAAATAGCACCCAACGCCAAGGCTTTGAGAACAACACTTGATTCAACGCTTCTACGCTCTTCTGCTCCCGCACTCTGCTCCAGAAACCTCCCAACTCGAGCCGACGACGTCCCTACGCTCTGAAAAGTCAATCTACCTCGGACGTCGGTAACGAATAGCAAATTCTCTTTTTGTGTTTATAATACTACAATTGTAATATTAATTTGTAAACCTTTTGCGAAATTATAGAATTGTCCGCAGAAAATGGTCAACGACCGTGGGCCTTGGAGTAGGAGTCGACCTAGGCTCCGAACCAAGTAAAAATAACTGTGTTTGGGTGTTTTGCTTTTAATCTTCCGCTGTGCAAATTCTCTATCTTAAATCCGAACGTTTTCCGATATTCACCCCCCTCTATCGGCTCTCTCGATCCAACAATGTTTAGGGGGAGGTCAAATTAAAAGAAATATTAAAAGGTTCAAAAAGTAATATGTGTTTCATACACTGTATTTTCAAAATCCTTCTGAAAACATAAGTATTTTTTTCTTTCAAAATACTATCATTTTAAATCATTTTAATCACTTTATGAAAATATTATGCTATCACTTTCAAAAACTTATTTTCTAGAATTGATTTGAAAATATATTTACTTGAGTTTGGAAAATTTCCAGGACACTTAGGGAAATGTCCTTGTATTCAACAAGGTTTCCTAGGATTGTGTCAGACTGGAAAAGAAACCAAGTCAGGTAAAATATTATGTTTTCAAAATAATATTAAAAAAGTTTTTTAACTAATATTTTTCAAAGTACTAATATTTTCCAAAATACAAATTATTTTTCAATGTACGAATATTTTTCAAAATACTAACATTTTTCAAAAGTGCAAAATATTTTCAAAATACTAATATTTGTTAAGTGCAAGATTTTGCAAAGAACAATTTTGTCCAATATTTTTCTAAGTACAAATGTTTTAAGTGTAAAATATCTTTCAAAGCTCAAATTTTTTGCACAACATTTTTCAAAGTATTCTTCTAAATGCACTAGGGTTTTAAGTGAAAATCTTTTATGAGTGCAATTTTTTTAAAATCTTTTCTAAATGAAAGTTTTTCTAAAGCATTATTTCTCTAAGTGGAAAGTCTTTTTAAGTATGCACAAATTCATTCCAAGTAAAGATATGCTTTCAAAGAATTATACTAAGTACTTTCAAAAGGAAAAGCAATTTGTTAAATTTTTCATTGTTGGTGCAAGTTTTTTTTCATTTTTTGATGTATGACAAAGGGGGAGAGTGAGCTTAAGTTAGAAAAAAAAAATTCTCCCAAAGGAATAGAGAGTTTATCTTACCCCAAAGGATCAAAGTGTGAATCAAAATCAAAAATTTTTCAAGGATCAAAATGTTTTTTCAAAGGATCAAATTTTTTTTTCATTTTATCCCAAGGATTATAACATAGCCCTTTAATCCAATCTAACTTAAGATATTATCAATCATCAAAAAGGGGAGATTGTTGGTGCAAGATGCATCAGTGATGTCCTCCTCAAGTGTTTCAATGTTTAACAATATGCTTAAGTTAGTGATACATTGAACAAGAGAAGGGTGAGTCAAGAAAACAGTACCAAAGTGATGGAAAGTCCTAGTTAACCTAGGCAATAAGTCCTAGTTCGAAGCATTGGGCACTAAGTGTTGATCATGGATTGGGCAATAAGTCCTGGCTGAGGGTTGGGCACCGAAGTCCTGACATAGGATTGGGCAATAAGTCCTGGTCGTGGACTGGGCACGAAGTCCTGGTGAGTGAAGCTGAGCAAAAGTCTTGATGAGTGAAGTTAGGCAATAAGTCCTGGTCGTGGACTAGGCACAAAGTCCAGGTGAGTGAAGCTGGGCAAAAGTTTTGATGAGTGAAGTTAGGCATGAAGTCCTGGTCGTAAGATTGGGCAAAAGTCCTGGTGAGTGAAGCTGGGCAAAAATTTGATGAGTGATGTTAGGCATGAAGTCTTGGTCGTAAGATTGGGCAAAAGTCCTGGTGAGTGAAGTTGGGCAAAAGTCCAACCGGATGGGCCGGGTGGCAACCGTCTCCTGAGAGGAGTAGGTGAAAGACGCGTTCCCTAGGAAGGGAACATAGCGTCGGTTCAACCTAGGGATTCGCATGAAATCCGAAGTCATAACCAATTCATTAAGCTTAAGAATATATATCTGCATATTTGACTTGTCTTTGATTGTATGGCAGGTACCTGAAGTTGGAGGCAAGACAGAAGAGCTTACAATGAAGAAAAAGCTGCCTGGAAGGTTGTCTAGGGCGCTTGTATCAATACAGGCGCCCCAGTCCTTTAGGGCGCCTGGACTGGGCAGGCCCTCCCAAGCGCCTGTTAACATAGGCGCATGAAGGCTCCCAGGCGCCTGTGTTGATACAGGTGACTGGGAAGGGGATCTTATCCCTGCTGCGAGTTCGGCACGAAGATGACGTTTGACCGAGACTTGTGAGGCGCCCCCTTCAACACAGGCGCCCCAATGACTAGTATATAAAGGGGTTCAACCCCTCAACACAACACACCAATTCTAGATCATTATAAGCATTCCGAGAAAGAAAAGTGCCAGAGATGATCCTGCGACCAAGGAAGCTCCAGGAGGAAGTGCGCGCACTTCGGAGTTCCAGATCGGCCGGGCGTTCGACTTTTCTGTTTTGGTTTGTGTTTATTTTTCTGCACTTAATTTCATTTTTTTTATTGTAAAACGTGCACTGTAAGACGGGTTTCTCTGCCTCCGGAAAGTCTGGAAAGGAGACTATTAGTGGATGGACGTTTCCCGTGCTTAGGCCTTGGATGTACTGACCCTAGGGGGTTGGGAACCACGTAAAATCCATGTGCACTCTGAGTTTTGTTATTTGTTTGTTCTTTCTATTTTCCGCTGCTACTAACTCTGTATCTAGAATGAACCTCGAAAGTCGATGAAATATGAGTTTTCGTAATGTTTTTATGAGTCGATAGTCACCCCCTATCGACGACACCGGTCCCCACAAGAACTTGGTATCGGTTTCTAAATTAATAAAGGATAGATAATCTATTGCTTTTAATAACAGAGTTGTTATAAAGAGAAATACAGAGATTATCTGTTCGGGTACTATGATTGGCATTTTATACACTCTAGAACCAAAAATCCCCACGATGCAAATAGAGGCCAATAGCTCATCATCTAACCTAAATAAGAGAAAGGAAACTCTAAAATGAACCAGACATATCTTTGGCACCTTAGGCTTGGTCATATTAACTTTAGTAGGATTCAGAGGTTGATAGCTGATGGGCCCTTGGGTTCATTGGTGGTGGAAGACTTCCCAACCTGTGAGTCTTGCTTGGAAGGTAAGATAACCAAGTGGTATTTCAAGGCTAAGGGGTATAGGGCCAAAGATGTGTTAGAACTAGTTCATTCTGATTTGTGTGGTCCTATGTCCATCCAGGATACAGGTGACTTTGAATACTTCGTCACTTTTATTGATGATAATTCAAGGTATGGATACATTTACTGATGTGCCGCAAGTCTGAATGCTTTGATAAGTTCAAAGAATTCAAGGCTGATGTGGAGAAACGTCAAGGTAAAAGTATCAAGACACTACGATCAGATCATGGTGGCGAGTACCTCTTTGTAGAGTTTCGGACCTATTTATCAGAGGCTGGGATTCATTCCCAACTGTCTGCACCCGACACACCCCAGCAGAACGGAGTAGCAGAATGAAGGAATAGAACTCTTATGGAAATGGTTAGGTAAATGATGAGCTACTTTGAGTTGCCAGATTCGTTTTGGGGATATGTTATCGATACGGCAGCGTATATTCTAAATATGGTACCATCTAAGTCAGTCCCTTCTACTCCCATAGAATTGTGGACTGGGTGAAAGCCTAGTCTAGGACATATTCGAATTTGGGGTAGTCCAGCACATGTGTTGAAGAGAGATACTGATAAGTTGGAATCACGTACAGAAGTACGTCTGTTCGTAAGCTATCCTAAAGGGACGAAGGGTGGTATGTTCTATAGTCCTGAGGATCAGAAGGTAATCATTAGCATGAATGCTAGATTCTTGGAAGAAGACTATGTGATGAACCACAAGCCCAAGAGAAGACTAGTTCTTGAAGAATTAAAAGGGGACATTCTGACCTTAGTACCAACTGTTCAAGAGGATACACCATAAGTCACTGCACCGCATGTCACAGAAGATACACAGGTGGTACATCGTCATAGTGGGAGGGTTGTTAGACAACCTGATAGGTTCATGTTTTTGGGAGAGTCTTTGGACTTGGTCTCTAGTGAACATAAACCGGATCCCTGGACCTATGACAAGGCCTCCAAGATAAGGATGCGGATTCTTGGCAAAGGGCAATGAATTCTGAGATAGAATCTATGGATTCTAATCATGTCTGGGAGGTAGTAGAACCACCTAATGGTGTAAAAGCCATTGGATGCAAGTGGATTTACAAGAGAAAGAGAGGATCAGACGGGAATGTTGAGACCTTCAAAGCTACGCTTGTTGCGAAAGGTTATACTCAGAAAGAGGGTATCGATTATGAGAAGACCTTTTCGCCGGTAGTCATGCTTAAGTCTATTCGGATTCTCTTATCTATTGCCACTCATATGGACTATGAGGTATGGCAGATGGATGTCTAGATAACTTTCCTTAACGGGAGTCTTGAGGAGGCCATCTACATGAAGCAACCAGAAAGGTTCATTGCGAAGGGCAAAGAGCATCTAGTATGCAAGCTTATTTGATCCATTTATGGATTGAAGCAAACTTCACGATCTTGGAACATCCGCTTTGATGAGTAATCTAGTCATATGGATTTATTCAAAGCCAGGATGAATAATGTGTATATAAGAGATGTGATGGAAACGTAGTGGTGTTTCTTGTACTCTACGTAGATGACATTTTGTTAATTGGCAACAATGTCAAAGTGTTGTTAGACGTAAGGGTATGGTTGTCCAAATAGTTCGATATGAAGGACATAGGAGAAGCGGGTCACATCCTTGGGATCAAGGCTATAAGGGATCGGCAGAAAAGGATGTTGTGCTTATCCAATGCTTCATACATAGATACTGTCCTAGCTCATTTTAGCATGGAAAACTCCAAGAAAGATTTTCTTCCTTTCAGGGATGGAGTTCTTCTATCTAAGGAGATGTGTCCGAAAACATCAAAGGAGATAAAGGAAATGAATGTGGTTCCTTTTGGGTATGGCTTGGTGGGTTTCCTATGCGAATACTCGGTCGATCCGAGAGACCTCTCCATGTCTATGGATTAAAAAATTAACCCGAATGGAGACCAGTCACCCTACGACCATCTCATGCCGTATCGAACGATCCAAATCACAACTCGGCCAATTACCAAAATCGGCCTTGTGATTTGCTCGACCGTTCGATCGCAGAAAAGGTAATGATTTGATCGTCAGCTTTTGTGTTTATGGTCGAGGTCCAGCTAATAATTTATTCACAAAGATTTGAACTCAAAATAATAAATTATTAAACATGAAATGACGAGACGAATCAACAAGACACATAATTGACATGCAGTTAATCACAGGAGCATAGGGAAAGATATACCTTTCCGAACACCTCGCGGTCTTCTACCTTATGACCCTCCCTTCGTGGACGTCGTGTGGGCGACAATCTTCCACGATCCGAGATCACCAAGAGCTCCAAAATAATCCTATCTTCTAGCCGACCAAACCCCTAGTCCCTAGGGTTTGTGCCGTCGGCCTCCTTCCCTCTCCCTTTGCGCCGTCGACCGCCGGAGCCGCCTCCAAGCCTCTGGATCAGCAGCCCACTTTAAGAGGAAAGCAAAGAAGAAGAAGAAGGAGAAGAATCTCCTTCCTTGATCCACAAATCTGGCCGCTCACCTTGCCCCTCTTCCTTGGCGCCGCCAGCTTCAATAGTCGCCCGCCGACCCTCCTCTTGCGCCACCCACTGGCAACCTTCTCCTTGTCGTTCACCACCAAAAGGAGGAGAAGAAACTCCCTTTCCTTGGTAGAGACTGGCGGCCTAGGAGATGTGGAGATGAGTTGTGGAGGAAGAAGGTCTCCCTCCTTTACCCGGTGCCCTAAGAGAGAGAAACGAGAGAGAGAAAGTGAGAGAGCCTTGGGAGGATGAATTCTTGGATTAAACCTTGGTTTCTTGATCTCATAGGGTATTTATAGGGCTAAGGTAGGGACCAAAAGGAGGAGTTGGTTCTTGGCCCACTAATAGATCTAAACCCAATCCATTAATTAAGATTCATTCCACTAAAGGATCTTAATTGAACTTCCTCACCAACCCCCATATTTTCATATGAGCTCCACATATTACGAGTCATCCATCCCCCCGTGTTTAAGATCTCGAATGCCCGTTAATTAATTAAATTACTGACAATTTAAATTAATTAACTTCTGGATGCTTGATTAGTACCACTCAACCTTATCATCGTGCCGGATCAAATCCACCTGCAGGGTATATCACGATGAACCTGTTGAGCTCATCAAGGGGGCATCATCATCCTGACTCACCAGGATACGAATTCCGTCAATAATCATCGGAACATCATATTATTAATATTATCTCCCAACTTACCGGGCCTATCGATCTAACAGAATAGATCTTGCCCATTGGTAAATCAAAGAAACAATAATTAATAATATATGCCCGATATTATTTCGGGATTAAGGGATCGTACTCCATAATATAAACTGAGGTCCTATCCAATTATCGAGTCAGTACAAATTGGATAACCTCGAGTTTCGGTCCTGCTCAATGTACTCAAAGTACACTAGTGTAATTCTATGGTCAAGACCAACCACACCTAATTATGTTGGATCAGAGTAAATTGATAGAGGGGGGGGGTGAATATCGATCAAAAATTTTTTGACAGTAAAGAGAAATACGCAGCGAAATAGTAAAGCAAAGTCGCTAACACGATTTATTTTACTTGGTTTGGAGTCACGGTCAGCTCCTACTCCGAGACACACAGTCCTTGACCATTTACGTTGGGCAATTCTATATTTATAGAAATGATTATAGTTTCGAGTACAGATATAGAATCGAAAAAAGCAGTTACAACACTTAAGAAAATTAACGATTTTAACGACGACCGAAGTGGATGGAATTTCGAAGCAGCGGGTCGTTGTCGGCGCTTGAATCTCGAATGTAGAGCGTGCCGGAGCGTAGCGCTTGAGCGAAAGTGTTAAAAGCGAGATTTGCAAGTTCTTGTGAAGCCTTGGGGGTGAACCCCCTTTTATAGTCGTCTCCTAAGCGCCTGTTTTGAAGGGGGCGCCTGACACGTGGCCTCTCCTGCGCGAACTCTAATCCGCAGGCTCGGTCAGCGCTTATCCCCATCATTGAGGCGCCTGAGCTGTCTGGGGCGTCTGTGTTAACATAGCGCCTAGCTTGATTTGGTCCAAAGGCTTTCGTGGCAGTTTGCTTCGATGGACTCGATTTGGCCATGCAGTGGGGCGCATGTATCCTTACAGGCGCCTAGCCCAGTGAGGCGCCCCCCTCCAATGAGGCGCCTGAGCTGTAGAAACACACTCCCTTCGTTTCCTACAACCAGGGTTAGTTCCAAAACACAAGAAGAAAATATATATGATATGTTAGACATTATTTATAGCCTAAGTTGTCTTGGTTCTGACTTTGGGTCTCCCAAATGGAACCCTAGGTTGAACCGATGCCTAATGTTCCCTCTACGAGGAACACGTCCTCACCTACTCCTCTCGGGAGAATTTACCTTTTTACCAACCGGCTCCTCCGGTTGGACTTTTGCCCAGCTTCACTCACCAGGAGTTTGATGCCCAGTCCTCGAGCAGGTCTTAGTGCCCAGCTTCACTCACCAAGTCTTCGGTGCCCAGTCCTCGACTAGGTCTTGTGCCCAGCT
Source organism: Boesenbergia rotunda (assembly GCA_024364735.1). NCBI lineage: Eukaryota > Viridiplantae > Streptophyta > Magnoliopsida > Zingiberales > Zingiberaceae > Boesenbergia > Boesenbergia rotunda. The sequence goes on along the minus strand of JAGFNQ010000364.1, from coordinate 165,848 downwards.
TCACTCACCAGGTCTTAGTGCCTAGTGTACCTAGGACTTTCCTGCACACTTAACCAGCTTGTTAGATCACAACCAAATATTAACTTCTGAACCCTTTGCCATTATCAAAACAAAGGTTTGACTTTGGTACTTCCGGCACCAACAATCTCCCCCTTTTTGATTTATGGCAACACAGTTCAAAAAGTTAAGTTAAAAACATATTATAGCAATCTAACAATACTAACAATAGATTTTTATCTCCCTCTGAAATTTTCAATATCACGTGGGTTTTGTAAACTTTCTATGTGCTAAGTGTTTTTCAAGTTTTAGCAAAAGCTTTAAGTTATTGACTAAGTGTTTTTCAAAAATAAAGCAATTGTACTTAAGAACACTTAGGCAATTTTTGAAAAGGTTTTCTAAGCCTAATTTTTGTTTCAATATTTTGAAAATTTACTTTGGCAAAACAAGTTTTGAAAACTGATTTTCCATGCAAAGTATTAATTTTGAGATCTTAAAAAAATTTCCCAAAAATTTGCTTGCAAACATTTTCACAAAAAGAATTTGTTTACTTAGAAAAAAAATTTATTTGCCAACAAATTTTTAAAAAATAATTTAGCTCAGGCAAATTTGTTTTACTAAGAAAAAACTTCTTTAGAAATATTTTTCAAAATACACTTAGAAATTTTGAAGCCTTTTCGAAGTATTAAGAGCACTTAGAAAAAGTTTGAAGCACTTGAAAAAAATGAGCACTTAGAGCTTTCTACTTTACTTTTTGAAAAAAAAAGATAGAAAATTTTGCTCATTTGAAAATTTTGAAAAAAAAATTTCCCCCTTTCTTTTGTTCTCTCCCCCTTTTCCATATATCAAAAATAATTGATACTAATTACAGCAGATAAATTAGAGCTAGTATGAAATTGAAATTTTGTATTGAACCCACTCTAATGATTAAGAAAACTGGACCAAACCAAATTAAGTCAATCTTGTTCGGGTCCTGTCTAACCATGTTAGCTACTTACTAACTGTCATGAACAGTAGCTTTCGCTAGGGTTAGTCAAGTTAAGTGATCTGATCAAGTTAGATTTTTCTAAGCTTGACACTTAACCTGATTGCTGTTCAACTTGTATTTATTGCCCCAATTACTGCAGATGCACTAACTTAAAGCATCTTGAATCAAGGCATAGACCTAAGCATCTCAACTCAGTCTAGGTTATCAATCAAAAGTACCCTAAGGTGCTTGTGAGATGCTGGCTTCTTGATCTATAGGTGCATGCAGTTCTAGGGTTAGAGCCTAAGCTAAGTCCATTTGTGAAAAAGCCCTAGTTTTGAAGGGGGTAGTTTTTGAAAGAAAACTAAGTCGGAAAATCATTTTAACTTTTAAAAACTTGATAAATAAAATGATAAATTTGCTAATTTTCGAAAAAAATAGGAAAAGTTTTTAGGAAAACAATATAGATCAATCCTATTCTACTAAGCACAACCCTAACTGACTTCTTAGTGAGCTAAACTCAGACTCAGGTAAGGGTTTGGTAAAGATATCAGCTAAGTTAGATTTGAGTCCACATGTTTGAGTACTATTTCACCCCTGGCTACATGATCTCTTACAAAATGATGTTTTACTTCTATATGTTTTGTTCGGGAATGTTGAATTGGGTTTTTAGTCAAGTTGATTGAACTAATGTTATCAATATAGACTTGGGTATGGGTGTAGTCAAGCTGGAAGTCCTTAAGAGTGTGCATCATCCACAAAAGTTGTGCTACACATTCTCTTAGGTCAACATATTCTGCTTCTATTGTGGACAATGCTACGCAGTGTTGCTTTCTACTACACCAGCTGACTAGGCTATGTCCTAATAGTTGGCAACTTCCACTTGTACTTTTTCTATCTAATTTGCACCCAGCATAGTCAGAGTCAGAATATCCTGACAATTCAAAAGTGGAAGTCGTAGGATACCAAATCCCTACATTTAGGGTACCCTTAATGTACCTAAGTACTCGTTTTAGGGCTTCTAAGTGGGATTCCTTAGCACAGGTTTGGTACCTAGCACACATTCCTACAAAAAATAGGATATCAGGTCTGCTAGTGGTCAAGTAAAGTAGACTACCAATCATACTTTGGTATAGCTTAAGATCTACGGGCTTACCTTCAGGGTCACTATCAATTTTGACATTTGTGGTCAGAGGGGTACTTATGCTTTTAGAGTTATCCATTTTAAATTTCTTTATTAACTCTTTAGCATACTTGGATTGGTGAACATAATTACCATCTCTAGTCTGTTTAATTTGTAATCCTAAGAAAAAGTTGAGCTCACCTTCCAAGCTCATTTCGAATTCACTTTCCATTATTTTTACAAATTCTTTTAGAAAGTTAGAGTTAGTGGATCCAAAAATTATATCATCGACATAAATTTGGGCAATAAAAATAACATTTTCTAAGATTTTAACAAACAGGGTGGAGTCAATTTGACTGACCTTGGTTAAATTTCTTAGAGATTAGATAAGTTGATAAGCGTTCATACTATGCCCTAGGTGCTTGTTTCAACCCATAAAGTGTTTTTCTATGTTTAAAGACATACTCAGGTTTTTCTAGGTCCTCAAATTCTGGGGGTTGTCCTACATAAACTTCTTCTTTGATAAACCCATTTAAAAAGGAAGACTTAACATCCATTTGGTATAGTTTGAACCCTCGATGGGCTCCAAAGGCTAATAACATTCTAATTGACTCAAGCCTGGCTACTGGGGCATAGGTTTCATCATAGTCTAACCCTTCATCCTGACTAAACCCTTTAGCAACTAAGCGGGCTTTATTTCTAACTATTTCTCCTTGATCATTTAATTTGTGTCTGAACACCCACTTAGTATCTATAACAGATTTACCCTCAGGTTTTGGTACTAGTTCCCAGACTTGGTTTCTTTCAAATTGGGCTAACTCATCTTGCATAGCTATGATCCAATCAGGGTCAGGTAGGGCTTCCTCTATAGTCTTAGGTTCAATTTTTGAAATTAACGCGATTTGACTAAGATTTCTATAGGAAGACCTAGTTCTGACTCCTAAGGTTGGATCACCCACAATTTGATCAGAAGGGTGACTGAGTCTGGGTTTCTTGGTTCTTCTAGTGAAAGGTTCAGCCTCAGGTCCGGCTGTACGGTTCGGTTCAGTGTTTGGTTCAACTACTTTGATCGGTTCAGTTATAGGTTCAGTTGAGACCTCAGTAGTTGGTTCAAGAGTTAGTTCATTTAGAGGCTTAATCAATGGTTCAATTGATGGTTCAATTGTTGGTTCATTGTCTTCCTGATCAATATTTGATTGGTTCAATTTTTTATTATCAATTTTTGGTTCAATTTCCTCATCAAAAATTAAGTTAGTAGTTTCTTCAATTTTATGAGTTTGTTTATTGTAAACTATATAGGCTCTACTAGTTGTTGAATATCCTAAGAAGATCCCTGGGGTTGACTTGGATTGAAACTTACCTAGGTAGTCCTTAGTGTTCAAGATATAGTTCATAAGGGGTTTTATTATACCTTTTGTTAATTAGAACCCTGTTTTAGATGTAGCATGTCGTACTTACCGCTTTTGCCCAAAATTGATTAGCTATGTTAAATTCATTTAACATGGTTCTAGCGGCTTCCTGAAGAGTTCTATTCTTTCTCTCCACTATCCCATTTTGTTGGGGGGTTCTAGGACAGGAAAATTCATGTATGTACCCATGTATTTTGTAAAATTTTTCAAACCGTTGATTTTCAAATTCTCCCCCGTGATCACTTCTAAGTCTTTTGATTTTAGTATCATTTTGGTTTTCAATCATTTTACATACGTCAATAAATAAGTTCAAAGTTTCATCTTTGGTTTTTAGGAACCTAACCCGGGTAAACCTAGAGTAATCATCGATAATTACTAAGTAGTATTGATTCCCGCTTAGTGACTTGGCTCCATGTGAATCAAATAGGTCAAGGTGTAGGAGCTCAAGTGTGGTTTGGGTTAAGTCTGATTGAATTGATTTGTGGTTTGACTTAGTTTGCTTGCCTTGGTTATATGAGTTACAGATTATGTTTTCAAAATTCATAATTCTTGGTACACCTTTAATTAAGCCAAGTTGGGTAATTTTAGAAATTTGTTTAACATGAGTGTGACCTAATCTCCTATGCCAGAAGTTGGATTCTTCTAATTGAGTCAAGAAGCATTTTGGTACTGAAGGTAAATTAATAGTATGAACGTTGTTTTTCCTAGTACCCTTAAGCATGACTTCTGAGTCTTGGAGGTTTCTAATCAGGCAGTCAGAGTTGGTGAATGTAACTACGTAGCCAGTATCACATAGTTGACTTATACTAAGCAAATTGAATTTAAAATTGTCAACCAAGAGTACTTTCTTAATCACAAAATCAGACTTGAGTTCAATGTTACCTGACCCAATGACTTTGAGTGTAGCATTGTTGCCAAATGCTACTGAGCCTAGGTTCTTGAACTTGATTTTGGTGAATTTCAATTTGTCTCCAGTCATGTGCTGGAGCATCCACTATCCAACATCCATTGGTCCAAATCTTTAAGTTTCTACACATAAAGTATTTATTGATTTGGATCCAATTAGAGTTAGGAATAGCTTAAAATTGATTTTCAAAAGCTAATCTGTCTCACCCAGTCTAGTGTTATCAATCATGTTAACCTTATGAGTTTTGTGAGATAGGTTTTCAAAATAAAGATTTTAATTTTGAAAAACATGGTTAACTTTGAAAGAATTAATTTTGAAAATTTTATAAAGTTTAAGTTTATTTGAAAAAAATGTGTTGAATCTAAGATTAAATGAAATTTATGTTAGATTAAAATTTAACAAGTAGTAAAGTGAATTTGATTTTCAGTAATTGGCTTCCAGGTCTTGGCGAGGCACAAGGCCTTCTTTGGTCATAGCCTTATTGGAGCAACAACCCTTTCTTTGACAAAGCCTTTTACTGAAAATTCATCTTCAAGTTACTTCTTGAAAGATTTTGGTCTAACTAGTTTGGGTCTTGGATCGGTAGCTTCGGCTAGTTCCACCAAAAAGGCTTCCCTAACGTACTATCATCTCACCTCCACCCAATACTATGTTGTTCAAATTTCAATTGAATCATTAATCCTTAGTCTAACCAATCCTAAGTCTAACCATGATAATTAAAATTGCAAAAGGAAATAAACAAGCAAGCAAGCAAAAAAAATCTAATTATAAATATGGTATTTATATTGGCTCCCCTGGACTATAGCCTCTATAAGGGTTAGGCAAGATGTGAATCTTGTCCTTGGGGATCCAATACTGGTTTGGTCCAGCTTGTTTACTTAAACATAGCTTGGGGATCCATGCTTGGACTTGGGATCTAGATTGGTTCAACACAGAATAATATGCACGTTGTCTCGACTTAGTTCGATATCCGAGTCTGGATCGGTTAAGAACGGACTTCTGCTTTCCAAGAATCATGTCAATACCCTTGGAACCCGAAGTGAACCGTTCTAAGGCTACTCTGAGCTCCTTGACTTGAGTTTTCAAGGCGGAATTCTCTTCCTCAAGCTTTTTAACTTGAATTGAGTTTCCTTCTTGAATTTGCTCAATCAAGGACTGACGGACCCGAAATACTAGGTTAAAGTTGTCACGAAATGTGTGGATCCGTCAGAATTTAGAATTTATAAATGTGCTGGAAACCCTTTTTGCAATCAAAATATGAAAACGTAGTAAAGGGGCCACAGATCGTATTTTTCTCAGAGCTAGTTGATACAATTTGATTTTAACTTATGTTTATGTGTCGTTTGTGAATTTTCGGGTTTCAAATAAATATTTGGGTTTTGGGTTCAATTAGAAATAAAATCGCAATGAAAATAAAAACACTTAGCTAATAAGCTAAACAAGTCATGGCAATCAATAACTCAACCAATGAACAATTTGTCCAACTAATGCAACCTTGTCCAATTTAGAAATCAAAACTGCTATCAAATCAATCCAGATTCTGATTGATACTGATTTAAAGAGCTACTTCACGAATTACACATCCAAACAAATCAAATGCAAATCATTCTATAACCAAACAGCTCCAAACTTAATGCCAAGCCTTTACTTGATACAAAAGTGCAGCAAAGGAAAAACTTGATACCAAGAGGAAGCTGATGTGCCAAAAAGAACCTGATACTAAGTGCCAAATCTTTAACTAACAATTCAGTAACTACACAGATCAGTGCAGCTGGAAGACAAAGCTCTGGTAAAATGGTATGCAAGAATAAATAAAGTAGTGTGAAACCCTAACTCTGATTCAATGCAGGACAAGTTGATGCTATAACTACTGCAGAAATGTAACCATATCTCCAATACAGAATTTCGACAGCAACTAAATGCAATAATGACTGAACAAACTGCAATGTAATGCTCAGAAGAAAACCAAAATTCAGAATCGATTCAGAAACAAGCTCAATGCAAGGATGATTGCAGAATTTAAGAATCCGATTTGTAGAAATGCAGATAACTGAATGCAGGAATGGAATACAGCATGGATTGGATACAAAATCTAACAATCAGCTGAGAATAAGTGCCACAAGCTAGTGTTCAACTTCTATTTAGAAGATCTGAGCTCACTAATACAAAATGTAGGCACACTACACTGAAAATTGGCACGCAACATTGCTGAGCAGAATTGCAGACTTGCAACTACAACTCCAATGTAGAAATTCAACAACAAACCAAATGCAGAAATGATTAGATCAAGTTGAAATCTGATGCAATAGTTCACTAACCAGGAAACCTCTTGATGAGCTGCAATCAGAAATGCAGATACGAGCTAAAAAAAATTGCAGAAACGATATGAAGTTCAGCAATGCAATCAAATTGCAGAAATGAGAATTGATGCACAATATATCTGATGCACTAACTCTGATATCAATGCTATTTAAATGGAACCAATTACAATGCAAATTCAGGAGATAAAACGATGCTATCTTGATACAAAATTCAGGAACATCAATAAAGGATCTGAAACGCAGAGATGCAGAATTGAAACTGAATTTTTCTCTTTTGCAGAAGTAGAAATTGGCACACAGCAATACAGCTGAATCCAACTTGCAGAAATTGATACCAGGGTTTTGGAAATGAAACAAACTGAAAGGTAAATTCAGAAGAATAAACTTAAGCTAACTCGATACAAATAAACGGACTGAGACGTAGCAGCCCCTAGAGCTGATACGCAGAATGAAGGCTGATACGCAGCAGAAAATAGGATACGTAAGTGATTATAGCCAAAAACAACTGAAATTAAAAGCAATTGTCCACTAGGAAGGCTTCCTAAACTACTTAACTTGAAGACTGAACCCTAATTTAAGCTAAACAATTCAAAAAACCAAATCTAAGTATCCTGATACAAAATAGAACCGAAACCAAGTGCAGAAATAAAATCTACAGCTAAAACAACTGAAATTAGCTAAAGAAATCTACTCCTCAATGCTTCCCTAGCTCGAATCCTCCTTGTTCGTCACGCAAGTGTGAGCCTCGAACCCGCAAGCTCAGCAAATCGATGGAAAACAGCCCCTGCGATTCAAATCCAGCTCAGCTTGCTCAAATCTGAAATTCTCATTCGGTATCCTTCAATTCAGCTGTGTCCGCGATTGATGATGAGTTGGGGATGATCCAAGCAATCTAGGGAACCCCTCCAGAAGCTCGGGTGGATGGAAATGGAGCATAACTGATCCAAAGGCAACAATTGGACAAAACTGCGGAAACCTCTCAACAGCTCTGTCCTTGGGCAATTTCGAGCTGAAAAATTCACCGAGAAGCCTTCCCAATGACCTAGGATTCGATCTAAGCAAGAAATGAAGGGTCGCGCCCCTTGGATTGAAGAAATACTGAAGAAAAACTAAAAACTAGCTGAAGAACTCGGTTGCGGCGAAGAAGACGCGACGAGGAGGAAATGTGTGGATTTTTTGATTAAATACTTAATAATGGACGACCCAGATTGATTTGGATGAATCCAATGGCTAATCTTGCTCTGATTTGATCCAAATTTTGATGATGATGATATGGGGTCAGGATCTGCCTCGTGGTAGCTCGGATCCTTCAGATGTGCAACGGATGGTCCAGATCAACCCAATCTTTGAATGGACGATCTAGAGCCCTCCGAGCTTGATCCAACGGTTGAATGAGCTCTGATTGGGATGGAACCTTGAGATCTTGATCAGAGTGCTTGATCAACCCTAACCCTAGCTCGGATTGCTTCAGATGGTCCCGGATAGCTCAGATCTAGCCGCTTTTGAATCGGACAGCCCGGATTAATCGTAAGCTTGATAATTCGATCCGGTTCCACTTCCGACTCAAGTTTGACCCAGTATGCCCTAGGTCCATGAACCCTTCATGCCTACAAAAATAGATCAAGAATTTAGTGGCCAAATAATCCAAATATGTGTAAATTTGCAATTAAGTCCAAAATTAGAGTAAGTTCTAAAACCTAGGGCAATTTCACAATTAAGCAATAAAAACATAGGTCAAACATGGATTTTAACAATTAAAATAATCAACAAAATGGTACTTATCAAGGACCTCAAGTCGACTTCCTCTATCAGGCATTTTACTTCCTGTCGGAGGAACTCGGCCCGGATCTTGGATTTCTCTAAATTACGACACAAATAAGAAATGAACTTTGACAATTCATATTCAGAGTAACCTCTTACCATAATTTGCCCGTTCTCCGAGATTGTAAGTCTTTTATCGTCTGGTTCTGATTCTGATCCGGAGTCGACGTCTTCCGAGGCGGTTAGGGCAAGGAGATTTGAGTGTGAGGCTTCTTCTTCTTCTTCGGAAGAGGATTCATCCTAGGTGGCTTGGAGAGCCTTCTTTCTTCGCGCCTTTTTGGATTCCTTCAGGTTGGGGCATTCTGACATGAAATGTCCCTTTTTGTTGCACTCGTAGCAGGTAACATTGGTCTTGCTCTTCGAGCTTGTTGAAGGTTCTGATGGATCTTCTTTTCTTCGGCTTGCTTTCTTCTTGATCGTTTGGTACTTTAGTTCTTTGTAGTAGTTCCGAGCTAGCCGAACCAACTTGGGTTGATCCCCTTCACTATCTTCTGAATCTGAGTCTGAGTCAGACTCGGGTGCTTGTTGAGTCTTCTTCTTGGGAGCTTTGCCTGAGATTTACCTGCAACGAAAGTTATACCTTTCTCGATCAAGATAGTGTTAGTCTGTTCGTGCAGTTCTAATTCAGAAAAGAGTTCGTCAAATTTGATTTCAGATAGGTTCCTTGAAACTTTGTAGGCATCTATCATAGACGCCCACAGTGAGTTTCTCGGAAAAGAGTTAAGCGTATACCTGATCAAGTCACGGTTTTCAACCTTGTGGCCTATCGTGTGCAGCCCATTCATCAGCTCTTGAATTCTGCCGTGGAGTTGGGCCGCAGTCTCACAGTCGTGCATCTTGATTGTATAGAGTCTGTTCAGCAACAGATCTCTTTTACTGATCCTTGTGTCAAAAGTGCCTTCGTGCAGCTCGATCAGCTTGTTCCAAAGGTCCTTCGCGCTGTCGAAGGGTCCCACCCGATTCAGCTCCTCCTTGGTTAAACCGCATTGCAAAGTTTGGGTTGCCTTTGCATCGGCCTCGATTTTCTTCTTTAGTGAGGCGTCCCACTCAGTATAATGTTGCACCACACCTTGTGCATTTTGCGGATTTCTAGCCCAGACTGGATGATTATCCACATGTCCACCTGAGTTTTCAGGTGGACTTCTATCCTGCTTTTCAAGTAGAAGAAGTCTTCTCCACTGAAAAGAGGAGGTCTGGCAGTGTTGTATCCCTCTTGTATGGCCATTAGAATTTATTGAAAAAGAAATAACAAAAAGCTTGTTCCAAGACTGAGTCTTGGATTAGTAGTGTGGGACGAAATTAATAATAACTAAAACAGATCGAGTGGTGTTGCACCAACCTCGATTAACGAGAAAATTCGAGTGAAATTTTTTTTAAAAATTCATAAATCCGAAAAAAACTTCTCAAACTTGTAACGACCCGGAAAATTTTCTCAATATTTTCTTTAAAAATATTGACCATGCCTAGAAAGATTCTCGAGGAACATAGGGACACTAGTATAAACCGTAGCATGATGATCCATGATTTTCGATATAGAATAAGAAGCTAAGTGCTAATGGGTCTTACATGGGGTTTTCTGGTACCATGGTTATTAGTGGATTTTAGGTAGAATTTAATATAAATAGAAATGGGTTTAAATTAGGAATATTAGCATGGCTATTGGTAGGCCTTAGGGGGCATTGCCAAAATTAAATGAAGAATAAAATAAAATAAAAATAAAAATAAAGTGCATGCACCAAGGATTGAACCTTGGACCTAGTGTAACATCATGCATGCACTAACCAATTCACCTAGCAAGAGTGCTAGTAGAGAATGAAGTGGATTTTGGTTAAGGCTTAAGGAAGTGAAGAGTCACAATGTGAAGAAGATGAAAAGACACTTGTGAAGAGACAAAAGGGCATTATAAATAGATCTCTTCTTCCTCCTTCCTCCACCCCCCACCGAAATCCCATCTCCCTCTTCCTTCTTCTTCTTGCCGAAAATCACCAAGGGGATTCTCCCTTGGAAAAGCTTCACAAGAAGACTCCATCTTGAAGATCCAAGGCCTTCTACAAGGCTACAAGGGCTAAGGAGAAGTTTAGGGTCAAGGAGGTTGCTTTTTACTTTCTATTCAAGGTTTATAAGCAAGATCAAGGAAGGTAAGACCCCCTCACCTGTGGTATAATTGTTCTTTGATGCCTATCAAGATTTAGACTTTTGTTTAAGATTTAAGTTGAGAAAACCATGAAGTGGAGCCTTTAGGGTTTCGGCCAAGGTTGATGTTTGGGCTTAGGGATGATGTAAACTCTCTTTTGTGCACCTAAATATTTTATTATGATAAGTAAGGCATAGATTATGATTTAGGGAAAGATTGTGGCACCCTAAAGTTCCCTAGGGTTTCGGCCCATGTCAACATGTCATGGATAGGATGAGGTCTAACCTTTCAAGCATGTTTATTATGTTTTTCTATGATTTAATGGATCTCAATGATGAATGATAGGAATTTTTCCATGTGCTTGTGACCCTCTAGGGTTTCGGCCAAGGTCCCAAAGTAGGGCTAGGATTTAGGGGTAACTCCAATTATGGGGTTTGATGGCTCCCTATGGTCTTGTATGTAATGTATGGATGTTCTTTTACTCATGGAACCCTTCCAATTGATTGAATGATGGAGCCTCATGCCATGGAACCTTCGGCCAACTCCCAAGGTTTAGGGTTTAGGTTGGGTTAAGATCACAAGGATGCATGTTTATAGGTTACTATGATGTATGTATATTTTTAAGTGTGTTGGAAGAATTTTTATGCCACTTAAAACCCTAGCTTATGTGTCATGACTTGTATGTTAGGTCATCTGCTATGATGATTCATAAATGTTTAGACCATGTGCCATGAACTTAGGGAAATGTATCATGTATGAAAAGATCTAGGCATGTTTTCCTATGTACCATGACCATGCATGTTTTATGAATTAAGATGCTAATTATGTATGTATGCCATGATTTATGAATGATATGTATGTATGCCATGTTTTGTGAATGACATGTATGTATGCCATGCTTTATGAATGATATGTACGTATGCTATGTTTAAGAATGAAGATGATGAATGAAAATGATGATCATGGCTCTAAGACAAAATGATGTAAGCATGACATACCTTATGAATGAAGATAATGAATGATGATGAATGTTCATGCCTTTAAGGCATCATGATGTTAAGTATGAATGATGAAATGTTAAGTATGTTTATGTCATGCTAAGGGATGGGCACCTTAAGAATGCCTCGGTTCTGGACTACCGTAGCTGTCCACGGTTCTGGAACTACCGCAGCTGTTCCTATTCTTATGTCAAGTTTCATGAAACAAGATTATGATTATGCTAAGAATGTTATATGAATGATGAAGCATGTGAAGTATTTTATTTTTATGAATGGGCTTGTACCGGACCGAAGTAAGGGTCCAAGGGATGGGCACCTAAGAACGCCCCGGTTCTGGACTACCGAAGCTGTCCACGGTTCTGGGACTACCGAAGCTGTCCAACAGGGATGGGCATCTTAAGAACGCCTCGGTTCTAGGACTACCGTAGCTGTCCTTACCCAAGTAGGTCAAGATTAGCTACCTCGTATTTACTTAGCGATGCGCGCATATGATGTATGTATGTGGTACAAGCCGGGGACCCCAATGATGTTATGATTATGTTTAAGTATTTAAAAGTATGATTTTAAACTAAGCATCCTTATGTATATGCATTTGACTCATGCATCCATTCATGTTATGCATTATGCCATGATAAGTATGTTTTATGCTTATGCTTAAGTTAAGATTGTGCTTATGCCCATATAAAGAATTATGTCATGATAAGTATGTTTCATGCTCATGTATGTTAAGAATTATGCCATGCTAAGTATGTTTTAGGTTTATGTTTATGTTAAGAATCATGCTATGTTAGTTGTTCATATGCTTATGATTTGCGCCAAGACTATGCTTATATTTTATGTTCAGAATTATGTTATGTCAATTGCTTTATATGTTTATGTTTAAGTGACGTATGGTTTTAGTGAGTAGGAAAGGGTCTTACTAAGCCTATGTGCTTATAGTCTTATTTTCCTCGTACTGCAGATTAAGCAAGAGGTTACTAAGGAAGCAGCAGGAGGGGCAAGAGCATGTGTGTGTATGGCGGTGACATGGCAAAGGATTCTTTTATTTACACATATTGCATGTCTTGGGTTTTGAGATGCCTCCTAGGATTCTATGCTATGTTTATAATGGTTATGACTAATGGATGACTTAAGACTCATGATGTTTACGGATAAGTTACTTGCTACTTATGATGATTATGAATAAGCTATGGGATGGTTATATTATGATGTCATGCATGTCGTTAATATGCTAAGTCCAATGACACTAGGTTCATGAATGACAAATTTAGGCATGTATAGACGTTTCAGGTATTAGTTGCATGGTTAAAAGCATGTGTAGAAGAAAAAAATTATTCCGCTGCATTAAGATGTTTTATATGTAATGTATGTTTAGCGTAACGCCGCTTTCTCGCCACACCATAAGGTGTGGGAAAAAGGCGGGCGTTACAAAACTGGTGGTTGCACTAAGTTTTAGCCACCCGCTCTGATACCACTTGTTGTATCGGAGTAAATTGATAGAGGGGGGAAAATTTTCGGACAGTAAAGAGAAATACGCAGCGGAAATAATAAAGCAAAGTTGCTAACACGATTTGTTTTACTTGGTTCGGAGTCGCGGTCGGCTCCTACTCCAAGGCTCACGGTCCTTGACCGTTTACGTTGGACAATTCTATATTCGTAGAAATGATAACAGTTTCGTGTACAGATATAGAATCGAAAAATGCAGTTACAACACTTAAGAAAATTAACGGTTTTACCGACGACCGAAGTGGATGGAATTTCGAAGCAGCGGGTCGTCGTCAGCGCTTGAATCGCGAATGCAGAGCGTGCCGGAGCGTAGCGTGTTGATGCAGTCTGACCCTGATTGTTGTTTTGGTGTTGACACCGATTTTAGTTTAGGATGATGAGATGATTATGATTAAGTCCTGATCGAGGATTAGGCACGATGTGGAAAAGTCCTAACTTGGATGGTTAGATGTTGAAAAATCCTAACCTGGAGGGTTAGGTGTGAAAAAGTCCTAACCTGGAGGGTTAGGTGTGGAAAAGTCCTAGCTTGGAGGGCTAGGTGTGGAAAAGTCCTAGCTTGGAGGGCTAGGTGTGAAAATCCTAACCTGGAGGGTTAGGTATGGAAAAACCCTGACTTGGAGGGTTAGGTCCTAGCCTGGAGGGCTAGGTTGGATGAAATCCCGGTGAGTGAGGCCGGGTCCCGGTGAGTGAAGCCGGGTGACTGAAACCCCGGTGAGTGAAGCCGGGTCCCGGTGAGTGAAGCCGGGTCCCGGTGAGTGAAGCCGGGTCCCGGTGAGTGAAGCCGGGTGACTGAAACCCTGGTGAGTGAAGCCAGGTCCTAGCTTGGAGGGCTAGGTTGAAGTCCCAGTGAGTGAAGCTGGGCATGGCACGAGTCAGAGATGGGCCGGAGGCTTGTTCTCATGACTTAGAGGAGATTTGACCTTGCCTGGATCAGTCTGGTGACCGATCAGGGAAGTTGGCACGGTGCTCCTTCGTGGATCGGTCTGGTGACCGATCCAACGATGACTGATCGGTCTGGTGACCGATCAGGAGCACACAGTGAGGTTGGGAACCTACTGCCCGGCTCCTGATCGGTCCGGTGACCGATCAGGGAGCAGGCAGTTCCCTCACTGACCGGCTCCTGATCGGTCCGGTGACCGATCAGGGAGCAGGCAGTTACCTCACTGCTTGGCTCCTGATCGGTCCGGTGACCGATCAGGGAGTAGGCAGTTCCCTCACTGCTTGGCTCCTGATCGGTCTGGTGACCGATCAGGGAGCACATAGTGAGTTGAGTTCCCCCACTGATCACCTCCTGAACGGTCCGGTGACCAATCCACGACCTAGGATCTGATGTCCACGATTACAGTTTTCTCAGAGTGGACCGATCAGGCTTCAGCCTGATCGGTCTGTGCCTATGCTGATCGGTCTGGTGACTGATCAGGCTTCACTCTGATCGGTCCGGTGATCGATCACTTTAATTCAAAATGCACTGTCAGACGCTCTGATCGCGCCTGAAGGTATCTGATTCTCTGCGCTTAATCTCTGATACTTGATTTCTGCTTGATATGTTGTGCTAATGCTCTGATTAAGTGTGCAGGTGACAGGGATGGATTCAAACACTCAAGGAGAGTCAATGGAAGTCTTTCCTTGGAGCAGGTTTGTCCATTTGCCATCTCAGGTTGCAACGGCTGGAGCTGCTGACTGGAGCTTGGCTGAGGGAAGCTCAGGGAGTCCAGGGAGAGCTCAGTGGTAGCTGGCGTTGGCAGGTGAGCAGTTGGAGGCTGCAGTGAGGTGGTGACCTGGCGATAGTGGAGAAGACTTAAGCTACGTAGCAGAGAAGGGCTGAAAAGAGTTCTGGCTAGAGCTTGCTGTGAACACTTCTTGCTGCGTGCTTGTGCTTTCTGCTGTTCCATCATCTTGAGCAAGCAACTGTGATCCTTGAAGCAACCTTCTGTTACTTGGGCACTTGGGAGAAGAGAAACAAGAAGCCTGAGTCCATCAGCGAGAAGACACGAAGAGGAGAGTCTTGCGTGAGATCTGCGCTGGGTGGAGCTCAGAGAAGTTTGCTTGTGTTCTTGTGGTTCTAAGTGCTAAGTAAGATCCTTCTTGTGTTTCCTATACTTTATACTTCATCATCTTGAAACGCTGTGGAGAGGTTACTCCACCGAGAAGGAGGTTGCTTACTATCCGGATTTTCCGGGGCTTGATCTGTCGACGATTAAGGGATCGCCCACCTTAAGGGCACGCCAAGGAGTAGGGGCAAGTTATCCCCGAACCTTGTAAATCCTCTTGTTAGCGTTTTTGTGTTTGTGCTTAGTTTAGGGTTTAGTTTTCTGCAACTCTGTTTTTCTTGTGCTTCCGCTGTGCTACTAACATTTGAGGTGCAGAAATTTGAAAAGAGCTAAAGCTCAAGTGTCTGGCTACATTCACCCCCCCCTCTCTAGCCATCCAAGTTCCAACAAGTGGTATCAGAGCTTGGGGCTCTATTCTAACGGATTAACAACCGAGAGCTATCATCTATGGCGTTGAGAGAAGGCTTTAGCACCACCCGACCTCCCTTCTTCGATGGCGCAAATTTTCAATATTGGAGATCGAAGATGGAGTACTACCTAAAGATGGACATCAACACTTGGTTCGCGGTGAAGGAGGGTTTTACCCCTTTAAAGGATGATGAAGGCAAAGAACTAGAATCTTAGCGTTGGGCGGCAGAGCAAACTCGGAAGAGTGAAGCCGACGTGAAGGCGGTGGTGACCCTACAATGCGGCATGAACAAAGACCAACTAATCAAGGTTGGTCCATTCACAAGTGCAAAAGATTTATGGAATAAACTCATTGAACTCTATGAGGGAACCCGAGATTCAAGAATCGCCAAGAGGGATTTGTTCCTCAACCAACTCCAAAACCTCTCATTGAAGGAGAATGAAACCGTAAGTGAGCTACATAGCCGGTTCAAGGAAGTCCTCAATGGTCTTCATTCTATTGATGAAAAGGTCAAGAATCGTGACCTTGTGAGGTATGTGTTAAAAGCATTTCCAAGGAATGCTTTGTGGTCATCCATGGTGGATGCCTATAAAGTTTCCAAGGACTTATCAATTGTCAAATTAGATGACTTGTTTTGTGAAATGGAATTGCATGAAATGGCTAACAAAGGCCCCAAGGAGAAGGGGATTGCCTTAGTTGCAGGAGAAAAGAACAAGAAGAAGAAGGGAGAAGGAAGTCTCATCATCCTCATCTTCATCCGAATCCGAGTCCGAATCCGAGGAGGATGGCAGTGGCTCTTCCTCCTCCGAGATGGCCAATTTCGTTAGAAGGATGATGAGAAGGAGTCGACGCTTCAAGAGTAAAGGTAATCCTAGTGAAGCTAAAGTTGATAAATCTAATGTTACTTGCTTTGAGTATAGCAAGAAAGGACACTTCAAGAGTGAATGCCCGTAGCTAAAGAAGAAGGAGGAGAAATCCAAGAAGAAGGAGGAAAAGTCAAAGAACAAGAAGAAGGCCTTGAAGGCCACTTGGGATGAATCATCCTCAAGTTCATCCGATGAAGAGAAGGAGGAGAAGAGTACACGGCATGTGGCACTCATGGCAATTGAGGGAGAAGAAAGCAGTGATGAATCCTCCGACTCCTCAAACGCGGCTTCATCATCTTCGGATGATGAAGAGGTAATCACTCCCGAACTTGAAAAATGCTATAAAGCTATTGCATGCTTAACCAATATGTTGAAAAAGTCAAAAATTAAGGTTAAATCATTGCAATTAGAAGTTGAACAATTGAAATCCTCTAGGGATGAGGATGTAGATGATTTACATGTAGAAATGTTAGAGGATGAGATTAAGTCTTTGAAAATTGAAATTGAACAATTGAAGTCCTCTAGGGATGAGGATGTAGATGATTTGCATGTTGAATTGTTAGAGGATGAGAACAAATCATTGAAGAGTGAAGTTGAGAGACACAAGAGTATTCTTGAGAAGTTCTCAACAAGCTCAAAGACCTTAGACATGATCTTGAATGCCCAAAGGGCAGTCTACAATAGGGCTGGTATTGGTTACCAACCCAAAGAACTATCATTTGTGTCCTTAATGTCTAGGACTGATGTTAGACAATCTAAGATACCTAGGGCTCAAAGGAAAGTAGTCAAGGCATGGGTGCCTAAGTCTTGCTTAGTAGGTGCTTTAGGTCCCAAGGTTTGGGTACCTAAAACTTATATTTTTTGAATTGTGTAGGTTGTGATTGAGGGGGAGCATCTATCAACTTGGTTCGTTGATAGTGGGTGCTCCAAACACATGACCGGGGATAGATCATTGTTTACCACACTTCAAAGAAAAAGTAGAGGTAATGTTTCCTTTGGTAACAATGGTAGTCTTAAGGTCATAGGAATAGGAGACATTCAAATATCCGAATGTCTTAGAATTAAAAATGTCCTTCTAGTCAAGGGGATGACATTTAATCTCCTAAGTGTCAGTCAATTGTGTGATGCGGGTTACACAATTGATTTTCAACCAAGTCAATGTCTAGTTAGACAACATGACATTTTTGACACGGTACTAGTAGGAACAAGAGTAGATAACATTTACCAAGTATCTTTTAAAAGTGCTATTAACGCTTTTACTAAGTGTCTCATGTCAAAAGAAGAGGAGTCCACCCTTTGGCACCGGAGGCTAGCACATGTGAACATGAAGAATATCTGGAAGTTAGCCAACAAGGGATTAGTTCGTGGCTTACCAAGCATCAAGTATGAAAAGGACAAACTTTGTGATGCATGTCAAATGGGTAAGCAAACAAAATCTGCACATAAAGATAAAAGCACTGTAAGTACTTCTACCGCATTGGATTTACTTCATATGAACTTGTTTGATTGTAGCACTATTATATTATTGAATGGAAGTATATATTGCTTTGTTATCATTGATGATTTTACTAGATATACATGGACTTATTTTCTAAAATATAAGGACCAAACCTTAGATGTTTTCATTTCTTTTTGTAGAAGAGTTGAAAATGAGAAATCATCAACTATTAAGACAATAAGAAGTGATCATGGAGGTGAATTTCAAAACCAACGATTTTTAGAGTTTTGTCAAGATAGAGGGTATAGACATGAGTTCTCCACTCCTAGAACACCACAACAAAATGGTGTTGTAGAGAGGAAGAACCGTGTTTTATAAGAGGTTGCACGAAGCATGCTTAATGAGTACTCACTACCGAGCTACTTGTGGGCCGAAGCTGTAAATACAGCTTGCTATGTGCAAAATCGAGTCCTCATCCATAGGTTCTTAGGTAAGACTCTTTATGAACTTTGGTTTGGAAAACCACCTACGGTTAGACACCTTAGGGTGTTTGGTTGTAAGGTGTTTATTCTAAACACCAAGGACCATCTTGGAAAGTTCACGGCAAAGGCTGATGAAGGGATACTAGTCGGGTACTCCTTAGTTAGCAAAGCCTACCGAGTCTACAATAAGAAATCTAGATTGGTTGAAGAGTCTTCTAATGTTGTCTTTGAAGAAATTCCAAAAGCCAATGGACAACCAGAAGATGAAGTCCAATTCGAACTTAGCAGACTAAGTTTGAATGAAAGTCCAAATGTTGTTGATGGTGATGAATCCGATGACGGTGAGCCTAGACAAACCATAGATCAGCCGGATCCTGAGGCTGAGCTTGTGTCTAGTGAAACCATTCAAGAAGCACCACCAACACCTAGGCAAACTAGGTTAGCCTCTAGTCATCCCCAAGACCAAATTGTTGGAGACATCCATCATGGGGTTAGGACTAGATCATTCTTTAGGAATGAAACTAATGAAGTTGCCCTAATTTTCGAAATTGAACCTAGAAAAATTGATGAAGCATTAAATGATCCCGATTGGATCATTGCGATGCAAGATGAACTAGGTCAATTCGAAAGAAGTCAAGTGTGGGACTTAGTCCCTAGACCCAAGAAGACCACAATCATTGGAACCAAATGGGTCTTCAAAAAAAATTGAACCATAAGGGAGAAATCATAAGAAACAAGGCACGCTTAGTAGCCAAGGGCTACCGTCAAGTTGAAGGCCTTGATTATGATGAGACATATGCTCCCGTGGCCCGATTAGAGTCCATCCGATTGATGCTTGCATTTGCAGCACATCGAGGTTTCAAACTATATCAAATGGGCGTCAAATCGGCCTTTCTAAATGGTTTAATAAGGGAAGAGGTCTATGTCGAACAACCTCCGGGGTTTGAGAGTACCGAATTCCCAAACCACGTATTTAAGCTCAAGAAGGCACTTTATGGACTTAAACAAGCACCCCGAGCTTGGTATGAGCGGTTGTCGACTTTCCTAATTGAAAAAGGCTTTGTTAGAGGCCAAATAGACCCTACACTGTTTCTACGTAGAGATGGTGACAATATATTTGTAGCCCAAGTATATGTCGATGACATAATTTGTGGCTCAAACAACAAGGGCTATTTAAATGAGTTTATTGGACACATGGAGAGTGAATTTGAAATGAGTCTAGTGGGAGAGTTGACTTTCTTCCTTGGACTTGAAATCAAACAAACCCGAGATGGATCCATGTGCACCAATCAAAATATACTCAAGAGATGCTTCGAAAATTCAATATGAGTGATTCAAAAGAGGTAACCACTTCCATGGCTACAAACACAAGATTAGGCAATGATGAGAGTGGTAAACCGGTTGATTTGACTCAATATCGAAGCATGATAGGTAGTCTGCTATACCTCACAGCTAGTCGACCTGATATACTTTTCGCTGTGGGTATGTGCGCTAGGTATCAAGTTTGTGCCAAGAATCTCACTTAATTACTGTCAAGAGAATTTTGAGATACCTTAAGGGCACAATAGGAGTTGGTCTATGGTACCCCCGTACCAAATCTTTTGACCTAATTGGCTACACCGATTCCGACTATGCTAGATGCAAGTTGGATCGGAAAAGCACAAGTGGGGGTTGCCAATTTTTAGGATCATCTCTAGTTAGTTGGTCCAGTCGGAAGCAACATTGTGTTGCTCTCTCCACGACCGAGGTAGAATATATCGCCATGGGAGAGAGTATCTCGCAATTATTGTGGATGATTCATACTCTAGAGGACAATGGATTAAGCTACAAAGGTGTGCAAGTGTTGTGTGACAACATTAGCACAATTAACCTAACTAAGAATCCGGTCCATCACTCTAGAACCAAACATATTGAAGTGCGTCACCACTTCATTAGAGATCATGTTGCTAGAGGAGATATTGTACTCTCATATGTAGAGTCCAAATCAAATCTAGCGGACATTTTCACTAAACCACTCCCCGAAAATGAGTTTAGCTTCTTAAGAAGGGAGTTGGGAATGTGTCGCGCTACATAGACATCAAAAATCATTCAAAACCCTTCATGATTAATTCGAATTGTTGGGACACAATTGGGTAACTTGGGGACATCTCACACAAACTATAAGGCTTACCAAAATGTTTTTGTTTGCTAGAAATGGGGTGAGATGCTAGGATCAACTTAATTTCACAAAATGTCAATGCATCCCTTGAGAAATTTGGTTGACGAGATAAAAATCACTTCGGTGACCAAGTATGAGGAAAACCAATGCATAACATATGTGTATTTGGCTCCATGATCATACTTAGACATTCCAATCAAGGAAACTTGATTGGAGACTTGGATTTGATGCAAACTTGTTTGAATTTTAGTGGATGTTTGTTGATTGAGTTTGACTCCACTTGAGTGGAGCAAAGTGTTTGTAAACCCATAAGGACCTTTGATCCTGGTTCAGGAATCAATTTTACTCAAGGGACCACTTCCAAGATCGATAACTCTCATCAGATCTTGTCAGAAATCACTTGGAAGTCTAAATCTGAAAGTTTCAGATCGTATCAGAAAAATTCAGGAAGCCTGATCGGTCACCGGACCGATCAGGAGTATGTCTGATCGGTTCACAGACCGATCAGAGGGGTCACAGAACACTTCGAGAAAAATTGACCAAACATTCTATGTTGGTCTGGATCGGTCCCCGAACCAATCTGTGACCCTGTGGTGATCAGTCCACAAACCGATCAGGGGGCTCACGGGAAAATCTCCAAACCTACTGTTCGCTTCCTAATCGATCAGCCGATCGATCAGGAGTCTGCCTGATCGGTCACCCGACCGATCAGGACCAGGCCAGTCCGATCAGGCAGGAGCCTGATCGGTCTGGGCACTCCCAGATCGAACGGTGATCCGTTCGATCACATTAAATTTTGGTTGGTGGACCGATCCACCAACCTATTAACTCTCCCGAAACCCCTCATTGTCGAACCCTAGCGCCGAAACTCTCCTCTTGCGCGTGAGATCCCTCTCTTCCAGCGTGAGCTTCGCCTTCTCCTGCACTGCTAGGAGTTTCTCTTTTGCTGTGTTCTTGTTCGCAAAGCACCGTTTGTGTGTGCTGCTCTTTGCGCAACTCAGCTACGTGATTCCTCTCGTGAACAAGTTTCCAAAGTCAATCAATCCTTCATGGCACCTAAGTAAGCATTTTTGTCAGTTTTCCTTACAAATCAGTTCATAGATTATGGGTTTATGCTAATCATGATCTTCATTTTGTACTGTGGTGTGTCTTGTGCCATGACATCATGATTCTGCCATGACCTTTCCTTGTCATGTTACTGATTAAACCTCATCTCATTTGATCAATGCCTTATGTTTACTTGGTTATTCTTCCCGTGATCAAATCTTGGGTCTTTGATTAAACCATGTTCATATGATCAATTCGATCTTGCTCATTTGATTTAAACTATTTTCATGATCAATTCTTCAATCCTTTAGAAAATCATCCAAGGGAAAAGAACCCGTGAAGGGAAGCTCAAAGGGCAAAGGCCCTTCATCATCTACACCCCCTTCACGACCTCCACCACCTCCACATACCAGATTTCAAAATATTCATTATACACTAGACTTTCAATGGCACAATTTCAAACTTATGCTATGTCGAACTGTGGACCAAATCTTCATTTACGAACACTGTCCGACAGTACAGGAAATCATTGAGCACTATGAACTTCAATCCATTCTTTTCCTTGAGAGGCCAATCAACTTTGATTTGGTCTCTGAATTTTATAATAGCATGGTCAGTGGAGAGGGTTCAGGATGGAGGACCCGGGTCGCCAGTGTCGACCTTAATTTTGATCGATCGGCTTTCACTTCTTTCCTTGACTATCGCCGATCCGATAATGACTTTTCTCTCTACCCCTATCTTCCAGACCCTCTACCGATTCCCATTGATGGAGTCACCCCTGACTCTATCCATGAGTACTTTTTCGGTTATCCCAGGTCGAGGGATCTCGGTGAGGTTACCAGTCATTTTCCTACATTTGCTACTCTCCGCCTTTCCCCCATAGATTATGTCTTGTTTAAGATTATCACTAACTGTCTCATCCCTACTACTACAAAGCACTTAGATGAAATTCACTCATTCCACTGCTTGATGCTCTACGGGATGCATCGACAGTTAGACTTTGACCCAGTGACTTCCGTCTATTTCTCCATCATTGTCCACAGTCAGATATACGGTCAGACAGTTTACATGCCGTTTGGCCATATCATCACTGCCTGGCTAGAGTCGGTTGGTATTGATGTTTCACAGGGCAGCATTGTACCCATGGTTCGACAGGACTGTCGACTTGATCGTCGCATGTTGGCCCAGTCTGGCATTGTTGTCAGACCACAGGGGCTGAGGTGGAAGGATCGGCGACGTGTAGGGGAGTTACCGGGAGCAGCCCCTGATCAGGAGCCATCCGCTATTGCTGAGGATTACGATGAGTGGGATCCTGACCTTCGCTGGCAGGTTGCGGAGCTAGAGCGGACGATGCAGCGTGAATTACATATTTCCGAGCTCTGGCAACAGGAGGTCAGCTCAGAGTTTCAGTCCTTTGATCGCCAACTAGACGCTCTAGCATCCGACGTTTCTGGGATCTGCTCACTGTAGGAGACGTGGTATGAGGAGTGGTACCATCATACGTTTCCTGGAGCTGCGACCTCCAGCAGCACTCCACCAGGGGATGTTATATGTATTAATGATTCATCGGATGATGACCCCGCTGAGGGTTGATGCTATTTGACTACTTGGATTGTATGACTCTATGGTTGTATGCCTCTGACTTATATGCTTATGATTGTTTGTATAATTGCTATCATCATGTATGCCTTGTTATGCGATGCTATTTTATTGCTATCTATGCCTTCATATGCATTGCTATGCTTATGACGCCATATGATACATATGATTGCATTGCCATGCTTTACATTTTTCATATGTGTTTCATATGTTTTTCAAAATATATCAAATCGTATGTTGTTTTGGGATACCCCTAGGGTTGAGGGGAGTATGATTAAACTTAACAACCCGTCTACACCCTTTTCGGTGTTCGACAAAGGGGGAGAATCAGGTTGGTTATGTTTAGACGATTATGAGTTTAATGAGTGTAGGGGGAGGATCTTGATTCTCCTACAAGTCTGAGATTTGAGATTATTGGATTCAAATCCCTAAACATAAAATCGGGTTGTCAAACAACAAAAAGGGGAGATTGTTGATGTAGTCTGACCCTGATTGTTGTTTTGGTGTTGACACCGATTTTAGTTTAGGATGATGAGATGATTATGATTAAGTCCTGATCGGGGATTAGGCACGATGTGGAAAGGTCCTAACCTGGAGGGTTAGGTGTTGAAAATCCTAACCTGGAGGGTTAGGTGTGAAAAAGTCCTAACCTGGAGGGTTAGGTGTTGAAAAATCCTAACCTGGAGGGTTAGGTGTGGAAAAGTCCTAACCTGGAGATTTTGGTGTGGAAAAGTCCTAGCTTGGAGGGCTAGGTGTGGAAAGTCCTAGCTTGGAGGGCAAGGTGTGGAAAATCCTAAACTGGAGGGTTAGGTGTGGAAAAACCCTGATTTGGAGGGTCAGGTCCTAGCCTGGAGGGCTAGGTTGGATGAAATCTCGGTGAGTGAAGCCGGGTCCCGGTGAGTGAAGTCGGGTGACTAAAATCCCGGTGAGTAAAGTCGGGTCCCGGTGAGTGAAGCGGGTGACTGAAACCCTGGTGAGTGAAGCCATGTCCTAGCTTGGAGGGCTAGGTTGAAGTCCCAGTGAGTGAAGCTGGGCATGGCACGAGTCAGAGATGGGTTGGAGGCTTGTTCTCATGACTTGAGGAGATTTGGCCTTGCCTGGATCGGTCTGGTGACCGATCAGGGAAGTTGGCACGGTGCTCCTTCGTCGATCGGTCTGGTGATCGATCCAGCGATGACTGATCGGTCTGGTGACCGATCAGGGAGCACACAATGAGGTTGGGAACCTATGCCCGGCTCCTGATCGGTCCGGTGACCGATCAGGGAGTAGGCAGTTCCCTCACTGCTTGGCTCCTGATCGGTCCGGTGATAGATCAGGGAGCAGGCAGTTCACTCACTGCTTGTCTCCTGATCGGTCTAGTGACCGATCCGGGAGCACATAGTGAGTTGAGTTCCCCCACTGATCAGCTCCTGAACGGTCCGGTGACCGATCCACGACCTAGGATCTGATGTCCGCGATTACAGTTTTCTCAGAGTGGACCGATCAGGCTTCAGCCTGATCGGTCTGTGCCTATCCTGATTGGTCTGGTGACCGATTAGGCTTCACTATGATCGGTCCGGTGACCGATCACTTTAATTCAAAATGCACTGTCAGACGCTCTGATCGCGTCTGAACGTATCTGATTCTCTGCGCTTAATCTCTGATACTTGATTTCCTGCTTGATATGTTGTCTAATGCTCTGATTAAGTGTGCAGGTGACAGGGATGGATTCAAACACTCAAGGAGAGTCAATGGAATCCTTTTCTTGGAGCAGGTTTATCCATTTGCCATCTCAGGTTGCAACGGCTAGAGCTGCTGACTGGAGCTTGGCTGAGGGAAGCTTAGGGAGTCTAGGGAGAGCTCAGAGGTAGCTGGCGTTGGCAGGTGAGCAGCCGGAGGCTCCAGTGAGGTGGTGACCTGGCGATAGTGGAGAAGACTTAAGCTGCGTAGTAGTGAAGGGCTGAAAAGAGTTCTGGCTAGAGCTTGCTTTGAACACTTCTTGCTGCGTGCTCGTGCTATCTGTTGTTCCATCATCTTAAGCAAGCAACTGTGATCCTTGAAGCAACCTTCTGTTACTTGGGCACTTGGGAGAAGAGAAACAAGAAGCTTGAGTCCATCAGCGAGAAGACACAAAGAGGAGATTCTTGCGTGAGATCTGCGCTGGGTGGAGCTCAGAGAAGTTTGCTTGTGTTCTTGTGGTTCTAAGTGCTAAGTAAGATCCTTCTTGTGATTCCTATACTTTATACTTCATCATCTTGAAATGCTGTGGAGAGGTTACTCCACCGAGAAGGAGGTTGCTTACTATCCGAATTTTTCGGGGCTTAATCTACCAACGATCAAGGGATACCTTGTAAATCCTCTTGTTAGCATTTTGTGTTTGTGCTTAGTTTAGGGTTTAGTTTTCTGCAACTCTGTTTTTCTTGTGCTTCCGTTGTGCTACTAACATTTGAGGTGCAGAAATTTTAAAAGAGCTAAAGCTCAAGTGTCTGGCTACATTCACCCCCCCTCTCTAGCCATCCAAGTTCCAACATAGCGCTTGAGCGAAAGTGTTGAAAGTGAGATTTGCAAGTTCTTGTGTAGCCATGGGGGTGAACCCCCTTTTATAGTCGTCTCCTGGGCGCCTGTGTTGAAGGGGGCAACTGACACATGGCCTCTCCAGCGCGAACTCTAATCTGCAGGCTCGGTCAGCGCTTATCCCCTTCATTGAGGCAGATGAGCTGTCTGGGGCGCCTGTGTTAACACAGGCGCCTAGCTTGACATGGTCCAAAGGCTTTCGTGACAGTTTGCTTCGATGGTCTCGGTTTGGCCTTGCACTGGTGCGCCTGTATCCTTACAGGCGCCTAGCCCAGTGAGGCGCCTCCTTCCAATGAGGCACCTGAGCTGCAGAAACACAGTCCCTTCGTTTCCTGCAACCAGGGTTAGTTCCAAAACACTAGAAGCAAATATATATGATATGTTAGACATTATTTACAGCCTAAGCTGTCTTGGTTCTGACTTTGGGTCTCCCAAATAGAACCCTAGGTCGAACCGACGCCTTATGTTCCCTCTACGGGGAATGCGTCCTCACCTAATCCTCTCGGGAGAATTTACCTTTTTGCCAACAGGCTCCTCCGGTTCGACTATTGCCCAGCTTCACTTACCAGGTCTTCGGTGCCCAGACCTCGACCAGGTTTTAGTGCACAGCTTCACTCACCGGGACTTAGTGCCTAGTATACCTAGGACTTTCCTGCACACTTAATCAGCTTGTTAGATCACAACCAAATCATAACTTCTGAGCCCTTTGCCATTATCAAAACAAAGATTTGACTTTGGTGCTTCCGGCACCAACAAATTACACTACAACCATCCCGATGGGTTGTCCAATTCCGTCTCGGTTGTGGGCCTCTTATTTATACTAAGCAAGGAACTGATAACACGATCTTCCGTGTGACACCACACACCATGTTATCTACAATGCAAAGTAATTAGACTTCGTGTATGTACTATTATAAACAAACACCTAGTGTAGTTGCGATTCTCTTTTCATAATAAAGATGTTCATATAAAGAAACTCATGCCTTTCAGTATACACATCTTACAATCTCCCACTTATACCTAAAGACACTGTTGTTCTCCCACTGCCATACATCTTACTCCCATATCCTCCACATGCCTATCAAAAGCCTTAGCTGGAAGAGCTTTCGTGAAAGGATCTGCCAGGTTATCCTCTGATGCAATCTTGGCGACAGCTACTTTTCCTCGCTTTACGATTTCTCGTATCAGGTGGTACTTGCGCTCTATGTGTTTACTTGCCTTATGGGCTCGTGGTTCCTTCGAGTTTGCAACTGCACCACTGTTATCACAAAAGATTGTGATAGATCTGGGCAAACCAGGAATCACATCCAAGTCCATGATGAAGTTCCTTAGCCATACAACTTCCTTGGCTTCCTCTGAGGCTGGCACATATTCAGCTTCCATGGTGGAGTCGCTACGAATTTCTGCTTGACACTCCTCCAAACAATGGCTCCACTATAAGATGAGTATACTGAAAGACATGATTTCTTTATATGAACAACTTCATTTTGAAAAGAGAATCACAACTATACTAGGTGCTTGTTTACATTAGTACACGCATGAAGTCTAATTACTTTGCATTGTAGATAACATGGTGTGTGGTGTCACACGGAAGATCATGTTATTAGTTTCTTGTTTAGTATAAATAAGAGGCCCACAACTGAGATGGAATTGGACAACCTATCGGGATAGTTGTAATGCAATTAGGTGTGGTTGGTCTTGACCATATAATTACACTAGTGTGCTATGAGTACATTGAGCAGGACCGAAACCCGAAGTTATCCAATTTGTACTGACTCAATAATTGAATAGGACCTCAGTTTATATTATGGAGTACGATCCATTAATCCTGAAATAATTTCGGGCATATATTATTAATTATTATTTCTTTGATTTACCAATGGGCGAGATCTATTCTGTTAGATCGATAGGCCCGGTAAGTTGGGAGATAATATTAATAATATGATGTGCCGATTATTATTGACGGAATCCGTGTCCTGGTGAGTCACGATGATGATGCCCCCTTGATGAGCTAAAAAGGTTCATCGTGCTAAACCCTGCAGGTGGATTAGATTCGGCACGATGATAAGGTTGAGTGGTACTAGTCAAGGACCCAGAGGTTAATTAATTTAAATTGTCAGTAATTTAATTAATTAACGGGCATTCGAGATCTTAAACACGGGGGGATAGACGACTCGTAATAAGTAGAGCTCATATGTAAATATTGGGGTTGGTGAGGTAATTCAATGGGGGTCCTTTAGTGGAATGTATTCTTATTAATGGATCGGGTACATTAGCAGACCAAGATCTAACTCCTCCTCATGTTCCCTATCGTAGCTCTATATATACCCCATTGTGGCATGGAATCAAGGGAATCGATCAAGATTAATCCAATAGAACAAAAATAATCCTAAGTTTTTCCTTTACTCTCCTCCTCTCCCACTCTCTCACGATGGGGTGGGCGGCGCGATTTCTTCTTCAGGTACTCACGTCTTCTTCCTAGGCAGCAGATTTCTCCAAAAGAAAAAACGTTGCTGCCTTGAAGATGCCAAGTTGCTCACGCAACATGGCTCAAGGCAACTTCTGTGGAGAACCTTCCTAGGCGGCAGAATTCTTCAAAAGCAAAAGAAAGAATGCAATTTCATGGAGCAAAAATTAAATTGCATCATTCAATTAATTTCTTGGAGAAGAAGTCTCGCCAACTGAAATTGCTTCAAGCAATTTCTTGGAGCAAGAAAATTAAATTGCATCATTCAATTAATTTCTTGGAGAAGAAGTCTCGCCAACTGAAATTGCTTCAAGCAATTTCTTGGAGCAAGAAAATTAAATTGCATCATGCAATTAATTTCATGGAGAAGAAGTCACGCCAACTTCTTTTTGAGCATAAGAGTTGCCTCATGGCAACTTTATTGGAGGATCCTTCTTCAAGCAAGAAGCGCATGCTTCTGTGAAGAACCGCCAGTGAGCAGCGTGTGTGGAGGAGAAATCATCTTTGATCACGGCTCGGGCGTCGACGGTGGAGGAGAGGAATAGTAGAGTTTTGTATTTGGATTATTTTCTTCCTTCGAGTGGCCAGGCCATCCCTTTGGTTAGGGATTGGTTGGCGCAAGGAGAAGGGATCGACTTGGTGACCATGATTCTTGGTAGATCGTCGCCCACACGACGTCCAAGAGGAAAGGGTCATACGGTAGAAGATCATAAGGTAATGGAAGGTATAATTCTTCCTTGGCTCCTTTCATTCTTATTTGTGCCTTATTCATTTGCCTTGTCATTTCATGTTAGTTAGTTTATTATTTTGGTTTCGTATCATGATGAATAATTTACTAACTGGACCCCGACTATAAACACAAAAGCCGGCGATCAACTCGTCGCCTTTGCCGCGGTCGAACGGTTAGGCAAATCACAAGGCCGATTTTGGTAATTGGCCGAGTTGGATTTGGATCGTTCGATACGGCACAAGATGGTCGATGGGAGACGGGTCTCCATTCGGATTAATTTTTAATCTGTAGATATGGAGAGGTCACTCGAATCGACCGAGTATTCGCTTAAGAAATCCGCCAAGCCATACCCAATAATTGGTATCAGAGCTGAAGTTTCCGGCTTTGTGTGTTTAGGATTGGTTAATTTTTGTAATTCATACATTTTATTTTGCTGGATGATGTGTGGATGTGCGTAAGCTAACTTTGTGTTGCAGGCACGAGATTCCAACTTCATGGCCAAATATGTGTTGTGTGATTGATTTGCATATTTTTGTAATTAATTAATCCTCGGGGTTTACGAGGCAAGGTATTTAATTTTTGTAATTAAATACGGCGCATGTTTAGCCGAGTTATTTATTTACAGTTGATCTAGATTTCATGTACACTCCCTCGAGGAGTATAGGATCGATGATGTAAATAATTAGCTAGTCATTTCAGCATGGAAATCCCTTGAGGCAGCTTGCGCAGAACGAAGGGAGGAGCAGACGAAATGACGACACGACTGGAGGCGCATTAGAAACCAAGGGCCATGAAAGTTGGAAAATCTAGGATTTTCTCTATGTTTTTTTTCATGTTGATTGGTTATGTGCTTGGTTGTGTGGTAGTGCTAGAAAATTCCTCAAGATAAATTACTAAGTGGGAGAGGGACCCTAAGGGTCCCACGACCACCATTGCAATCTGATATGTGATGGGAACAAGCCCGCGTGTTGGCTCTGAGTGCCTTCCTCCATAACGGATAGGCTTGTTCTGCGGATCACAAGATCAGAAAAGATTATAGAGGATTGTTGAAGAGCGTGTGCACTTCCCCAAAGGAAGGCAC
Organism: Boesenbergia rotunda; assembly: GCA_024364735.1. Taxonomy (NCBI): domain Eukaryota; kingdom Viridiplantae; phylum Streptophyta; class Magnoliopsida; order Zingiberales; family Zingiberaceae; genus Boesenbergia; species Boesenbergia rotunda. The sequence goes on along the minus strand of JAGFNQ010000364.1, from coordinate 135,784 downwards.
ATAATCCTAAATAATTCTTTTAGTGTTGTGCAATGGTAAACACTTAGATACAATTATTAGTATCCTTCCCAACGGAGTCACTGCTAATAACTTGTATGGTCGAAGTTGACCAACTATTAGTCTTACTTGTCAAAAAGTTAGGTTGACAAGATAGTAAGATTAATGGGTAAAATCTTCTTGAGCAAATGTAGGGTTTGTATACGTCCACACTAACGTGACATGTAAATTCTCGATGTTTGAGATGTTGGTTGATTTCGAAAATTTATTATTTTGAGGAATCAATTTATTTTCGATTTCTAAAGTAGTGTATGTTGTGATTCTTAGGATTTTCAAAATAGTCTTTAACCCTAGCTACAATACTTAAGGAAAACAAACTTAGTGGCCCCAATTACATAGACTGGAAAATAAACCTAGACATTGTCCTTTCCGCAGAGGAGTACAAATAGGTACTCTTCAAGGAACGCCCTGAAGATGATGACCACCTCAATGAGATTGAGGTTCTTGGAGGACAAATCGACGGGGAAACTCAAGTCGATATAATACTCCAATCTCTGCCTAGATGTTATGAGCAGTTCCGGCTCAACTATAACATGAATAAGCATGAGTATACGTTAAGGGAACTCCTGGGAGAACTCCAGGCGACAGAGGGGCTCTTTCATCAAGGTTCGCAGGCCTTGGTCACTCAGAAGGTTTCTACTTCTGTGCCGAAAGGCAGGAAGAAGAAGAAACAAGGTGAGTCCAAGAAGGCAGCAGAATCGTAGTGACCTCAGGCTAGTGTGAGGAAGCTGAAAGGCAAGTGCTTCACGAGCCAGCAGACTGGACATTGGAAGGCGAACTGTCCTCATTGTCAAGAGATAGGTATATCTTTTTCTTTTATCATTGTAACATGTTTAGCGGAGCTATCTGCCGATACCTGGTGGGTAGATACGGAAGCCACTAAACATATCTGCAATTCTTTGCAGGGGTTCCAGGAAACCTAACGACTAGCAGAGGAAGAGATTACCGTCTACATGGGATATGCTACGGAGGTGGCGGCTATTGCAATGGGAGTTATTTATTTTTCTTTAGAGAGGAAAATAAAGTTTTGGTTTTAAGAGGATTGCTTTTATGTACCTAATTTTAGAAAGAACTCTGGTTCAGTTTCTGAAATAATTGATATTCTATTGCTTTTGTTATGAAAAATGGAATAGAAAGATTATCTGTTTAGGAACATGGATAAGAAATTAAAGCAATTAAAACCAAAGTCTCCCATGATGCAAATAGTAGCTAATAGCTCATCATCTAATCAAAATAAGAGAAAGGTTCCCTCCGAGATTAACCAAACATACCTTTAAGCATCTATGGCGTGGTCTTATTAACCTTAGTAGGATTCAAAGGTCGATAGCCGATGGGCACTCGGGTTCATTGGTAGTGGGAGGCTTACCAATCTTTGAATCTTACTTGGGAGGTAAGACGACCAAGAGGCCTTTCAAGGCCGAGGGGTATAGAGCCAAAGATATGTTAGAATTGGTTCATTCTGATTTGTGTGGTCCTATGCCTATCCAGGATGGAGGGAGCTTTGAATACTTCATGAGATGAATATTCAAAGTTATAGATACGTTTACTTGATGGCCCCAAGTCTGAATCTTTGATTGGTTCAAAGAATTCAAGATTGTTGTGGAGAAACATCAAGATAACAGTATCAAGACACTACGACCGGATCATGGTGGTGGGTACCTCTTGGGAAAATTTAGGACTTACTTATTAGAGACTGGGATTCAATCCCAATTGACTGCACCCAGTTCGCCCCAACAGAACGGTGCAGTAGAGCGAAGGAAAAGGGGTCTTATGGAGATGGTTAGGTTAATGATGATCTACTCCGAGTTGCCGGATTCGTTCTGGGGATATGCTCTGGAAATGACATCGTATATACTTGATACCATCTAGGTCAGTACCTTCTACCCATAGAAGTGTGAACTGAGCGAAAGCCTAGTCTAAGACATATTCAGACATGGGATAGCTCAGCACGTGTGCTGAGAAGGGATACTGATAAGATTGGAATCTCGTGCGCTTGTTCGTAGACTATTCTAGAGAAACGAAAGGTGGTTCTATAGTCCTAAGGATCAGAGGGTAATCGTTGGCACGAATACCAGATTCTTAGAAGAATACTATGTGATGAACCACAAGCCCATGAATAAACTAGTTCTTGAAAAATTAAGAGGGGATGTTCTGACCTTAGTACCAACTGTACAAGAAGATACACCACAAGTCACTGCACCGCGTGTCACAGAAGATACACAGGTGATGCCTTGTCATAGTGGGAGCGTTGTTAGTCAACCTACTGGATTCATGTTCTTGGGAGAGTCTTCGGACTTGATCCCTGGTGACCATGAATCAAGATCCCTAGACCTATGACAAGAACGTCCGCTTTGAAGAGATAAATCCGGTCATATGGATTTATTCAAAGGACGGATGAGATTTGTGTATGTAAGAAATGTGATGGAAATGTAATGGTATTCTTGTGATATACATAGATAATATTTTGTTAGTTGGCAACAATGACAAAGTATTATTAGACGTAAGGGTATGGTTGTCCAAACAGTTGATATGAAGGACTTAGGAGAAGCATGACACATCCTTGGCGATCAAAATTCTAAGGGATTACCAGAGAAAGATGTTGTGTTTATCCCAAGCTTCATACAGTGACAGTGTCTTAACTCATTTTAGCATAGAAACCTCCAAGAAAAGTTTTGAACTTTTCAGCTGTGGAGCTACTGTATCTAAGAAGATATGTTTAGATTATCAAAGGAGATAGAGCAGGTAATAACGGTTCCTTTAGCGTCGGCTATAGGAAGTCTCATGTATGCTAAAAATGAGATCGGATATCTGCTTTACCGTGGGCATGGTTAGCAGATATCAGAATAACCCAGGTCAAGGAAATTAGATTACGGTAAAAGCTTATATTAGTGCCTGAGAAGGACTAAGGATTATAAGCTGGTTTACCAGGGAGACCAATTCCCTATGGGTTATATGGATACAGACTTCCAGTCAGATAAGGGCAAACGTAAGTATTCCTCGGGGTTTTGTGTTTACTTTAGGAGGTGGAACCATAGGTTGGAGGAGTATCGCGCAGCGGCTGCGTGATGGACTCCACCATGGAAGCTGGATGGATGGCAGTCTCTAAGACAGCGAAGAAAGTTACTTGGTTCATGAACCTTAAGATGGACTTCGATGTAATTCCTGATTTGCTCAGAGCTATCACATTTTATTGTGATAAAGAAATGGTGCAGTTGCAAACTCGAAGGAATCACGAGCCCATAAGGCAAGTAAACACATAGAGCTCAAGTACCACCCAGGAGAGGAAAAGTTGTTGTTGCCTAGATTACATCAGGGGACAACCTGGGAGATCATTTCACTAAGGCCTTGATAGCGAGAGCTTTAGACATGTGGAGGATCAGGGAGTCAGATGTATGACATTTTGAGAACAGCAATGTCTTTAAGTATAAGTGGGAGATTATAGGATACGTATACTGAAAGACATGATTTCTTTATATGAACATCTTCATTTTGAAAAGAAAATCACAACTACACTAGGTGCTTGTTTACATTAGTACACGCATGAAGTCCAATTACTTTACATTATAGATAACATGGTATTGTGTCACACTGAAGATCGTATTATTAGTTCCTTGTTTAGTATAAATAAGAGGCCCACAACCGAGATGGAATTGGACAACCTATCGGGATAGTTGTAATGTAATTAGGTGTGGTTAGTCTTCACCATATAATTACACTAGTGTGCTATGAGTACATTGAGCAGGACCGAAACCGAAGTTATCCAATTTGTACTGACTCAATAATTGGATAGGACCTCAGTTTATATTATGGAGTACGATCCATTAATCCCGAAATAATATCGGGCATATATTATTAATTATTATTTCTTTGATTTACCAATGGGCGAGATCTATTCTGTTAGATTGATAGGCCCGGTAAGTTGGGAGATAATATTAATAATATGATGTGCCGATGATTATTGACGGAATCCGTGTCCTGGTGAGTCACGATGATGATGCCCCCTTGATGAGCTCAAAAGGTTCATCGTGCTAAACCCTGCAGGTAGATTTGATTCGGCACGATGATAAGGTTGAGTGGTACTAGTCATGAACCCAGAGGTTAATTAATTTAAATTGTCAATAATTTAATTAATTAACAGACATTCGAGATTTTAAACACGGGGGATGGACGACTCGTAATAAGTAGAGTCCATATGTAAATATTAGGGTTGGTGAGGTAATTCAATGGGGGTCCTTTAGTGGAATGTATCCTTATTAATGGATCGGGTCCATTAGCAGGCCAAGATCCAACTCCTCCTCATGATCCCTACCGTAGCTCTATATATACCCCATTGTGGCATGGAATCAAGGGAATCGGTCAAGATTAATCCAATAGAACAAAAATAATCCTAAGTTTTTCCTTTACTCTCCTCCTCTCCCTCTGTCCCTCTCTCTCACGATGGGGTGGGCGGCGCGATTTCTTCTTCAGGTACTCACGTCTTCTTCCTAGGCAGCAGATTTCTCCAAAAGAAAAAACGTTGCTGCCTTGAAGACGCCAAGTTGCTCACGCAACTTGGCTTAAGGCAACTTCTGTGGAGAACCTTCCTAGGCGGCAGAATTATTCAAAAGTAGAAGAAAGAAATTGCTTCATGCAATTTCATGGAGCAAAAATTAAATTGCATCATGCAATTAATTTCTTGGAGAAGAAGTCTCGCCAACTGAAATTGCTTCATGCAATTTCATGGAGCAAAAATTAAATTGCATCATGCAAATAATTTCTTGGAGAAGAAGTCTCGCCAACTGAAATTGCAAATTAATTTCTTGGAGCAAGAAAATTAAATTGCATCATGCAATTAATTTTTTGGAGAAGAAGTCACGCCAACTTCTTTTGGAGCAGAAGAGTTGCCTCAAGCAACTTTATTGGAGGATCCTTCTTCAAGCAAGAAGCGCATGCTTCTGTGAAGAACCGCCCGTGAGCAGCGTGTGTGGAGAAGTCTTCTTTGATCACGGCTCCGGCGTCGGCGGTGGAAGAGAATAATAGTGCGGCATCCCATTGGTTAGGGATTGGTTGGCACAAGGATAAGGGATCGACTTGGTGACCATGGTTCTTGGTAGATCGTCGCCCACACGATGTCCAAGAGGAGAGGGTCATACGGTAGAAGATCGTAAGGTAATGTAAGGTATAATTCTTCCGTGGCTCCTTTCATTCTTATTTGTGTCTTATTCATTTGTCTCGTCATTTCATGTTAGTTAGTTTATTATTTTGGTTTCGTATCATTATGAATAATTTATTAACTGGACCCCGACCATAAACTCAAAAGCCGGCGATCAACTTGTCGTCTTTTCCGCGGTCGAACGGTCAAGCAAATCACAAGGCCGATTTTGGTAATTGGCCGAGTTGTGATTTGGATCGTTCGATACGGCACGAGATGGTCGATGGGACACGAGTCTCCATTCGGATTAATTTTTAATCCGTAGATATGGAGAGGTCTCTCGGATCGACCGAGTATTCGCTTAGGAAACCCGCCAAGCCATACCCAACATCCACCTACTAAAGTAAACACAAACCCTGAGGTAGACTTACTTTTGTCCCTGTCTGACTGGAAATTTGAGTCCGTATAACCTACAGAGACTAATTGGTCTGCCCGGTAAACCAGCATATAATCCCTAGTCCGTCTCAGGTATTTCAATATATGTTTTACCGCAGTCCAATGTCCCTGTCCAGGATTACTCTGATATCTGCTAACCATGCCCACGACAAAACAGATATCAGGTCTCGTGCACAACATAGCATACATGAGGCTTCCTACTACCGAAGCATAAGGAACCGCTTCATTTCCTCTATCTTCTTTGATGTTTTCGGACACATCTCCTTGATAGTGGAACTTCATGCCTAAAGGGTAGAAAACCCTTCTTGGAGTTTTCCATGCTAAAACGAGACAAGACAGTGTCAACATATGAAGCTTGGGATAAGCACAACATCCTTTTCTGGCGATCCCTTATGACCTTGATCAAAGGATGTGTCCCGCTTCTCCAATGTCCTTCATATCAAATTGATTTGAGAGCCAGACCCTTACGTCTGATAACACTTTGGCATTGTTGTCAATTAACAAAATGTCATTTACGTATAGTACAAGAAACACCACGACGTTTCCGTCACATCTTTTGTACACACATGACTTATCCTGGCTTTGAGTAAATCCATATGACTAGATAACTTCATCAAACTGAATGTTCCAAGATCATGAAGCTTGCTTCAATCCATAAATGGATGGATTAAGCTTGCACACAAGATGTTTTTTGCCCTTTGCAATGAACCCTTCTGGTTGTTGCATGTAGATGGTCTCCTCAAGACTCCTGTTAAGGAAGGCTGTCTTGACATCCATCTTTCATACCTCATAGTCCATATGAGTTGCAATAGATAAGAGAATCCGGATTGACTTAAGCATGGCTACTGGCGAAAATGTCTCCTCATAATCGAGTCCCTCTTTCTGAGTGTACCCTTTCGCAACAAGCCTAGCTTTGAAGGTCTCAACCTTCCCGTCTGATCCTCTCTTTCTCTTGTAGATCCACTTGCATCTAATGGCTTTTACACCATTGGGTGGTTCTACTAGTTCCCAAACATGGTTAGAATCCATAGATTCTATCTCGGAGTTCTTTGCCCTTTGCTAAGAATCTACATCCTTGTCTTGGAGGGCCTCGTCATAGGTCCAGGGATCCGGTTCATTTTTACCAGGGACCAAGTCTGAAGACTCTCCCAGAAACATGAACCTTTCAGGCTGTCTAACAACCCTCCCACTGCAACGAGGTACCACTTATGAATTCTCAGTGACACGCGGTGCAATAACTTGTGGTGTGCCCTCTTGTACAATTGGTCCTAAAGTCAGAACATCCCCCCTTAACTCTTCAAGCACAAGTCTACTCTTGGGTTTATGGTTCATCACATAGTCCTCCTCTATGCATCTGGCATTCGTGCTAACGATTACCTTCTGTTCCTTAGGACTATAGAACAGACCACCCTTCGTTCCCTTAGGATAGCCCACAAACAAACGTACTTCTATCCGAGATTCCAACTTATCAGTATCTCCCTTCAGTACATGTGCTGGACTACCCCAAATCCGAATATGTCCTAGACTAGGCTTTTACCCAGTCCACAATTCTATTGGAGTAGAAAGGACTGACTTAGATGGTACCATGTTCAGAATATACGCAACTATATCTAGAGCATATCTCTAGAGTGAATCAGGCAAGTCTGAATAGCTCATCATTGACCTAACCATTTCCATAAGAGTCCTATTCCTTCTTTCTGCAACACCGTTCTGTTGGGGGTGTACCGAGTGCTGTTAGCTGGGACTGAATCCCAGCTTCTAATAAGTAGGTCCTAAACTCTCCAAAGAGGTACTCACCACCACGATCTGATCGTAGTGTCTTGATACCTTTACCTTGACGCTTTTCCACATCAGCCTTGAACTCTTTGAACTTATCAAAGCATTCAGACTTGCGGCACATCAGGTAAATGTATCCATTCCTTGAATAATCGTCAATGAAGGTGACGAAGTATTCAAAGCCACCTCTAGCCTGGATTGACATAGGACCACACAGATCAGAATGAATCAGTTCTAACACATCTTTGGCCCTATAACCCTTAGCCTTGAAAGGCCTCTTGGTCATTTTACCTTCCAAGCAAGACTCACAGGTCAGGAGATCCTCCACCACCAATGAACCCAGGGGTCCATCTGCTATCAAGGTAGACCATGATTTCTTCATTAGCTAGCCGTTGGGTTTCCTGGATCTCCTACAGAGTATTGCAGACATGGTCAGTGGCTCCTGTATCTACACACCAGGTACTGATAGATAGCACCGCTAAACATGTTTCAACGACTAAGGCTGAAGAAATACATTTGTTTTGTCAACGGGGACAGTCCGCCTTCCAGTGCCCAGTTTGCTTGCACGTGAAGCACTTGCCTTTCGGCTTCTTCACGCCAGTCCAGGGTCCTTGCAATGCTGCCGCCTTCTTGAACCCACCTTGTTTCTTCTTCTTCCGGTCTTTTGGCATAGAAGTAGAAACCTTTTGAGTAACTAAGGCTTGCGAGTTCTGACGAAAGAGGCCCTCTGCCGCCTGGAGTTCTCCCAAGAGTTCCCCCAACGTATACTCATGCTTGTTCATGTTATAGTTGAGCCGGAACTGCTCAAAACTCCTAGGCAGAGATTGGAGTATTATATCGACCTGGGATTCCCCGTCGATAGCTCCTCCAAGTATCTTAATCTCATTGAGGTGGGCCATCATTTTCAGGACATGATCCCTAACAAGTGTCCCTTCAACCATAGTGGTCGTCATCAGATTTTTCATCGGCAGCTGCCTAGCTCCCTGATTCTGGTGTCCAAAGAGCTCCTTAAGGTTCAACATTATGTCAGCAGCAGTGGGCATGGCCTGATGCTGATGTTGCAGCACATTTGACATAGATGCCAGAATGTAGCACCGCGCCATCTCATCTGCCTTGACCCACTTCTTGTAATGCTCCTTAAGCCCTTCACTAGAATCGTCTCTAGGCTTTTCCAGACATCCCTTGAAAAGTACAAATTTGTACACTTTACCAGTGAGGACAATGTCAAGGTTCCTCTTCCAGTCTATGTAGTTTGGACCAGTAAGTTTGTTGTCCTTAAGAATTGTTGCTAGTGGAGTAAAAGCCATTATGAAAATCCTGAGAATCACAATACACTACTTTAGAAATCGAAAATAAATTGATTCCTCAAAATAATTAATTTTTGAAATCAACCAACATCTCAAACACCGAGAATTTGCATGCCACGTTAGTGTGGACGTATACAAACTCTACATTCGTTAGAGAAGGTTTTACCCATCATTCTTACTATCTTGTCAACCTAACTTTTTGACAAGTAAGACTAATAGTTGGTCAACTTCGGCCCTACAATTTATTAGCAGTGACTCCGTTGAGGAGGATACTAATAATTGTATCTAAGTGTTTACCATTGCACGACACTAAGGGAACTATTTAGGATTATGTGCCTTCCGTTGGGGAAGTCCACACTGTAGGGCCGGTGCCATCGATAGAGGGGGGTGAATATCGACCTTGAAAAACTTCATAGAAAACTCGTCTATCGTTCTCGACTCAGAGCATTAGTGCAGCGGAAAAGTAAAACAGAACGAATAAAACAAACAGACACAGCAGACACGCGGGATTTATTTACTTGGTTCTCAACCCCCTAGGTCAGTATGTCCAAGGCTTATGTACTCGGTGTGAGTCCACTATTGGTCTCCTTTCTGAAATTTCCAGAGGTGGAGTAAACCCGTCTTACAGTGCAGAAGTATAATTAAAAAGATAATTAATTACATGCGGAATAATAAAAGCAAACCGAACAAAACAAGGTTTGAAGCTCGGCCGATCTGGACCTCCGAAGTGCCGCGCACTTCCTCCTGGAGCTCCCGGTCATGGAGCCTCGTCTTTAGCGCATTGTTGTCGATCAGGATGATCAGAATCGCTCTTGAAAGTTGTGTCTTGAAGCCTTGGGGTCGAGCACCCTTTTATAGTGCTCCTGGGGGTGCCTGAGACGTCGGGGGCGCCTGACACGTGCCTTCAGATCAGAGAACCTTCATCCGAAGCTTGGTCAGCGCTTATCCCCTCTGAATCGGCCCCTGGTCAGACTGGGGTGCCCGCGACCTCCTGGGCGCTTAGCTTGACATGGTCCGCTGGCTTCGTGGCTGATCTACTTCGATTACCTCTTTGGCTTTGACCTTGGGTGCCCGGGACCTCCGGGGCGCCTAACCCAGTGTGGTTTCAAAGCGTTCTTGCTTCCTTGCTATTTTGGCTTTGACCTTGGGTGCCTGGATCATGTTGGGCACCTGACTTCAAAGCTTCCAGCACAAAACTGGTTTTTGTTCTTTGATCTGGGCGCCCCCATCAATAGGGGCGCTTGGCTTGGCTGGTTTCCAGCCCTTTGCCTGCATTGTCTCCGGTTCTTGGTACCTGCAAGATACACAAATACAAAGCAAATATACACACAATATTAGCCTTAAGGACTTGGTTCTGACTTCGGATTTCCACGAAACCCTAGGTCGAACCGACGCAAGTTCCCACCCCCGAGAATGCGACTTTCACCTACTCCTTTCAGGAGCCGGTTGCCACCCAGTCCTTCGGGTGGTCTTTTACATAGCCTCCGACACTCTCGGATCTCGAGACATCTGAACCCCGACCCTTCTCTACTTCTATCCTTAGTCATCGCTCAGCTAAGTTGATCAATCCCTCAGACCAAGACTTCGTGCCCAAACCCTAAGTCCAGGACTTCGGTGCCCAACCCTCGGCCAAGTCTTCTTGCCCAGTCCTCGACCAGGACTTCGGTGCCCAACCCTCGGCCAGGTCTTCTTGCCCAGTCCTCGACCAGGACTTAGTGCCCATCTTCTGAATAGGTCTTCGATGCCCAGCCCTTTGCTAGGACTTAGTGCCCAATCCATGATCAAGACTTAGTGCTCAATTCTTCGAACCAGGACTTATTGCCTAGATTTACTAGGACTTTGGTCCATTTTGTTACTCCTCTCTTAACTCCCCTTCTCTTGTTTGATGTATCACTGACTTAAGTATATTGTCAAACATTAAAACATTTAGAGGAGGACATCACTGATGCAACTTGCACCAACAATCTCCCCTTTTTGATGTTTGACAATATCTTAAGTTAGATTGGTTGAAAGGAATAAACCTTAACTCTTGGGATCAAATGAAAAAAATGATCTAAGTTTTGAAATTTCATTTTTGATCCTCTAGGGAAAATAGGAAAAAATTAATTTCTAATTTTCACTCTCCCCCTTTTTGAAAAACACTTTGATTTTCATTGATCCTTTGGGAAGAGACAAGAAATTTCTAACTTAAGCTCTCACTCTCCCCCTTTGTCATACATCAAAAAGAAACTAAAAATACTTGCGCCAACAATGAAAACATTTGGTTCTTTTGCAAATACTTAGTATTAATTTTTGAAAACATAGCATAAAATTAAGTACTTAAGTATTTTGAAAACTTTTCACTTAAACAATATTGCTTTAGAATGATTTTCAACAAAAAAATTGTACTTATAGAAAGATTTTCAACTAGTGCATTTTTTTGAGAAAATACAGCAATTTTGCATAACTTTTGAAAGAATACTAACTGCTTTGAAAAGTACAAGTATTTTGAAAAATATATGAGCTTTTGAAAAATGCAAGTACTTTGAAAAATGAACATTTTTTAAAACTATAAGTAACTTTGAACGATATTGTGCAATTTTTGAAAATTTTTTTTGCAATTTTGGAAAATATAAGTACTATTTAAAAAGTATTAGACTTTGAAAAATACAAGTACTTTTTAAAAGATATTATGCATTTTGAAAACATAATATTTTCCTTGACTAGGTTTCTTTTCCAGTCTGACACAATCCTAGGAAACCTTGTTGACTACAAGGACATTTCCCTAAGTGTCCTGGAAAATACTCCAAATTCAAGTAAGTACTAAAACAGAATTTTGATAGGCAAAAAAATGATAGTACTTTGAAAATATATGTAAGTACATTTTGAAAAATGTATGAACTTTTGAAGACATAATATTTTACTTGACTTGGTTTATCTTCCAATCACACAATCCTAGGAAACCTTGTTGACTACAAGGACATTTTCCTAAGTGTCCTGAAAAATTTTCTAAACTCAAGAAAAATATTATTTTAAATTGATTAAAACCAGATAAATTTTTGAAAATGATAATGTTTTTAAAGAAAAATGATTTAAAATGATAATATTTGAAAGGATACTTATGTTTTCAAAAGGATTTGAAAATACTGTGCATGAAAATATATTATTTTGAAATGTTTAATAATTCTTTTAGTTTAACCTCCCCCTAAACTTGACCCAGTCCTAGGAAGCTTGTTGACCACAAGTACTCTTCCTCTGAGTCTTTAGGGTTTGGTTTAGACCAAATGAATTATCTAATAATTTCAAAACAAAAACAACTTTTTAGAAGTTTGACTCAGACTCCCCCTAAATCTGACACATCCTAGGAGTCCTTGTAGATCATGAAGTGGACCTTCCTCTGTGTCTTTAGGGTTTATCAAAATCAAATAATTTTCAGATAGATAAATTTTGAAACCACAATTTGGAAAGAATATAATTTTTAAAGTATAAACTTTTTCGAAAACATATTTGATAGAAATTAAGGCGCAGTTTTCAAAAAATATTTTTAACGATTAAAAAGAATAAAACACTCCCCCTGCATCCAACACCGTTTGACTTTATCTAAGTGCCTTAAGGAACTTTAGTATTGACCTAAGAGGCTTGTGTCTAATTGTGTGAGTCAAACAATTTTTGAAAAGATATACTTTTGAAAAATGTATAATATATATCAATCAGACAAGCATGAATTCCATAAAAATATTATTATGTTGAAGCACTATTTTGAAAATACATTTTTAGAAAAATATCCTAACAATTTTGAAAAACAATTCTAAAAAATATTTTTCAATTTATTAATCCTTAACATCTCACCCATTCTAGATGTCTCAATACAGCAAGCAAGGTTGCCTTATGGGTGTATTGTGAGATGTTTGAATCATTTTTCTTAATTCATTGTTAAATCTAAGATTTAATTAAAACTTGTGTTAGATTCAAATCTGACAATAGTAAAGTGAATTTGATTTTCAATAATTAGCTTCCAGGTCTTGGCGAGGCACTAGGTCTTCTTTGGCCGTAGCCTTATTGGATCATCAACCCTTTCCTTGACAAAGTCTTTTATTGAAAATTCATCTTCAAGTTACTCCTTGAAAGATTTTGGTCTAACTAGTTTAGGTTTTGGATCGGTAGCTTCAGCTAGTTCCACCAAAAAGGCTTACCTAACGTACTATCATCTCACCTTCACCTAATACTAGGTTGATCAAGTTTCAATTATCCTTTTTCCTATAACCATTCTAATTTATGCATCAAATTAAACGTGAATGACATGACATATATTAAGGAAAATAGCAGATGCATGACATGGCAATTATGCACAAGTCAAGCAATTTAAATCATTTTATTTAAGTTTCTAAAAATGTATCAAATTCCCTGATTTGATACATGTCATGTGAACCCGTGAATATGTCAACCCACTTTGACATATTTAATTTTATTAAATTAATTGTTGCGGTTTGGGTAAGACTTTATTTTATTTTGAGTTTAAGTTATTTAAGAATTAATTGGAATTAATTTGAATTTAATTTAATTAAGGTTTAATTGAATTAATTTAAGTTAATTTGAATTTGATTTAATTATGATTTAATTGAATTAATTTATGTTAATTTGAATTTGATCTAATTAAGATTTAATTGAATTAATTTATGTTAATTTGAATTAATTAGAGTTTGATTTATTTGAGATTTGAATAATTAGAATTAATTTGAATTTTATTTAATTAAGATTTAATTGAATTAAGTTGAATTAGTTAAAGATTAAATTGAATTAATTTCGAATTAATTAAGATTTAATTGAATTAAGTTGAATTAATTAGGATTTAATTGAATTAAGTTCAATTAATTTGAATTAATTAAGATTTAATTGAATTATGTTGAATTAATTTGAATTAATTAAGATTTAATTAAATTTGAATAATTAAGGTTGAAATGATTAACTAATAGTTGTGGGTTTAAGTTCATAATCTTTATTATCTCGAAAATTTCTGACTCATCTACTACTTCTTCTTTACTTATCTTTCAAGTTTTTCTAGTAATTCTGATTTATTTGAACCTTTGTGATTTTTATTAACTATGGCCTTTATCTTAGAAAATTTCATCTCCTCCTCATCCTCAAAATCACATCCCTCAACATAGGTGGAGTAATTTGGGCCACTAGTTAATGTTTTGTAATAATTTTCAATATCATCTAGAGATTTGACAATTAAATTATCATCTAGGAAGATTTCATCTCTATTAATCTCATAAATATCCTTAGAATTATCCTCAAGAATTTTATTATTAGTTTCAGGATTATCCTTTGGAATATTTTTAAGATTTTCAAATTCGAACTTAGAATTATCCTTAAGGATTTCGAATTTGAATTCAGATTTATCCAAAGGATTTTCAAGTTCAGATTTATAGAAAGGGTTCCAAATTTGAATTATATTATCTAAAGATTTTCAAATTTTGGTTCAGATTTATCATTAAGATTTTCAAATTTGAATTCGGAATTATCTTTAGGATTTTCAAATTTGAATTCGGAATTATGCTTAGGATTTTCAAATTCTAATTCGGAATTATCCTTAGAATTAAATTTATCGGAATTAAAATAATCAGAATTAAGTTTATCAGAATTAAGTTTATCAGAATTAAAATTATCAGAATTAAGTTTATCAGGATTAAAATTATGATAATTTATTTTAGAAATTACTGAATTAATGTTCTGGATTAAATAATTAATTTTTGATATTTTAGTTATATCTGTATTTTCTAATTTGACATGCAAAATATTAATTTTACTATCCAGTAGTTTTAATTTTTTAGAAAAATTATCTAAAGAATTTATATATGAAAGTGCAGGAAATTTAAACATTTTCGGAACATAAATTTTACGTACCTTTGCCGGACACTTATTTTTGTAGTGCTCGTATTTCTCGCATTTGAAACATCTAATGTGGTCCGTGTTTCTCCGGACTTCTGGCGTTGCTACCTCCTTTGTCTCCGGTGAGGAACGATTCTTACGAGTAGGGCACTGATTTTTATAGTGCCCTATCTCCATGCACGTGAAGCATATAATATGGAATTTAAAATTTGACATTTTAAAATTAAATTAGACCTGATTCACCCTGGGCTCCCCCTCAACACCTGGCGTCGTTGCTCCATCGACGGTTAGTCCGGTGAAGAGCGGTCTGGCTCTGATACCACTTGTAGGACCGGTGCCGTCGATAGAGGGGGGGTGAATATCGACCTTGAAAAACTTCGTAGAAAACTCATCTATCGTTCTAGACTCAGAGCGTTAGTGCAGCGGAAAAGTAAAACAAAACGAATAAAACAAACAGACACAGCAGACACGCGGGATTTATTTACTTGGTTCCCGACCCCCCTGGGTCATACGTCCAAGGCCTATGTACTCGACGTGAGTCCACTATTGGTCTCCTTTCCAGAATTTCCAGAGGCGGAGTAAACCCGTCTTACAGTGCAGATGTACAATCAAAAAAATAATTAATTACGTGTGGAATAATAAAAGCAAACTGAACAAAACAAGGTTTGAAGCTCGGCCGATCTGGACCTCCAAAGTGGCGCGCACTTCCTCCTGGAGCCTCCCGATCGTAGAGCCTAGTCTTTAGCACGTTGTTGTCAGTCAGGATGATCAGAATCACTCTTGAATGTTGTGTCTTGAAGCATTGGGGTCGAGCACCCTTTTATAGTGCTCCTGGGGGCGCCTGAGACGTCGGAGGCGCCTGACACGTGCCTTCAGATCGGAGAACCTTCATCCGAAGCTTGGTCAGCGCTTATCCCCTCTGAATCGGCCCCTGGTCAGACTGGGGCTGCCCGGGACCTCTTGGGCGCCTAGCTTGACTTGGTCCGCTGGCTTCGTGGCTGATCTGCTTCGATTACATCTTTGACTTTGACCTTGGGCGCCCGGGACATCCGGGGCGCCTAACCCAGTGTGGTTTCGAAGCATTCTTGCTTCCTTGCTGTTTTGTCTTTGACCTTGGGCGCTTGGATCATGTTAGGTGCCTGACTTGAAAGCTTCCAACACAAAACTGATTTTTGTTCTTTGATCTGGGCGCCCCCTTCAATAGGGGCGCCTGGCTTGGCTGGTTTCCATCCCTTTGCCTGCTTTGTCTCCGGTTCTTGGCACCTACAAGATACACAAACACAAAGTAAATATACACACAATATTATCCTTAAGGACTTGGTTCTGACTTCGGATTTCCACGAAACCCTAGGTTGAACCGACGCAAGTTTCCACCCCCGAGAACGCGACTTTCACCTACTCCTTTCAGGAGCCGGTTGCCACCCAGTCCTTCGGGTCGTCTTTTACTTAGCCTCCGACACTCTCGGATCTCGAGACGTCCGAACCCCGACCCGTCTCTTCTTCTGTCCTTAGTTCATCGCTCAGCTAAGTTGCTCAATCCCTCGGACCAAGACTTCGTGCCCAAACCCTAAGTCCAGGACTTCGGTGCCCAACCCTCGGCCAAGTCTTCTTGCCCAGTCCTCGACCAGGACTTCGGTGCCCAACCCTCGGCCAGGTCTTCTTGCCCAGTCCTCGACCAGGACTTAGTGCCCACCTTTCGAACAGGTCTTCGATGCCCAGGCCTTTGCTAGGACTTAGTACCCAATCCATGATCAGGACTTAGTGCTCAATTCTTCAAACCAGGACTTATTGCCTAGATTTACTAGGACTTTGGTCCATTTTGTTACTCCTCTCTTAACTCCCCTTCTCTTGTTTGATGTATCACTGACTTAAGTATATTGTCAAACATTAAAACATTTAGAGGAGGACATCACTGATGCAACTTGCACCAACACACATGCTCTTCAATAATCCCCTATAATCTTTTCTGAACTTGTGATCCGCAGAACAAGCCTATCCGTTATGGAGGAAGGTACTCAGAGCCAACGCGCGGGCTTGTTCGCATCACATATCAGATTGCAATGGAGGTCGTGGAACCCTTAGGGTCCCTCTCCCACTTAGTAATTTATCTTGAGAAATTTTCTAGCACTACCACACAACCAAGCACATAACCAATCAACATGAAATAAAACATAGAGAAAATCCTAGATTTTTCAACTTTCATGGCCCTTGGTCTCTAATGCGCCTCCAGTCGTGTCGTCACTTCGTCTGCTCCTCCCTTCCTTCTGCGGAAGCTACCTCGAGGGATTTCCATGCCAAAATGACTAGCTAATTATTTACATCATCGATCCTATACTCCTCGAGGTAGTGTACATGAAATCTAGATCAACTTAAATAAATAACTCGGCTAAACATGCGCCATATTTAATTACAAAAATTAAATACCTAGTCTCGTCAACCCCGAGGATTAATTAATTACAAAAATATGCAAACCAATCACACAACACATATTTGTCCATGAAGTTGGAATCTCATGCCTGCAACACAAAGTTAGCCTACGCACATCCACGCATCATCCAGCAAAAGAAAATGTATGAATTGCAAAAATTAACCAATCCTAAACACACAAAGCCAAAAACCTCAGCTCTGATACCAATCATTGGGTATGGCTTGGCGGATTTCCTAAGCGAATACTCGGTCGATCCGAGAGACCTCTCCATGTCTACGGATTAAAAAATTAACCCGAATGGAGACCCGTCTCCCTACGACCATCTCGTGTTGTATCGAACGATCCAAATCACAACTCGGCTAATTACCAAAATCGGCCTTGTGATTTGCTCGACCGTTCGACCATGGAAAAGACAACGATTTGATCTCCGACTTTTGTGTTTATGGTCGGGGTCCAGTTAACAATTTATTCACAAAGATTTGAACTCAAAATAATAATATTAAACATGAAATGACGAGACGAATCAACAAGACACATAATTGACATGCAGTTAATCAAAGGAGCGTAGGGAAAGATATACCTTTCCGATCAACTCGTGGTCTTCTACCTTATGACCCTCCCTTCGTGGATGTCGTGTGCGCGATGATCTTCCACGATCTGAGATCACCAAGAGCTCCAAAATAATCCTATCTTCTAGCCGACCAAAACCCTAGTCCCTAGGGTTTGCGTCGCCGGCCTCCTTCCCTCTCCCTTTGCGCCGCCTACCACCAAAGCCGCCTCCAAGCCTCAGGACCAGCAGCCCACTTTGAGAGGAAGCAAAGAAGAAGAAGAAGGAGAAGAATCTCCTTCCTTGATCCCTAAATTCGGCCGCTCACCTTTCCCCTCTTCCTTGGCGCCGCCGGCTTCAATAGCCGCCTGCCGACCCTCCTCTTGCGCACCCCACCGGCCACCTTCTCCTTGCCGTTCACCACCACAAGGAGGAGAAGAACCTCCCTTTCCTTGGTATAGACCGGCGGCCTTGGAGATGTGGAGATGAGTTGAGGAGGAAGAAGGTCTCCCTCGTTTACCCGGCGCCCGAAGAGAGAGAAATGAGAGAGAGAAAGTGAGAGAGCCTTGGGTGGATGAATTCTTGGATTAAACCTTGGTTTCTTGATCACATAGGGTATTTATAGGGTTAAGGTAGGGACCAAGAGGAGGAGTTGGTTCTTGGCCCACTAATGGATCTAAACCCGATCCATTAATTAAGATCCATTCCACTAAAGGATCTTAATTGAACTTTCTCACCAACCCCCATATTTTCATATGAGCTTCACATATTACGAGTCATCCATCCCCCCGTGTTTAAGATCTCGAATGCCCGTTAATTAATTAAATTACTGACAATTTAAATTAATTAACTTCTGGATCCTTGACTAGTATCACTCAACCTTATCATCATGCCGGATCAAATCCACTTGCAGGGTTTAGCACGATGAACCTGTTGAGCTCATCAAGGGGGCATCATCATCCTGACTCACCAGGACACGAATTCCGTCAATAATCATTGGCACATCATATTATTAATATTATCTCCTAACTTACCGGGTCTATCGAACTAACAGAATAGATCCCGCCCATTGGTAAATCAAAGAATCAATAATTAATAATATATGTCCGATATTATTTCGGGATTAAGGGATCGTACTCCATAATATAAACTGAGGTCCTATCCAATTATCGAGTCTGTACAAATTGGATAACCTCAGGTTTCGGTCCTGCTCAATGTACTCAAAGCACACTAGTGTAATTCTATGGTCAAGACCAACCACACCTAATTACACTACAACCATTCCGATGGATTGTCCAATTCCATCTCGGTTGTGGACCCTTATTTATACTAAGCAAGGAACTGATAACATAATCTTCCGTGTGACACCACACACCATGTTATCTACAATGCAAAGTAATTGGACTTCGTGTATGTACTATTATAAACAAACACCTAGTGTAGTTGTGATTCTCTTTTCATAATAAAGATGTTCATATAAAGAAACTCATGTCTTTCAGTATACACATCTTACAGTTCGGTTGTAGGAAGCCTCATGTATGCTATGTTGTGCACGAGACCAGATATCTGCTTTGTCATGGGCATGGTTAGCAGATATCAGAGTAACCCTGGACATGAACATTGGACTGCGGTAAAGCATATATTGAAATACCTGAGACGGACTAGGGATTATATGTTGGTTTACTGGGCAGACCAATTAATTCCTATGGTTATACGGATTCGGATTTCCAGTCGGATAGGGACAAGAGTAAGTCTACCTCAGGGTTTGTGTTTACTTTAGGAGGTGGAGCCATAGTCTGTAGGAGTGTCAAGCAGAAATGCGTGGCAGACTCCACCATGGAAGCTGAGTATGTGGCAGCATCAAAGGCAGCCAATGAAGTTGTATGGCTCAGGAACTTCATGATGGACTTGGATGTGATTCCTAGTTTGCCCAGATCTATCACAATCTATTGTGATAATAGTGGTGCAGTTGCAAACTCGAAGGAACCACGAGCCCATAAGGCGAGTAAACACATAGAGCACAAGTACCACCTGATACGAGAAATCGTAAAGCGAGGAGAAGTAGCTGTCGCCAAGATTTCATCGGAGGACAACCTGGCAGATCCTTTCACTAAGGCCCTTCCGACAAGAGCTTTAGATCGACATGTGGAGGATAAGGGGGTCAGATGTATGGCAGTGAGAGAACAACAAAGTCTTTGAGTGTAAGTGGGAGATTGTTACATGTGTATACTAAAAGACTTGTCTTTTTATATATATGATCATCTACATTTTGAAAGAGAATCACAACAACACAGTTGCATGTTTGAATTAGTATATGCATAAAAAGTCCAATATTTTGCATTGTAGATAATATGGTATGTGGTGACACACAGAAGATCATGTTATTAGTCCCTTGCATTGTATAAGTAGAGGCTCACAACCGAGATGGAGATGGACAAACCATTGGGATGGTTGTAGTGTAATTAGGTGTGGTTTGTCTTGACCATAGAATTACACTAGTGTGCTTTGTGTGCATTGAGCAGGACCAAAACTAGAGATCATCCAATTTATACTGACTTAATAATTGGATTGGACCTCGGATTATTATGGAGTACAATCTCCAAATCTTGATAGAATAACGGGCATGTATAGTTAATATTTTATTTCTTTGATTTACCAATGGGCGAGATTTATTCTACTAAATAGGTAGGCCCGGTAAGTTGAGAAATAATATTAATTATATTATGTGACATTAATTATTGACGAAATCTATGTCCTGGTGAGTCGGGATGATGATGCCCCCTTGATGAGCTCATAAGGCTCATCATGTTAAACCCTGCAGGTGGATTTGATCCAACATGATGATAAGGTTGAGTGGTATTAGTCAAGGAGTTAGAAGTTGATTAATTAAAATTGTCAGTAATTTAAATTAATCGATGGTCATTCGATATCTTAAACACGGGGAGATGGATGTACTCATAATAGGTGGAGCACATTTGAAAATATGTGGTTTGGTGAGTAAGTTCAATGGCGATCCTTTAGTAGAATGGATCTTCATTAATGGATCGATTTTAGATCCATTAGAAGGCCAAGACCCAACTCCTCCACATGGTCCCTACCTTAGCCCTATATATACCCCATGGGATCAAGAAACCAAGAGGAATCGATTGATCATCCACCCAAGGCTTTTTTTCTTCTCCCTCTCTCCCTTCTCTATCCTAGGGCACGCGACAAGGAAGGCTCTTCTTCCTTCATCCTCTCTTCTCCTTTACTCTTCCTATTGGTGGTTGGCTTTCACTGGACAAAAGGGAGTCCTCCTCTCCGTTTGTGGTGTGCAGTGAGAAGGAGAGTGGCCGGAGCAAGGGGCGGCGGCAGTGCAAGTGGGGAAGTGGCAGCGGCGCAAGAGAGGAGAGGAGGGTGGTTTGGTCGGCTGTTTGGGTAAGGGAGAGGATTGTTTCTCACTTCTTCTTCATCTTCCTCCTTGGAGCTTCCTTGTTGTTGGCGAGCTTGACGAGCTCTTGGTGGCCGGCGGCGCAAGGTTGAAGGAGGGGAGGTGGTCGGCGGTAGCAAACCCTAGGGCTAGGGTTTTGCTAGGCAAGAAGAAGTGATCATTTGGTGCACCTTGGTGATTCCGGTTCTCGGTAGCTCGTCGCCCACACAACGTCTGAGAGGGAAGGGTCATAAGGTAGAAGACTACAAGGTAAAAAGAGGTATATTTCTCTTTTGGCTCTTGTTTTAAGTTCTATCATTTTATGTGGCATGTGATAATTAATTATCATGTTTAATTATTGGTTAATTAATGATAATTAATTATTGGACCTCGATAATAAACATAAAAATCAGCGATCCACTCGTCATCTTTTTCACGGTCGGTCGATTAGGTGAATTACAAGGCACGATCTTTGTGATTGGCTAAGTTGTAATTCGAACCGATTGATACGATGACGAGATGGTCGTTTGGGAGACGGGTCTCCATTTGGATTAATTTTTAATCCGTAGACACGAAGAGGTCTCTCAAGGACGACCAAGTATTCGCTTAAGAAATCCGCCAAGCCATACCCATCGGATTCGAGTGCTGAGAGAATTGTACTCGGGAAGGGAAATCCTAAGGTTCGAGTGCTGAGAGAATTGTACTCGGGAAGAGAAACCTTAGGTGGTAATTGATTGATGCTTGGATCAGTCGACTGATGAAGAGCACAGAAAGATCAGTCGACTGATCCTGGGATCAGTCGACTGGTGTCGACCAGAATCTGAATTGTTGGGTTGCGTCATTCAAATTTGCGAGGACCAGTCGACTGGTATTAGCACCAGTCAACTGGTAACAGTCATAATCGTATCGAGCACTATTTAAGAGGGTTCATATTTGGCTATTTCTTCTTGGCGAAACAAGCTTGGGTAAAGCCTGTTAGTAGCCTAAACATGCTCAGAGGTTGTCAAGGTATTGTGGCGAGGTTTCTCCACCCACAAGCAGCGACAAGAGCTAGCCAGAGGTGTTCCGAGGAATCATCCACTGAAGGATCGGGATCATCCACCTTACGGACAGCCGTGGAGTAGGAGTATCATCTCCGAACTACGTAAAGGTCTTGTGTTAACATTGTTTTAGTTTATTGTTTTAGATTTCCGCTTGCGCTTATTAACCGTTGTAGGAAGAAGATCGAAAAGTAGTTATTCACCCACCTCTAGCTAAACTGAAGGGTCCCAACAAACCTTTAGTCGAGCGAGAAGCGCGAACAGAAGTAGAGACGGGTCGAGGTAGAATGTCTCGAGATTCGAGTTCTCGGAGGCTAAGCGAAAGTCCAACCGGAGGTCCCGGTTGGCAATGATAACTTCTCCAGTGTGGAGTAGGTGAGGACGCATTCCCCGGGAAAGGGAACTTTAGGCATCGGTTCGACCTAGGGTTTCGGGTGAAATCCAAAGTAAGAACCAATAAGTTAAGGCTAATATTATTTGTGTTTTTGTCTTGTGTTTGTTGTCTTGCAGGTACCTGGAGTTGGAGGCAAGATAGGAAAGTAAACGCAGGAGAAACGCACCTGGGAAGAACCTTCTTGGGCGCCTGACTTGAATCAGACGCCCAAGAATGGTTGGGCTCCCCAGATGGGGGCAGCCCATCCCAGGCGCCTGGCAAGCCAGGTGCCTGAGGCTTTCCAAGCGCCAGGGAAGCTCCCAGGCGCTTGGGATGGTCAGGGTATCACTGCTGCGATTTCGGTGCGACGGACGAGATTTTGATCGCGACGTGGCAGGCGCCCAAGAGCCCTCAGGCACCCGAGAAGCTAATATATAAAGGGGTTCGACCCCTCACTTGGAGAAATCATCTTTCACATCCGCTAAAGCATCTTGTGTGAAGCAAACACGCTCAAGTCGAAGCTCTGCGACCACGGAGGCTCCAAGAGAAAGTGTGCGGTACTTCGGACTTCCAGAGTTGGCCGAGTTTTTTTTTTGTTTGCATTTTATTTACGAGTTGAATTTATTTATTCTTTGTTTATAATTCAATCTGTAAGACGGGTTTCTCCGCCTTCGAAAAGTCCGGAAAGGAGATCACTAGTGGACTCACGATTGAGTGCTTAGGCCTTGGATGTACTAGCCCTGGGGGGTTTGGAACCAAGTAAATCCCGCGTGTTTATTTTGTGTCTTTCTTTCTTTTACTTTATTTTCCGCTGCGTACTAAACCTGATTGAAAGACGAAGTTTTCTGATGAAATTCTGGCAAACGCTCGAGTCGATATTCACCCCCCCCCCTCTATCAACCGACACCGATCCTATAGATGCTAGTCTTGGCTGGGCTCTCCCGGCCTGCTCGGTTTCGCTTGGAGTCTCCCTCGGGGTCCCTTGCTCCTTGGATAGGATTGCTTCTTGTCAACATCCTTGCTCCTTGAGTCAGGGAAGAATACTCGTTCTTCAATTTCCTTGCTCCTCATGTCGAGGACATAAAATACGTAAGAAGAAAAGAAGAAAAGGATCTCAAGATAATAAGCCAAAAAAGGTTTTCATTATATTAAGGGTGATTACATGTCTGGTGCATAAGAAAGAATAAAAAAGTTACTAAGAATAAAAGACAAAGAAAAAGCAAGGCCTAGGTCTGGGAAGAGCCATATATTTCTTGCTCTTCAGGCGAGGGCTCATCCGAAACCTGGCCGATGCTCAGGGCACTTAGATCTGGGTCTTGTTTTAGCAGTTGGGCCTTCTTCAATTGGCTGATGGCACCATTGAAGCCCTATTTTAGGCTCTTCAATACCTGCCCGGCCAAAAGGTCGCTGAACTCATCAGACTGCAGAAATTTGGCCTTGAACTCCGCCTCGGGCTTGGACAGCTGAGTTGATTGGTCAGTCTTGTGCTTCTGTAGCTCAGCCTCAACCTCCTTCTTGCTAGCTTTCAACTCTGCTACCTCCCAAGACAGGCGATCATGAGCCCCTAGTGCTTCCTTGAATTTCTGAGAGGTGGTTGAAGCCTTGTCCTTGGCCCGAGTGGCTTCCTCCTGGAGGTCTGATATGTATGCAGCTGCCAATTCTATCTCCAATACTTGAGTAGCTAGCTGGTACTCCTATTCTTTATTCTGATTCTCTAGAGCCTTCTTTGAGGACTCCAGGAGCTGGACGTTAGCAGACAACTCCTCCTTCTGGTTCTAGAGTTGCTCCCATTCTTGGGTAAGTTTTTGCAGGTCATCGGAAAGGACCTGGTTCTTCTCCGACAGAGTGTGCTCCCGGAGGTGGTAACCGTGCAAAGTCTCCTCAGATGCCAGCCGGGTGTCGAGGCAATGATCTACCTTCACCCTCAGCGCCTTGCTGACCTCCAACTGCAGGAGGCCCGCCTCGTGGGCACGGTCAGCTTCCGCTTGTGATGTTGCCACTCATCGGAGGAGGGCTTCAGTAACCCCTTGGGAGCACAACAAGCGACTCGTAGCCGCACAATTGGAAGTGACCTGCAATGTGGAAGAAAACAGTTAGAAGTGTGTAACAAAATAAGTGAAAGAGGAGAAAGTTAAAGGGAAATACCATCAGCAATGACTGGTGCAGCATGCCCAGATACCTGGCCGACCCAGCTGACCTCCCCGGCTAAATAGGAGGGGGGATAAGTTCCTTTGCAGCCTGGGTCGATGGGCTAGGGGCCTTTGTGGGGTCGGGGGTGTCTTCCTCCGAGCTGGATGCCACCTGGTGTCTGCGACTTTTAGAGGGGGAGGCTTTTATCTGGAGGGATCGGGAACCTTTGACCACCGCTTTCTTCGCCCCCGGGGCCTTCTAGTGGGTGTGAGGCACACCAGGCAGCACCTCCTTGCCCTTCCCAGTAGCTGGAGTAGCAATTGGGGCGGCTCGATCAGGGGCGGCAAGATCAGTGGAGATCCCAGAAGGAGAAGAGGGTGACTTCTGAAGGCGCTGGGAGAAAGACACCATGTCCTCCTCATCAGCGGTTGGGGGAAGCTCCGAAGTCGAGATTTTCCTCAACCTCTTCAACGGAGCTTGCTTGTGGGCGAGCAGTTTCCGCTGCTTCTTCTCAGGTGCTGGGGGTAATTGCTGCTCGTCGAGGAGCACAGGTACGGTGTCCCCATCTCTTGTTTGGACTGGAGAGGAAGAGGAATCCCTTCAGCATGAGTTGGCAGCTCGGCCACCCATGGGGCCTCAGGGGGGTCCTGGGCTCCCTGGTCTTCGGACCGTTGGGCCACCTCTTCAAAGCCCTCGGCCAGGACACCCACCGGGGTAGAAGGAACTGGAGCAGGAACTAGGGCCTCCTCGTTGGCTTGTTCCCACTTCAGAAGCCAGTTGATGGCCCGAGAGAGCATTATGTCGTCTGTAAAACAAAGACGGAAGGACATCAGTTAGAATTAACAAAGATATTTACCCAAAAGGGAGAACTTACAGAGACTGGAGCTATGTCTGATGATTTTCAGGCTGAGGTCAGCCCTGTAGAGAAGCTCCTTACAGTGCATCAGCTAGAGGCTATGGAACTCCATCCTAGTCAGAATACCCCTAGCCCTCTGGTATCCTGCATCCTTCTGGATGTCGCCGAGGTCTGGGATGAGGGGAAGTCTCTCCATCCAACGACTAGGGTCGAAGGGACGCTAGGGGAATCGGGTAAAGAAAAAACGTTCCTTCCATCCCTTATGGGAGGAAGGAATACCCCCTAGGAACTTATGACCGGTGCGGGCTGTAAAGCTAAACGCCCCTCGCGAGCTAACCAGGACAAAAAAAAAGAAATGGAAAAAACGAAGAGTCAAGGGGATATCGAAAAGTTTAAAAATGATGTACTCCCCAACCATCAAGCGAAAGCGTTGGGGGGTCATCTGGTGGAGAGGAATGTCGAAGTAAGAGGAAACACTCATGAAGAAGGGAGGAATAGGGAAGCGAAATCCTAACTCTACCTGCCCTAGGAAAAAAGTAAAGAAACCTAGGGGAGGTTCTACAGGTGATTGACCTAACGCAGGTAATTCTACCTCTAAGTCCACCGGGATACCGTACTTCTCGCAGGTGGCTTGGACGGTCTCTAACATAACCCATGAGGAGATGGTATCATACCACTTCGGGCTATAGGTATGTTCCTCTGAGAGGTCTTCTCTCCCGCTTCAGAGCTTCTTCTTCTTCTCGATCGAACTCATGATGGTGAACGAAAGGAGTAAACAAGGGAAGAAGACTTACGCTGGGAGCTATGTGGTAACACCCCGTGGCTGACACGTGGACTGAAGAAGCTATGTGGTAAGATCTACAGCGGCTGGACGATTCTCTTTCCTTGACTCCCGAGACTCCCCCGGGAAGGTAGATTCCCGGGACCCCCCTCGGGTAGGCTTACTCTTGAGATCTGTAACGCTTGTAAAATCCTCTCAATATTTTTCTTTAAAATATTGATCATGCTTATATGGATTCTTGGGTAACATATGAATACTAGCATGAACCTTAGCATGATTCTTATATGAATTAAAAAGCTAAGTACTAATGGGCTTTACATGGGCTCTTCTAGTACCATGGCTATTAGTGGACCTTAGGTAGAATTTTAACATAGATAGAAATGAAGTCCAATTAGGAATATTAGCATAACTCTTGGTGGGCTCTTATGTGGGCCTTGTCAAAAATGAGAGTAAATGGAATAAAAAAAGATGCATGCACCAAGGATTGAACCTTGGACCTAGAATAGAGGCAAAGCCTCATCATGCATGTACTAACTAATTCACCTAGCAAAGGAGTGCTAGTGGAAAATGGAGAAGAATTTACTTGAGGCTAAAGAAAGTGGAAGAGACACCATGTGAAGAGGCACCATGCCCCCTTCACTAAGTATAAAAAGGGATGGATGAGAAGTGAAGAGGCTTAAGTTACTTTTCTTCCACCAAGGCTCTTCCTCTTCTCCCTTCTTCTTCCTCCTTGCCGTGAGCCACAAGGGGTTTTTCCCTTGGAAAACTTCACAAGAGGACTCCCTCTTGAAGATCCAAGTTCTTCTACAAGGCTACAAAGGCAAAGGGTATTCTAAGGTCAAGAAGGTTTTCTTTTATTTCTCTATTCAAGGTTTATAACCAAGATAAAGAGAGGTAAGACTCCCTCACCTGTGGTATAATAGTTTTGATGTTATCTTTCATGATTTAAGATTTTGTTTGGGCTCTATGTTGAGAAAACTATGAATTAGGGTTCCTATAAGATTCAGCCAAGTACCCTTTTTGGGTTTGGGATGATGTTAAAATCTCACTTATGCTTCCTAATGCTTCCTAATGCTTTCTCATGCTAAATAAAGAATGAATTGTGAGTTGTGGAATTTTTGTAGCACCCAAAAAGCCTCATGAAGTTTCGGCCACCATCCCATTTCTATGGTTAGGATTAGATCTAACCCTCCAATCATGCTTATTAGGATTCCCTATGATATAATGGATGTTAATTGTAAATTATATGAATTTTTCATGGACTTAAGACCCTTCTAGGGTTTCGGCCAAGACAAGGTTTAGGGCTAGGAATTAGGGTTAGCCCCAATCATGTGTTCTAATGGCTTCCTATGACATTGTATGTATTGTATGGGTGTTATGTTACTTATGGTACCTCACATGTTACTTGAATAATGGGACCTCCATCTATAACTTTCGGCCAAGCTCCAATTCTAGGGTTTGGGTTAGTCTAAGGTTTCAAGTGTACTTGTTTATGACTTATTATAATGTAGATATATGTTCAAGTATGTTGTATGAATTTTATGGTGCCTAAAACCCTAACTTTATGTGCTATGCATCATGACCTTGTATGCTTATATTATGTGCCATGTTGTGTGGGTTTTATTTATGGATGTTTTAAACCATATACCATGAACACATGCATTGTGAAGTATGCATCTTGTTTATGTAGAATTATGCATGCATTAGGTTAAATGCCTTGAACATATGTATATTATGGTTATGTAAACCTATGCATATTTTATGTTGAATGCCATGAACCTATGTAGTATGTATCATGTTCATATGGATCCTACCCATGCATGTTTTATGATAGATACCATGATCATGTATGCTATGTGATATGTACCATGTATGTAAAAACATATTTATGCATGCTTACCTTATGTACCATGATCATGCAAGCTTTATGAACTAAGATGATGCTTATGCCTTAAGGCATAATTATGTATGTAAGTCATGCCTTATGAATGAAGATGATGTCATGCCTCTAAGGCATAATGATGTATGCATGAACTATGAATGATGAAATGCTAAGTATGCTTTATACCATGCTTCATGTATTAAGATCATGTTTATGTTTTCAATTATGCTATGAAAGTTCTATGAATGATGAAATATGATGGAAAAAAAGAAGCATGTGAAGCTATTTTGCTTTATGGATGGGCTTGTACCGGACCCAAGTAAGGTCCAAGGGATGGGTTCCTCATGAAAGCCTCGGTGTGGGACTACCGCAGCTGTCCAACAGGGATGGGCTCCTCACGAAAGCCTCAGTTCTGGACTACCGCAGTTGTCCCTAGGTTGAAGGTAACCTAGTACCCTAGTAGGTCGAGATTAGCTACCTCGCATTTACTTAGGGATGCGTGCAAATGATGGATGTATGTATGTGGTACAAGTCGGGGCCCCCATGATGTTATGATTATGTTTAAGTATTTAAAATTATGATTTTCAAATAAGCATCTTTATGTTATGTGCATTTAACTCATGCATTCATTCATGATATGAATCTATGTCATGTCAAGTATGTCATATGCTTATGTTTTATGTCATGAACTTCTCTATGTCAAGTATGTTATCTGCTATATTTATGTCAAGTACTTTTCATGCCCTGATCACTATGCACTTTCATTTCATGTTAAGCACTTCTATATGATTATGCGTTCTTATATACATCTATATGCCTTCTCATGTTAAATGCTTTATGAATACCTTCTCATGATATGTTTTTATGTTATGTTACACTCTCCATGTTATGTTTTTCCATTGACTATATGTGACGTATGGTTTTAGTGAGTAGGAAAGAGTCTTACTAAGCCTATGTGCTTATAAGTTTTATTTTCTTATATCACAGATCAAGCAAGAGGATACTAAGCTAAGGGAAGCAGCAGGAGGGGCAAGTGTGTGTGTGTGGCAGTGATATGTCAAAAGAAAAAGAAAAGATCCTATTACTCATAATTGTCATATGTTTTATGTTTTGCATTGTCAACCTTCAACTTTAGTTTCATGCTATACTTTATGATGGTTTTCCTAAAAACAACTTCTTATGTTTTGCATTGTTAACTTTAGTTTCATGCTATACTTTATGTTGGCTTTAAGCTTGATGGTAGGATAAGTTATGTTTAATGCAAGCATGTTCAAGAATGTTATGTCTCACATGTTATGTCTTATTCTTTTTATGTTATGACAATGCTAAGTTTACCAAGTAACCATGTTTAAGAATGATAGCTAAGACATGTTTACATGATTCAAGTGTTAGTTGCATGGTTTAAACGCACATGTATAAAGTTTTAAATTATTCCGCTGCATTAAGATATCCATATGCATATATGTATGTTAGCGTAACGCCGCCTTCCACCTACATCGTAGGCCGGGAAGGGCGGGCGTTATAAGATCGCCCTAGGAAGACAAATGCTCGAGATCACCTCGGGAGATCAGGTCCCCGAAACCACCTCGAGAAGGCGAACGCCCGGGATCCCCCCGGGCCAAAGGACCCTGAGATCACCTCGGGGTAGAGGAGTCCAAGGATCACCCTATCCAGTAGCCCGACCTCAAGTCATTGTCCCCTTTTCTTCGAATCTGTGGATAATCATCACTAATAATTATGGGATAATCATGACCCATAATACGTGACCATTAAAGCCTTAATTATCGCAACAACCCAGATTTAATGGTTGTGAGGATCGTTACAAGGATTATCCAGTAATCGACAATTGAGGGGACATGGAGAAGAATGTGGAGACATGTGTGACTGCCGCCTCAGGTATAAAAGGTGCTCCAATCCCCCAGGTAATGGGGTTATGCTCATTCTGACTCACACTTTTCCTTATTTCCTTCCATTTAAGAGACTCAGGTACTGACTTGAGCGTCGGAGTCGGCTCCGCCGGAAAACCTCTGGCGTGTTCCCCTTAACGCTCATGTTAATCTCGTAAGGTGGGAGCTCTTCCTCTATCGTCATCATCCTTGTGGGCTGAACTCTAGTGACTGGCCATTGACATCGATTCCTTCCAGAACAATAATGATTTTGCCTATTGGAAAGGTAGAATGGAATATTATTTAATGAATGATATTGAAAATTGGTTTAGTGTTTGAGATGTCAAAGGATGAGAGGGGAGAACATCTTCCAACCAAGAATTGGACAAAAGAGATCATGAAGAAGGCTTAAGCAAATGCAAAGGCCACAACAACTCTTCAATGTTCCTTTCAAAAGAGCAATTGAATAAAGTTGGACCATTCAAGTCCACCAAAGAGCTTTGAGAAAATCTCATTGAGTTGAATGAAGGATCAAACGAATCAAGAAGAGCCAAGAAGGACCTCTTGGTGGCTCAACTCCAATCCTTCACCATGAAGACAAATGAGACCGTGAGTCAATTGCACGGTAGATTTAAAGAAATCGTCAATGAGCTTCATGTGATAAGTGAGAAAATTGAAAATACGGATGTAGTAAGGTATGTGCTTCAATCTTTCCCTAGAACCACTTTATGGACCTCAATGGTTAATGCTTATAAAGTCTCTAGGGATCTTTCTTTAGTTAAGCTTGATGAATTATTTTGTGATGTTCACCTTTATGAACAAGTTAACGTGTCTTCCAAAGAAAAGAGTATAGTTCTTATTGTAGAAAAAGAGAGGAAGAAGAAGAAGGACAAGAAGAAGATTGCATACACATCGTCATCCGATTCAAAAGAATCAAGCGTCTCAATGGATAGTGATCAAGAGGCATATATGGTAAAGAAAATGAGGAAGACATTTAAAAGTTTTTCTTCTAACAAATCTCATAGTAGGAAAAATTCAAGAAGCAAAAGTAGGGTAAGAAAGATCATATGCTACAATTGCCATGAAGAAGGACATATAAGGGATGATTGTCCACTCTTGAAGAAGAAGGAAGAGAAGAAGAAGGAAGAAAAGAAAATAAAAAGGCAAGAAGGTTCAAAACTTAAAGGCAACATGGGATGATCCTTCTTCATTGGAAGAAAAAGAACACCATGTATCCCATTTTGCTCTAATGGGAATTGAAGATATAGCGTCCACTTCATCCGAAGATGAAAAAAACTCAAGTGAAGATGAAGAAGGGAGCTCAAGTGAAGGGGGAGGTCAATCTTCGGATACGGACGTCTCGGTAAGTGAGGTATACAATCTACCCACTACCACTTTAGTAAAGATTATTTCTAGCATCAATGATGATTTGTTTAAGGCTAGAAAGAAAATTAAGTGTTTAAAAAATGAAATTTGTATGCTAAATGAAAAACTAGAATCAATTACACTTAGGGATAACATGCATACTTCCTACTCTTCTAGTTTAAATGATTCATGTTTAGAAGATGAAAATAGGGAATTAAGGGAAAAGGTGGATAACCTTAGTAAAGCCCTTAGAAAATTTAAAATTGGCTCTAACACCCTAGACATGATTATTAAGAGTCAAAGAGCAAGTTTCAAGAAAAGGGATTTAGGGTATAGTGATTCTAGTAATGAAAAGACTTATCATTGCCTATTTGCTAGAGGACAAGCAAAAATCAAAATCTTAGCTAGAAAATGGATTTCCAAAGAATATTTGGTCAACCCAATTAGGAAACATTTCTATTGGGTGTCAAAGTCAATCCTCAAATGTTAGAGGATTTAGGTTTAGTCAACCATGTTGTTAAAATTTTAAATTTTTAAAATTTGGTTGACTTGAGACTTTAAAGGGGAGTACTTAGCCCAAATAGAAATTCATGATAAAATAGGCTAGATTGGGATTACCCTTAGTACATCTCATAATGACTTGACGTATAATTTTATTTGTGCATATGAGATGTTAGGATGATACTCATAATTCACATTTGTTTATGGCATTTTGATGATTATAAATTGTATCACTTTAGTAATCATAGACCAACTATGGGGAAAGCAAATATTTAATTAATAGACATCTTGCCCATAGATCATAGTTGGACATTTCAAGTATTTTAAAATAATTCTGTATTTTATTTGCTATGACATAGATTTGAGAAACACAAGGGTTCAAAACTAGGACTTAATATTGATACAAAGTTGAATGTTTTTCAAAGTATTTGAGTTTTGGTCAAAAAGTCAAACATATTTGGATTTTTCATGAAAAAATATTTTTCTTTGTTAGAAAATATCATAAGAAATATGTTTGCAAAATTTTATAATTTTTCAAATTTTTGGAATTTTTTATATATTTCTGAAATTCAACTCAAAAGGCTAAAATTTGAATTAGAAATGTATCAATCGAATAGTACCAAGGGTCAGTCGACTGATATTACTGTTTCTTGACAAAAAGGACAGTTTCGATGAGACCAGTCGACTGGTACATAAGTTTTCTAATTTTTGTATATTTTCAGAAGTTGAAACCTTGTCCTATTTGATACCGTAGGTTAATATTGCTTGGTGTAATCTTTTTGATGGTGTCAATGGGGGAGAATTGAAAGGTTTAAGTTAGAATTTAACTTAATTATTTATGTTTGTGCAAAAATTGAAAATCATGTGATAAGGCAAAGGTTAAGGGGGAGGATGCATGTTTATGTATTTTAATATACTATGCTTTTAATATTTAATTGTTATCTTTGTGCCTAACATAAACTTATTGCCACACATCAAAAAGGGGGAGATTGTTGGTGCAATCGACCCAAGTTTGATCGTGTAGTTAATGAGTTTTGATGTGTGTGTCAATATGATTAAGTTAGGTTTTCATGTTGATTTGATGTGTGTGTTTGAGTCTTATAGGACTTGGTGAATCACACATGAGGATTAACGGAGTGAAGCATCCGAGGGACGAGAGCCGAGGAAGAGAACTTCAAGGGGCAAGCCGAGGAAGGAGACTTTAAAGGCATACGCGAAGGATAGCATGGAGACAAGTTGTGGGCTTATATGAGCATCCGAGGGACGAGAGCCAAAGGAAGAGAACTTCAAGGGACAAGCCGAAGAAGTGGACTTCAAGGCATACGCGAAGGATGGACTCCGGAAAGGTTAAAAGTGAGTTTGTATGCTGGGTCATCGATTGACAAGGGAAGTAGTCGACTGACAGCGTTGAGAGGAAACTTACAAAAAGATCAGTCAACTGGTCCGGGTACCAGTCGGCTGGTCTACTCAAAATAGAGTAATTAGCCTAGCCGTTGGTTGGACACCTGTCGACTGGTCGTGGTGGCAGTCGACTGGTGTCAGGGCTGAGTTGTTTGTTAACAACTCTCTCCTCTATTTAAGAGGAGGCTTTGGGACATGAAGAGGTTACGAAGTGTGATTGAAAAATATTCTTCTAAGTGCCCAAAGCTTCCAAAGCCTACTCTCTTCCTCATACTCTTAGTCTAATCTTGTAAAAGAGGAAGAGATCATCTTGTGAGGGTTTCTCCACCTTCAAGTTTGATTGAAAAAGAGAAGAGCATAGTGGAGCTTGGTTGTGTGTGTGGATCCTTGGATTAGTCACCTCAAGGAGGTGGAGACCAAGTAAATCAAGAGAGTTAGCATTATTTTCATTGTTAATTGATTTTGTCTATCTTGTTTTGTGGTTTAGCTAACATTCTCGTAGACAAAATCAAAGAGAAGTTATTCACCCCCGCCCTTAGCCAAACACAAAGGTCCTAACACTGCGGGCCTTGGAGTAGGAGTCGCCAAAGACTCCGAACCAAATGTCTCTAGATTTGTGTTTTCTATTTTCTGCTGCTTTACTCCAATTTTCTTTTAGTTATTGAAAACAAAAAGAAAGAATCTGAAAAGATTGAGATTCACCCCCCTACCTATCTTCGACGATCTAACACTTAGATTTTTCGAGTTAATCTGTCTAAGTTTTCTAATGTGTTACAAGTAGAGCATTTTGTTGATTAAATTACGAAGTAGAGAGAATTTTTTATTATCAAGAAGTGTCCAATAGTGTGAATGTTAAACTAGTTGCTATTAAACTCAAAGGTCGAGCATTAGAGTGGTGGGAGCAACAGTCACATGACAAATAGGGTAAAACAAGAACACTAATTGGGAGAAGATGAAAATAAAATGAAAAATCACTTTCATTCCTTTGATTAGGCTCAAACTTTATTCTAGAGATGATTAGATTTTGCCATGGAGGTTGATAGCTTTGACATCCAGGATTACCTGGACTGATTCGAAGATGATTTGAAGGAGTAATTTGATCAAGTGGAGAATGATAAGAAGATGAATGGAATGATCGGGGATGATTATTATGATGCTCAGGATATCAATCATGAACTTGGGAACTAGGAAGAAGGAGATTTAGAGAAGCCAAATTTCAATAAGGAGGATGAATTGTTTGACAGTAGAAAAGAGGGATTTGAGTCAGCTCAAGAAAGGTTTTTCAAACGAAAATTAGTTATAGTAGTAGAAGAAGAAGAGGAACCTAAGCAGGAAGATGACAAGAGAAAGAAGAAGCGGAAGGTGAAGGAAGCAGGCATCAGTGAGGAGCCTTATGGTGTATGCGTTGTCTCTCTCTCTCTCATTGGCAACTCACCTTTGCTACATCGGCCAAAACAATAGATGGGATCCATGCATCATCACATCCTGCTAAGCTTTGCCGCTACTTCTCCTTTGAAGAGATCTAAGCTGCCACCAAGGACTTTGATGAATATGACATTCTTAGTGTTGGTGGGTTCGGGAAGGTCCACCTTGGGGAGATTGATGACGAAACCATGAAGGTCACGATCAAGAGGCATAACCCAATGTCAGAGGAAGGTGTCCATGACTTCCAAACTGAAATTGAGGTGCTATCCAAGCCCGACTCAAGATCTTGTTTCTTTTGTTGAGGCAATCGGCCCAAGAATGATCGCGAAGATCATGGTTTTAATGTGTGTGTGCCAATATGTTTAAGGTTAGGGTGCTGTGCTGTATTTGATATGTGTGAATGAGTTTGCAGGACTTGGAGAATCACACATGGAGAACATATCCATGGGACGAGAGCCGGGGAGGAGAACTCCAAGGGCAAGCCGGGAAGTGGACTTCAAGAGCACACGTGAAGGGTGGCATGGAGGCAAGCCAAGGGAAGGCTTGTGTGTGCACCTAAGAGACGATAGCCAGAGGAAGAAGACATCAAGGGGCAAGCCAAGGGAGTATACCTAAGGGCACACGTGAAGGAGAGTGTTTGGAGTAAGAATGAGTGAATGTAGAGGGTGGGCAGTCGACTGGCCAGAAGGCAGTCGACTGCCAAAACTCACAGAATAGTTTTCACTCCGGACCAGTCGACTGCTCCAGGAGCAGTCGACTGGTCAACCCCAAAAACTAGTCGTTGCCTGGCATTTAAAGCTAGGCAGTCGACTGCCCCAGGGGCAGTCGACTGGTGCGGGGCTGGACAGCTTTTGAAGCTATTCTTTACTCTTATATAAAGGGGACTTTTGGTCACGAGGTAGACACGGTTTCTTACTGTATCGAAGTGCTGCTAGTGCCCCAATTGATCTACTCTTCCTCTAGCTTTCATCTTGATCTTGTAAAGAGGAAGAAGACAACCTTGTAAAGGTTTTCTCCGCCTTGAAGGAGACCATTCATAGTGGATATGGTGTACTCGTGCAGATCCTTGGATTAGTCATCCTTCGGGGTGGATACCAAGTAAAACATTCGTGTTAGCATTGAATCTTTTGTTTTCTATTATATTTTGTATTGTACTAACCATCTTGTAGAGAAAAACCGAAAATTGCTATTCGCTGCCCCTCTAGCCGAGCCATCGATCCTAACAAGTGGTATCAGAGCGCAAGGACGCCTTCAACGGACTAACCACCGAGAAGAGCAAATCATTGATATGGCTGGCTCGCACATTCAACTGCCAAAATTCGAGGGAGAATTTTCATGGTGGAAGAAGAGAATGAAGTTATTTTTCAACACCGACTTTGATATTATGCTAACCATGGAAAATTGTTTTAAGGTGCCTAGGGATCAAGAAAACAAGTTTCTTTAGAAGGTAAGGTGGAGCAAGAAGCAAAAAGATGATCACTTAGCAAATTCAAAAGTCTTGCATCATCTACTTAGTGTGCTTCCTCAACAAGAAGTGACGAGGATTGTGTTAGGGGTTGCAAGGGTGCAAACTTAGTCCCACATTGAGAAACACATGGAAAGATCATAGGTTTATAAGGAATATGATATCTCTATTAGCATGAGGCCTTTTGGGGAGAGCCCAAGAGCAAAACCATGAGGGCTTAGGCCCAAAGTGGACAATATCATGTCATTGTGGAGGTATCCTAATTCCTTTTGGTCCTAACAAATGGTATCAGAGCCAGGTTGCTCTTCATGATCTAGATCTAACCATGTGTGTTAAGCATTAAATAAAGGATGTGTGGGCTCCCGTGTCTTGATCAAGAGGACCAGTTCTAGTTGCAGCTAGGTGGTGAAGTCCTAGTAGGTCAGGTGGACCGAGAGGCAAAGTCCTGGTGGATCAGACATCAAAAACGGAAAGGGTTTCCGTTTGTGGTGGGGGCATGTGGTCCTTTTTTTTAGGGGGGGATTGTTAGGGGTTGCAAGGGTGCAAACTTAGTCCCACATTGAGAAACACATGGAAAGATCATAGGTTTATAAGGAATATGGTATCTCTATTAGCATGAGACCTTTTGAGGTGAGCCCAAGAGCAAAACCATGAGGGCTTAGGCCCAAAGTGGACAATATCATGCCATTGTGGAGATATCTTAATTCCTTTTGGTCCTAACAGATTAGAAACTACTCTAGTGCCAAGGATTTATGGGAAAAGCTAGTGGAACTTCATGAAGGCACCTTGGAGGCAAAAATGGCGAGAAGAGATCTTCTTCGGTCCCAACTCAACAATATCAAGCTTGATAAAGGGGAGAAGGTAACAAGTTTACATGCTAGATTTAAGGAAATACTTAATGGGCTAACAAGTGTAGGGGAACTATTACCCAACCGAGACATTTTGATGAAAGCCATCAATGTCTTCCCGAGAACATCAACTTGGAGCTCAATGGTGGACTCATACTACATTTCCAAGGATCTAGAGAAAACATCTCTAGAAGAATTTTTCTCAACTATGAAGCTTCATGAGACTCGAGTTGGAGGAACAATCGAAGAGGTTTACTACGAGCCAAAGAGTATAGCCCTTGTGGCAAACAAGGGAAAAGGTAAAAAGAAGGAGGTCTTATTATCCGATTTAGAGGAATCTAGCACTTCCATAGGTAGTGATGCGGAAGCCTACATGGTAAGAAAGGTAAGAAAAGCACTTAAACAATTTTCTACTAACAAGTCTCATGGTAGGAAAGAAACAAGGAGCAAACTGTTGGTGCTTGGATGGCAAAAGAGGGGGGTGAACATAGCCAGACACAGACAGAATGGGAAAATTGACGTTTTCTTGTTTTTGCGATTAGGATTAGGCAGCGGAAGAAAAAACAAAAACAAGATCACAAACAGAAGTAACAATACGAGATCGCTAACAAGGAGGATTTACAAGGTTCGGGGATAACTTGCCCCTACTCCTTGGCGTGCCCATGAGGTGGGCGATCCCTTGATCGTCGGCAGATCAAGACCCGGGAAATCCGGATAAAATAACACCTCCTTCTCGGTGGAGAAACCTCTCCACAGCAGTCTCAACATAATGATGAAGAATAAAGCACAGAGACACACAAAAACTTACAAAGCACAAGCAGGCGAAAGAATGCACAACCAACAACCCAACACAACCTCGGCAAGAGCCTTCACTCAGCTCTCCCTTGTCTTCTTGTTGATCGCCTCGCAATGCTTCCAAGTGCGCAAGTCACAGATCCAACAGATCACTCAATGTGTATGCAAGAGCTGCTTCAAGGTGTAGAATGATGCGAGAGAGATCCCTTCTCTTCTTCACCAGCCAACACTTAAACCTGCTCATCGCCAGGTCACCAGACGCTCCTCTGCAGCTCACCAGCTGCTCATCTGCAACAACCTTAGCTACTACTGACCTCTCCTTGACTCCCTAAACCCTCTCAAGTCGAGCCCCAGGTGAGTTCGTCAGCTTCCCAGCCATTGCCAGCTCGCGCCAGAAGACGTTGTATCCTGCGAAAGGAAAACAGCCAAGCCTGCCATAGCGAAAGCCTCCAGTTGACTCTCCTTGAGTAATCCTGAGTTACCTGCACACTTAGCAGTTGTTTAGCACAGCAAATCAACAGAGAATCAATTATAGAAGATCAGAGCAGATATCAGTAGTGTTTAGAAGGAAATCAGAACGCGATCATAATTCTGATAGCGTATTTGAATTAAAGTTCAGCTACTGATCGGTTCACAGACCGATCAGAGATGGCCCTGATTGGTCACCAGACCGATCAGGGTAAGCCCTGAACGATCAAGCTCCAGCTTGATCGGTCCACAGTGAGAAAACTGGGATCGCGGACTTCTTGTGATCGGTCAGACTGACCGATCACAGATTGTGGATCGGTCACCGGATCGATCCAACCCTTGCTGGAGCTTTCTCCAGCTTCCGCAGGCCAAAAGCCCTGATCGGTCACCTGACCGATCAGGTTGTGCCCTGATCGGTCTGACGCTGACCGATCAGGTCACTCCCTGACTGATCAGGATCCATCCTGATCGGTCAGGATGAGGAACTCGCGATATTTGATCGGTGAGCTGGACCGATCAAGGTTTCTCACAAAAGCCTACTGACCTCTCCCTGATAGTTCACCAGAACGATCAGAAACCCAGTATAAGCCATCTGTTCTCTCCCTGATCGTTAACCAGAACGATTAGGAGCCGAACAGAAGCATTTGGCTCTCCCTCTGATCGTTCACCAGAATGATCAGACTTCTCTGGATCGGTCACCAGACCGATCCACAACAGGGAGTCCGTGCCAACTCCCTGATCGGTCACCAAACCGATCCAGCGACTCCCAATACAACTCTAAGTCAAGAGAACGGCTCCCTGGCCTTCTTTGACTCATCCTGGTCCCCCGAACCAAGACTCCGTACCCAGCTTCACTCACTGGGACTTCATTTAACCTAGCTTCACTCACTAGGACCTGACTTCACTCACCAGGGTTTCAGTCACCCCGCTTCACTCACCGAGACCCGGCCTCACTCACCGAGATTTCATTCAACCTAGCTTCACTCGCTAGGACCTGGCTTCACTCACCAGGGTTTCGATCACCTAGCTTCACTCACC
Organism: Boesenbergia rotunda; assembly: GCA_024364735.1. NCBI lineage: Eukaryota > Viridiplantae > Streptophyta > Magnoliopsida > Zingiberales > Zingiberaceae > Boesenbergia > Boesenbergia rotunda. The sequence goes on along the minus strand of JAGFNQ010000364.1, from coordinate 96,548 downwards.
ATGACCCAGCTTCACTCACCGGGATTTCCATCACCTGCTTCACTCACCAGGACCCGGCTTCACTCACTGGGATTTCATCCAACCTGGCTTCACTCACCAGGACCCGGCTTCACTCACCGGATTTCATCCAACTAGGCTTCACTCACCAGGACCCGGCTTCACTCACTGGGGTTTCCGTAACCCGGCTTCACTCACCGGGAGTCATGCCCAGTCCCTGACCAGGACTTAAACCAGACTCATCTCATTATCCTAAACTAAAATCGATGTCAACACCAAAACAATAATCAGGGTCAGGCTGCATCAACAATCTCCTCCTTTTTATTGATTGACAACCCGATTTTAAGTTTAGATAATCGAAATCAAGTTTCACTACCACAGGAGAATCAGGGTCCTCCCCCTACAATAGTTATACTCGTAATCGAATTTCATTATCGTAGGAGAATCAGAGTCCTCCCCCTACAATAGTTATACTCGTAATCATCCTAAACTCAACTAACCAAACTCTCCCCTTTTGTCAAACACCGAAAAGGGTGTAGACTGGTTGTTAAGTTTAAAAAGCCTCCCCCTCAACCCAAGGTGCTTCCCAAAACAAACAGGGTATGATTAATTGATAGACATATGATAAGCATATGAAATAGATAAATCAGGACAGCATATACATATGCATTATATGACAATGAAAGTGAACAACCTAAACATAATGTAGTAATCATAACGTCATACAGTCATGCAATCATAAGGTTATACAAGCATAACAGTCATGAAGTCACAGATAGAATCAGAATACAACAAATAATCAATCCTGGGCAGGCAGGTCATCAGACTGCATGGGATCGTAAGATGTGTCATCGTCCGGTAGGAAACTCCCAGGAGCAGTGCTGCTAGTGGGCGCAAATCCAGTAAATGTAGGCTGGTACGGATGACCAGCTGCTCAAGCGCGCCACTCCGCAACCCATGCCTGCTGCTCAGTACGAATCCTAGAGACGTCGGACTCCAGCAAGTGTAATCTGCGATCGATAGACTGAACCTCAGAGTTGATCCCCTGTCGCCAGAGCTCGGACACATGAAACTCGTGTTGCATAGACTGCTCAAGCTCCGCGATCTGCCAACGGAGATCAGGATCTGGCTCGTACTCGTAGTTGGTTGCAGCAGACGCGTTATGATGTATAGCCGGAGCTGCTGATACCTGTACATGGGCTGCCTGAGGTAGCTCTCCTAAACCCCTCCCATCCTTCCATATAAGGCCCTGGGGTCCGACAATGATGCCAGACTTGGCAAACGCCCATTTACCAAGTCGGCAATCCTGCCGAACCATGGGCACGGTCCTGCCCTTGGACACATCGACACCAACTGACTGAAGCCAGTCAGTGATAGCGTGTCCAAACGGCATGTAGACTGTGCGTCACCCGTGCTCGCTATAGGCTATGATAGACTGGAGGATGCTCTCCATAATGTCAAAATCCAAGTGGTGATGCATCCCATAAAGCATCAGACAGTGATATGGGTGGATTTCAGTGAGAGGTTTTGAAGTGATTGGCAGAATGCAGTTGGTGATTATTTTGAAAAGAATATAATCAATTGGAGAAAGGCGAAGGGTAGCAAAAGTAGGGAAATCAGGAGCCAGCTCATCAAGGCCATCTGGCCTAGGGTGTCCAATGAAATGCTCGTAGATGGAGTCAGGGGTGACTCCCTCAAACGAAGGCAGTAACGGATCCGGAATGTCAGGGTAGATAGAATAGAGATTTGGCGATCGTCGACCGCCAAGATACTCAGAAAAGTTTTCGTAGATAAAGTCAAGATTTGTTTTGGCTACCCGAGTTGTAAATTCGAAACCCCCTCGCGATCCCAGTTGCATATTATTATAGAATTCGGGCACAAGATCAAAATTTATGGTCCGCTCGAGAGAAAGGAGAAATTCAAGATTGTAGAAATCAATAACCTCTTTAATAGAGGGACACTGCTCAGATAAGAAAGGCCTATCAATCGATCTATAAGGGAGGAGTTTAAAAGTTCTACTTTGAAATGATTGTTCAAGAGCGGCATTGGGGAACCTAGATCTTGAGGACGGTTGGGGTTGATGACCGTTTTTTGTCGTGTTACGGTTTCAAATACAATTAAGATATCGAACTCCTCTAAACTAATGTAGCATAGAGTAACTCGAGTCGTCTCCCAACGAATGTAGTTGGTGCAAGATAAATCTCAGGATCGTATCTTATTGCTTTTGGGTTTTGGATATGAAACTGGGTTTTGGATTTGAACGTTAATACTACGAAAAGAAATGACAAAGCAGATATGAAACCTAATTCTAATTAAGGAAGGACAATGCAGGTAAAGAAATCTAAATTAACCTAACTACAATTGCAGAAAAGAAAAGGCAATGTGAAAGAAACATTCAAGAAATAAGCATCAATGAAACCTAGGCATGGAGTAAAACCTATAGCATGAAGGAAATCTAATCTGATATAACTCAATTACATTTAAATGAAGACATGAAACTTCAAGCAATGGAAAGAGCAACACAGAACAAAACTTAAACAACTAAGAACATTTCAATTGAAATTAACTAATCTAAGAGGCAATTGACCGAACACAAGTAAGGCGTGTTAAAAATTGCTTCATGTAAATTCAATTTGAAATGAGAAGATCCGTCTAATACAAGCATTTATCCATTAGAATTAATCCAATACATCAAAATCTCAAACTAAGCTTGCGGAAGAGATGTGAAGGAATTGTGGAATTTCTGTGAAGAACATCAAAACATCAAACCGAACATCAAAACATTAAAACATCTAGCATTCAACATGAAGATTTTCTGTGAAGGGATTGTGAAGAACTTCAATGAAAGATGCTGCCGAATCAATTGAAGGAGCTACTGCTGAAAATGTAGCCTGAAGAAGAATTGCTGTGTAGGAATAAATTGTAACTGAATTGCTGAAAGGAAGAACTTGCTGGGAAACAAACTGCTGGAAGTAATTGCTGTAAATGCTACGAAGAGCTGCTGCCTGCCGGATCTAATGAAACTGGACAAAGAAAAGGTTGCGAAACAAAATTGCTGAGAAATGAAAATAAAGCTGGAATTGAAATAATATGCTGTGAAGAAATCTGCTGTAAATAAAAAGAAGCGGCTGCCGGCAGTGGATGGAAGCCTTAACGAGTCGAGAACCCCTCAAACTCGAAAGAAAGCTATGGTGATGGTGGATGAACGAGTCGGGAACCCCTCAAACACGGTTGATCGAAGCTCCGGCCGACTAGGGTTGGAACCCCTAACCCTAGTTGCGGCGACGATGAAGATGGAGGAGAAGAAGATCGCCGCGAGCCTGCGTGTGGAGTCGATGAAAAACCTAGGTCGCGCGTCCCTCTCCCTTTTGTTCTCTTGGCTTCAGCGATTGAGTTCGGTTCGTCTCGGCTGTGCGTGGATTCAGATCACTTCGGCCCTGGTTCAGCCAAGCCACAGCTTCGGTTCAGCTCAGAAAATGGTTCGGTCCAGCTTGGTTCAGTCCAGCCAGCTTCCGCGGATTGAGTCCAGTCAAGCCAAAGTCCTTTGGTTCAGTCCTTGCTCAGCCCACAGCTCAGCTTGAGTTCAGCCCAGTTCTGTGGTTCGGTCCAGTCAAGCCAGAGAAGTTGGGTTCAGACCCCTTGGTTCGGCACCGCACTTGGTCCAGCCAAATTATGATAGAAGTAGCAGACAGCTGAGATCAATCTGACTTCATCCAACAGTCAGATCTCTTCAGATCTGAACCAAACTCCACAGATCCCAATCAATGGTCCTGATCTACCTGTTCCCAGCTCGGATTAACCAGATCAGTGACGGATGGTCCAGATCTTCCCTTTTCTTGAATGGATGGTCTAGAACATCTTGAGCTCGATCCAATGGTCAGATTACTTCGAATTTGGCTGAAATTTTCAGATCTTGATCTATGGCCATGATTGATTCTATCTTGAACTCAGATTGACTAGAAGTTGACCGATGGCTCATATCTAGCCGTTCTCTGGAATGGACGGCTCCTATTAATCCGATGCTTGATCCCTTTGATCTGGATCCAATGTTAACTCAAGTCTGACCCGATTTGATCTAGGTCCTTGATCATTTGAAGCCTGCAAAATAATATTCAAATTTAGTGCCAAAAATATCCCACATATACAAAGATTTGAATTAAAAGCCAAAATAGAGGAAATACATGAAACCTAATACAATTGCAAACTTAAGCATATAAAATGTGGATCAAACATGGATTTTAGAGCCTAAAATAATCAGCAAAAATGGTGGTTATCAACTCCCCCACACTTATTCTTGGGCGTCTCCACAAGTAAATAAAACTAAAAGAAAACAACATATCTCCCAAACATTACATCCCCTATCAATACTTTAAGAAATAATAAAAGAAAGTTACTTAGGATCATCAAGTCTCATGCATCCCTCTATTTATGATTCCAAATCTCACATAAGTCAAAAACATGGTAATTTCATCAACTTGAATAAACTAAGCATGACAAAAACCTCCCAAGATGGATATATGCACTGATGCTCACAAAAATAATAGATATGGAAGTGGAGTTCTCTCAAAACATTCATGATATTGTACTACCATATGCTTGCTTATCTTCTACTTCTCCACTACTATAACATAAGTACACAAATCAAGAGGGCTTTTCAATGAATAATAATGAAACCAAGTGCTACAAGAAAACAAGAATGGTAGATAACAAAGAAGATCATAGAGAGCATGAAAGAAGATCAAAGAGAATATGAGAGCATTGGGGTAATTAACATGATGTATACAATCAAACAATAGGCCAAAATAAATAACTCGATCAAACCTCCAACACTCAAAATTCTCCTTGCACATACTCAATACAATACACAACAACCACTTACAACTTCTCTCAAAATGCATGTAAGTATCAACAACTTCACTCTTGAGATTCTCTAAACAATAATATCAAAAGAGTACACATCAAGAAAATATTCCTTTTTGTTCATCACTAACAACATCCTGAATGCTTGAGGAAATTTTTTTTCACTATCTTTAAATTTTTTTCATTTTTTTTCACTTTTTTTTCATCTTTATTATTTTTTCTATATCTCTTTCTTTTTTTTTCATAGAGAGATTTTTTTTTCACAAAGAGAGATTTTTTTTTCACACAAGCATTCGTCCATACACACTTGTCTCCCCCCCCCCCCCACACTTAAAACTTGAGCGTCTCACGAAAACTACTAAATATGTAGCAAAACATGATAACATCTCAAACTGACAATTGTAGAGGCTAATAATAGACAAATAAAAATGTATTCATCATGCAATCACCCCATGCTTTCATCAAATGCTCAAGGAAAGAATAAGCTAACAAAGATATGACAGTGATAATATAGTGACAATGAGAGGACCTGAAAGACAATGAAACATGAAGGTGATAGGTGAAACGCTCACTAGTAACAGTAGCAAAGTAGAGGAAAACTAAGAGTTCAACAAGAAAGGTTGCCTCTATCATATTCATGTAAGCTTATGCTAATGTAATTTCAAAAAGAATCAAAGCAAGTTCTAGAGTGTCAAGTATCACAAATCCTATCACACATAAGAGGATTAAGGATAGGCATGGCAATATCCTCACTAGGTGATCAATAAAATGTCATGCTTAATCCAACAAGATAGAGTCTATCACCACAACAAATGACTAAATGCAATTAATGTCCCCAAGCATACCAAGGAAACCAAAACTAGATAATCAGACTTAACTATCTTTTATGATTCTCAAAGCATCATAAAGGAACATGTAGGGAGATAAAACTAGAAGTCAAACAAGATTTATTCAAGACCAAACAAAATGCAGAATGCGGAAGCAAAACATAAATGCAACGTATAAAAGTGAACAAACATGCAAGTATAAACATAAAGAAAAACAAGAAAAGGAAAGTAAAGGAACAAACTCCCCTTCAAGTAGGGTAGAGAGCACGTAGCATCCATTTTGGAAGAACTATCCTCATGTGATCAACCTCGTAGTGCACGTATTTCCCCCTTATTAATTTCACACAAGCATCTTCCGGTGGTCGGAGACGATTAAGGATCAGAACCCACTTAAGAGGTGAGGTGCTACTAGTCGAAATAAGAACAACTCCTCCCTCTTGATGCTTTTTGGAAGTCCTTCCAGGAGGTTGGAGTCTGTTCAGATGGAGCACCCACTCCAGAAATCTTTGTGATCCTGCAAAACCATGTAAAACCTTTCTCATGCTTACAGGGCAAGACAGAAGTGTAATATCATCAATCTCTACATAAAATGTATCCAAAAATACGTCACATCCAATAAAATCAATTTTTGGCACCTCAAAGAATTTTTTACAATGAATATCTACCCAAGATGCATCAAGCCACTTATCATAATCAATGAAATCTATTTTGGATACTTCAATGAAATTTTTACAATTATTTCCCACACATGATATATCAAGAATTGTATCGCAACCAATAAAATCAACTTTTGGTACCTCTCTTGATGTTTCCAAAAAAATAAAAGAAATACTTACCTGATCGTGCTGAAAAATACCTGGAGGTTCCACAATGATAGATGTGTCCATAGCTTCCTCCTGGTTAAGCATAGGTTCCATAACAGGTTCAAGTTCTAGTAGGCAATCAACAGAAATAGGTGATCCTTGGGGCTCTGTGCAATCCCCTACACTTTGAATCTCAACAGAAATAGGTGATCCTTGGGGCTCTGTGCAATCCCCTACACCTAGAAAAACTTCTCCAGCTAGAAATGTATCTGAAATATCTTCTGAAAAATCATCAGTCTCAGCAATAAATACTCTCTCAGCCTCCTCTGAATAAATAGCTCCTCCAGAATTCTGTAGACATCCCTCAGCCTCTAACTCTGTATCTGCCATCTCCTCAAGAATATCCATGCTCATGATGGAGTGGTCCTCTCTCGGGGTGCTTCATAGCATCGAAAAGGCTAAACTGAACCACCGTGTCTCCAATCTCCATGGAAAGTGTACCAGCATATACATCAATCTTGGTTCTAGCAGTCTTCAGAAATGGTCTTCCTAAAATAAGTGGAGAACGGTGTGTAAGATAATCTCCCTCCATATCTAAGATGTAAAAATCTGCAGGAAATATTAGCTCCTTTACCTTCACCAAAACATCTTCAATCATACCTGTTGGGTGGGTCTGGCTCCTGTCTGCTAGCTGTATCACCACACCAGTGGGCTGTAAAGGGCCTATGCCAAGCATCTGGAAGACTGACCTGGGTAACACATTAATTGAAGCTCCTAAATCAAGCATGGCATCGTGGAATGTGGTGCTCCCTATCTCACAAGATACAGTAAACATCCCAGGGTCTTCACATTTCTGAGGTATGGCATGGATGAGCGATGAAACATTCTTCCCCAGGCTGACCAACTCATTTTTCTTAAGCTTATTCTTATGAACACAAAGATCTTTTAAAAATTTGGCATACTTAGGAATTTGCTTTATCATAGTCAGCAAAGGTACATTAATCTCTACTTTACTGAAAAGTTTTACCAGTTCACTGTACTCTTTAGCCTTCTCCTCCTCCACTTGTCTTTTGGTTTGTGTTCTCCGCTGTGGAAAGGGTAAGGGAACCCTAATTTCATCTTCTTTGGCCGGAAGTGGAGAGGCTGATTTCTGGTGTGCTGTCCCATGTGAAGTGGCTGCTGTGAATGGAGTCTCGGCACTAATTTCTTCTCCGTCTTCCACCAAAATTGGAGGATTACATGAGGAAGGAGTTGGGCACGGACTAGGAGTGGAACCGGATGAATTTGAAGATGTTTCATGGCTGTTTTGGACTGGAATTGAAGGTGCTGTCCGATTTTCTGAAATTTCAGCTCTTGGACCATTTTGAGATGAAGTAACCTTCCCACTCATCAAATAAATAGCACTCACATTTCCTTTAGGATTAGGAACAGTTTGGGAAGGTAATTGACTTGATCCTTGAGCTTGACTCTGATTAATCCCACTAGCCAATTGACCCATTGGCCTCTCAAGGTTTTGATGTTGTTGTTGTTGTTGTTGTTGCCAAGCTTGTTGTTGTTGGAACATTTGTTAAAACATTTCCTCAACCCTCTGTTGGGGCACATTTCCTCCACTAGAACTCCTATAGCCCCCTTGGTTAGCATAGGGTTTGGATGGTCCCTGAAATGATGAAGTAGTAGGCTGAAAAACATTACCCTGCTGCGGTTGGAAATGGGGCTGATAAGAGGGCTGAGTTGGCTGTTGATAGGGCTGATTAAAGGGCTGACATGCTTGGAAACCTTGCTGGGAGTTATAGCCTTGAAAGTTCTGATTTTGAAGTGGAAAATTCGGTGATGAGGACTAAAAATTCTGATTTTGAAACCCTTGATTGTAGGGCTGGAAATTCTGATTATAGGGCTGTGAGGGCTGGAAAAATGGTTGGTTTTGAGGTGGAAATATTTGAAATGGTTGACAACCTTGCTGCCCTTGCTGATATGGCTGGAATAGAGGTTGGAATTGCTGAATTTGGGGCTGATATTGCTGCTGAGTTTGCTGGAAATTAGGCTGAAATGGAGGCTGAAAATTTTGGTTCGAAGGCTGAAATTGCTATTGCTGCTGGAATTGTGGATGTGATTGCTGGAAATTCTGTGGAGGTTGCTGCAATTGCTGTGTTTGAGGGTTTTGTTGGCAGAAAGAGTTCTCGTACCTCAAATTTGGATGATCCCTCCAACAGGGGTTATAAGAAGAAGAATAGGGGTTATTCCGAGATGGAAATTGCCCCCTAACCAATGCCGCGACCATCTCATCTTGTTGGAGGGTGGGACATGAATCTGAGTCGTGCTCTTGACTAGAGAAAATGCTGCAGACCCTCATCACTTGATTAGCTTGTGGAGTTGCTGAAAGATTTGAACTTTGAATTGCATTATTAACAGACAATTGCTTCATCACTGATGTGAACTCCACCATTGCATCCTTCATTTCTTTCTGTTCATTTGAAACCATCTGGACTTCACCCACACCTCTGGTGGTCAATGCTCTGCTCCCAAACTGTTGTGAATTCTCAGCCATGTTTGAAATGAGTTCCCTAGCTTGATTTGGCGTTTTGTTCACTAGGGCTCCTCCAGCTACAGCATCTATCATAATCCTGTCCATCTGCAGCAATCCCTCATAAAAATACTGAATCAGAAGCTGCTCGCTGATCTGGTGCTGTGGGCAACTTGAACATAATTTATTGAATCTTTCCCAGTAATCATAGAGCGTCTCACCCACCACTTGCTGAATGCCACAGATCCTTTTTCTGATTATTGCTGTTCTGGAGGCTGGGAAATATTTTTCCAAAAATGCTTTCTTCATAGAGATCCAACTAGACACGTGCCCGGTGGGTAGATAGTAAAACCAATCTTTTGCTGCTCCTGTCAGTGTAAAGGGGAAAGCTCTCAGCTTGATATCTTCTTCAGAAATGCCCTGAGGCTTCATAGTGGAGCATACAACATGGAATTTATGCAGGTGTCTATTTGGATCCTCTCCATATAGTCCTTGAAACTTGGGCAGCAAATGGATGAGTCCAGATCTGAGCTCAAAATCTCCAGCCAACTCTGGATAAGCAATGCTGGAATACTGAAAAATTTGAAGACTATTTTTGTCGTGTTACGGTTTCAAATACAATTTAAGTACCGAATTCCTCTAAACTAATGTAGCATAGAGTAACTCGAGTTGTCTCCCAACGAGTGTAGTTGGTACATGATAATTCTCATGATCGTATTTTATTGCTTTTGGATTTTTGATATCAAAATGGGGTTTGGATTTGAACTTTAAGACTACGGAAAGACATAGCAAAGCAGGTATAAAATCTAGTCTAATTAAGGAAAGACAGTACAGGTAAGGAAATCTGATTTAACCTAATTACAAGTGCAGTAAGGAAAAGGACAACTAGAAATTAAGCATCAACAAAACTAACATGGAACAAAACCTATAGCATTAAAGAAATCTAATTCCCTAACTTAATTGCATGTAAACGAAGATATTAAACTTAAGCAATTGAAAAAAAAACAATCCAAAACAAGATTTAATCAACTAAGAAACATCCCAATTGGAATTAACTGTTCTAAGAAGCATTTAATCGAACACCATATGGGCATGTTCTAAATGGTTTCAAGTACGTACAATTTGAATTGGGGAAGTTCTATCCAATACAAAATTCATTCAAAACACATAACAGCTCAATACTTTCAACATGACAATAATCAAATGCTTGAAAAAAAACTGGATGAATCGGCTTAACAAAAGAGTTGCTGCAAATTGTGGCTGAGAAGAATTTCTGTGATACTGAGTTGCTATGAAGGAAAATGCTGCCGAATTGAAGAAGATGGACTGCTGAGGAGAAACTGGAAAGGAAGAAATGGCTGCCGGATCGTATCAAGCTGCTGTGAGGAAGAAGATCTGCTGAATTGAATTGAAATTGCTAAAAAGAAATCTCAACTACAAAGGATGCTGCGAAGGAAATCTAATGGGAAGAACTGGAAAGAAGATGAAACTGCTATGAATAAACAGCTGGGAAGTAAAAACATGCTGCCGGTATTGAAATTGCTGTGAAGAACTAAATTAAAGAACTGCTATTTGGAAACTAAAGCTGCTGATGAAGAAGAAGAGCTGCGGCGGTGGAGTCGACTAGGGCTCGGAACCCCTGAGCCCTAGGTGTGATGGAGTGGAGAGTGGATGAGTTGAAGAACGCCAGCTAGGGTTCGGAACCCCTGAAACCTAGCTGTGGTCATCGGCGATGGTGATGGAAAGTGGATGGAGTTGATCGGATCGAGTCGGGAACCCCTCAAACGGCGATCGATCGAAGCTCCGGCCGGCCCTTGGTGGAGGTAGAGAAGGTGGATTGCGACGGGAACCCCTCGTCTGCAACCCCTCTCCCCGATCGCTCTCACCTGTGGAGGAGATGAAGTGCCGAGAGGATGACCTAGCTTCTCTGCGCGATCCCTTTTTGTTCGTCTCGGCTGCCCGTGGGTTCGAATCACTTCAGCCCTGGTTCTGTCCACTTCAACCCTGGTTCAGCCAAGCCAGCTCAGAAGAGAATCAGACCAGTAGTTGGGTTCAAACCAGCCAGTTGAGTCCAGCATGGGTTCAATCTCAGCCCAGCTCATCAGTTGGTTCAACCAACCCAGCCAGTTCAGTTCAGTGAAACCAAGCCATCTTCAACTCAGCACTTGGTTCAGCCCAGCTTGAATTCAATCTAGACTTGGGTTCAGCCAGATTCGGTAGAAGAAGAACTTGAATACTTAGCAACGGACGGTTGAGATCAATCTGACTTCATCCAACGGTCGGATCTCTTCATATCTAAACCATACTTCACAGATCTCAATTAATGGTCCTGATCTACCTGTTCCCAGCTCGGATTAAACAGATCAGTGGCGGATGGTCCAGATCTTCCCTTTTCTTGAATGGATGGTGTAGAACATCTTGAGCTCGATCCAACGGTCAGATCACTTCTGATTTGGCTGAAATTTTCAGATCTTGATCTCTGGTCATGATTGATTCTATCTTCGACTCGGATCGACTAGAAATTGACCGATGGCTCAGATCTAGCCGTTCTCTGGAATGGACGGCTCCTATTAATCTGATACTTGATCCTTTTGATCTGGATCCAATCCTGACTCAAGTCTGACCCAATTTGATCTAGGTCCATGATCAATTGAATTCTACAAAATGATATTAAAATTTAGTGTCAAAAATATCCCAAATATACAAAGATTAGAATTAAAAGCCAAAATAGGAAAAATACATGAAACCTAATAAAATTGCAAACTTAAGCATATAAAATGTAGATCAAACATGGATTTTAGAGCCGAAAATAATCAACAAAATGATGGTTATCAAACTCCCCCATACTTATTCTTGCACGTCTCGGGCAAGTAAATAAAAGTAAAAGAAAACAACATATTTCCCAAACATTACATCCTCTATCAATACTTTAAGAAATAATAAAAGAACGTTACTTAAGATCATCAAGTCTCAAGCATCCATGTATTTATGGTTCCAAATCTCACATAAATCAAAAGCATGGTAATTTCATCAACTTGAATAAACTAAGCATGACAAAAACCTCACAAGATGGATATATGCACTGATGCTCACAAAAATAACATATATGAAAGTGGAGTTCTCTCAAAACATTCATGACATTGCACTACCATATGCTTGCTTATCTTCTACTTCTCCACTACTATAACATAAGTACATAAATCAAGAGGGATTTTTAATGAATAATAATGAAACCAAGTGCTGACAAGAAAACAAGAATGGTAGATAACAAAGAAGATCATAGAGAGCATGAAAGAAGATAAAGAGAATATGAGAGCATTGGGGTAATTAACATGATGTATACAATCAAACAATAGGCCAAAATAAAAACTCAATCAAACTTCAACACTCAAAATTATCTTTTCACATTCTCAATGCACTACATATCAACCACTTACAACATCTCTCAAAATGCATGTAGGCATTACAACATAACTCTTGAATTTCTCTAAACAATAATATCAAAAGAGTACACAACAAGAAAATATTCCTTTTTGTTCATCACTAATAAAATCTCGAATGCTTGAGGAATTTTTTTTTTACATAGGGAGATTTTTTTTCATTCTATTCTCTCTTTTTTTTCACTTTTTTTTCATCTTTATTATTTTTTCTATCTCTCTTTCTTTTTTTTTATAGAGAGATTTTCTTTTTCTTTTTTTTCACAAAGAGAGATTTTTTTTTCACACAAGCATTCGTCTATACACACTTGTCTCCCCCCCCCCCACTTAAAACTTGAGCGTCTCACGAAAACTACTAAATATATAACAAAGCATGATACATCTCAAACTTACAATAATAGAGGCTAATAAAAATGTACTCATCATGCAATCACCCCATGCTTTCATCGAATGCTCAAGGAAAGAATAAGCTAACAAAGATATGATAGTGATAATATAGTGACAATAAGAGGATCTGAAAGACAATGAAACATGAAGGTAATAGGTGAAACGCTCACTAGTAACAGTAGCAAAGTAGAGGGAAAACTAAGAGATCAACAAGAAAGGTTGCCTCCATCATATTCATGTAAGCTTATGTTAATGTAATTTCAAAAAGAATCAAAGCAAGTTCTAGAGTGTCAAGTATCACAAATGCTATCACACATAAGAGGATTAAGGATAGGCATGGCAATAACCTCACTAGGTGAACAATAAAATGTCATGCTTAATTCAACAAGATAGAGTCCATCACCACAACAATTGACTAAATGTAATTAATGTCCCTAAGCATACCAAGAAAACCAAAACTCAATAATCAGACTTAACCATCTTTTATGATCCTCAAAGCATAATAAAGGAACATATAAGGTGATACAACTCGAAATCAAACAAGATTTATTCAAAACCAAACAAAATGCAGAATGAGGAAACAAAGTATGAATGCAAAGTATAAAAGCAAACAAACATGCGAGCATGAACATAAAGAAAAACAAGAAAAGGAAAGTAAAGGAACAAACTCCCCTTCAAATTGGGTATAGAGCATGGAGCATCCATCTTGGGAGAACTATCCTCAAGTAGTCAATCTCGTAGTGCACGGATTTCTCCCTTATTAATTTTGCACAAGCATCTTCCGGTGGTCGGAGACGATTAAGGTTCAGAACCCACTTAAGAGGTGAGGTGCTACTAGTCGAAATAAGAACAACTCCTCCCTCTTGATGCTTTTTGAAAGTCCTTCCAGGAGGTTGGAGACTGTTCAGATAGAGCACCCACTCCAGAAGTCTTCAGGACCCTGCAAAACCATGTAATACCTCTCTCAAGCGTGCAGGGTAAGAAAGAAGTGTAATATCATCAATCTCTATATAAAAAGAATCCAAAAATGCCTCACAGCCAATTAAATCAATGTTGGGTACCTCTATCAGTTTTTCACTGTCAATATCTGGAGGTTCTATAAGAGTATATATGTAATTATTAGTTCCTCCTGGTAATGAGCAATCTCTTTTTCAGGTTCAGGTTCTGGTGATTCTTGGGTTCTTGCTTTCACCATGCAAGTCCCTACACTTCCTGGTTTGTCCTTTGAATCTTCTAATGTATCCATCACTGCTGGTGGTCCCTGGGGCTCAGTGCAATCCCCTACACCTGTGGATTTATCTGCAACACATGCTTCATCAACCATATCTACAACAACCATATTAAAAAAGTTAGAATCATCAACAACTAAATCCTTACAAAATAAAAGTTTAGAAGGGTCCTGTAATATTTCAGAATCAAAATCAAGGTTGTTACAAGCTCTGCTATCCATCTTCTCCAATGCCTCTAAATCAGTAGGAATGGGTGATTCTTGGGGCTCAGTGCAATCCCCTACACTCTCAATCCTATCCTCTAAATTTTCTGATGTATTAATCAATGTAGGTGGTTCCTGGGGCTCTGTGCAATCCCCTACACCTATAGATAGATTCATTTGACTCACAATTTGTCCACTGCTTCTTTCAATGTCTTGAAGCCTTTGTTGCTTTTGGTGATATTGTAGAACTTGTTGAAACATCTCCTCCATTCTTTGTTGGTGAGCCTCATTCTCATTAAGATTCTCAAAGCCCCCTTGATTGGTGTGGAAATACTGTTGGTCTTGAAATGTAGCATAAGACTGCTGAAGATCAAGAATTGGCTGTGAATTCTGAAATTGGAACTATTGGGGCTGCTCAAATGGTTGAATGGGTTGATTAAACTGCTGAAAATTAGGTTGATAGCAAGGATGATGTTGCTGGAAATTATTGTTCTGAAAATTCTGAAGTTGGGGTTGACATTGTTGATTGAATTGCTGGAGTGGCTGCTGAAAATTCTGATTCTGGAATTGAAAACTCTGAAATGGTGGCTGAAAATTCTGATCGTTTGGTGGAAAATATTGCTGTGAAGGTTGAAATCCACTCTGATTTTGATTCTGGAAAGTCTGAAATGGTTGGAACCCCTGCTGAAAATTCTGACTTGGTTAAAAGGGTAGCTGACCTTGCTGAAATTGTGGCTGAAATTGCTGTGGTTGAATGAAATGTTGATGCTGCTGCAAATCTGAATAGGGTTGCTGAAATTGTTGACACGGCTGCTGGTGAGGAGATGAATAAGCATTCGAAAACATGTTGAATCTGCAGTCCTGTCACAAAACAAGTAAAATGGCAGCAAATGTATACAAAAGATTAAGCAATTAAGAATAGAATCAAAGATATATTTATCAAGCACCACTACATTCCCCGGCAACGGCGCCAAATTTGATGACCATTTTTTGTCGTGTTACGGTTTCAAATACAATTAAGATATCGAACTCCACTAAACTAATGTAGCACAGAGTAACTCGAGTCGTCTCCCAACGAATGTAGTTGGTGCAAGATAAATCTCAGGATCGTATCTTATTGCTTTTGGGTTTTGGATATGAAACTGGGTTTTGGATTTGAACGTTAATACTACGAAAGGAAATGACAAAGCAGATATGAAACCTAATTCTAATTAAGGAAGGACAATGCAGGTAAAGAAATCTAAATTAACCTAACTACAATTGCAGAAAAGAAAAGGCAATGTGAAAGAAACATTCAAGAAATAAGCATCAATGAAACCTAGGCATGGAGTAAAACCTATAGCATGAAGGAAATCTAATCTGACCTAACTCAATTACATTTAAATGAAGACATGAAACTTCAAGCAATGGAAAGAGCAAGACAGAACAAAACTTAAACAACTAAGAACATTTCAATTGAAATTAACTGATCTAAGAGGCAATTGACCGAACACAAGGTAGGCATGTTAAAAATTGCTTCATGTAAATGCAATTTGAAATGAGAAGATCCGTCTAATACAAGCATTCATCCATTAGAATCAATCCAATACATCAAAATCTCAAACTAAGCTTGCGGAAGAGATGTGAAGGAATTGTGGAATTTCTGTGAAGAACATCAAAACATCAAACCGAGCATCAAAACATTAAAACATCTAGCATTCAACATGAAGATTTTCTGTGAAGGGATTGTGAAGAACTTTAATGAAAGGTGCTGCCGAATCAATTGAAGGAGCTACTGCTGAAAATGTAGTCTGAAGAAGAATTGCTATGTAGGAATAAATTGTAACTGAATTGCTGAAAGGAAGAACTTGCTGGGAAACAAACTGCTGGAAGTAATTGCTGTAAATGCTACGAAGAGCTGCTGGCTGCCGGATCTAATGAAACTCGACAAAGAAAAGGTTGCGAAACAAAATTGCTGAGAAATGAAAATAAAGCTGGAATTGAAATAATATGCTGTGAAGAAATCTGCTGTAAATAAAAAGAAGTGTCTGCCGGCGGTAGATGGAAGCCTTAACGAGTCAGGAACCCCTCAAACTCGAAAGAAAGCTGCGGTGAAGGTGGATGAACGAGTCGGGAATCCCTCAAACTCGGTTTATCAAAGCTACGGCCGACTAGGGTTGGAACCCCTAACCCTAGTTGCGGCGACGATGAAGATGGAGGAGAAGAAGATCGCCACGAGCCTGCGTATGGAGTCGATGAAAAACCTAGGTCGCGCGTCCCTCTCCCTTTTGTTCTCTTGGCTTCAGCGATTGGGTTCGGTTCGTCTCAGCTGCGCGTGGCTTCAGATCACTTCGGCCCTGGTTCAGCCAAGCCACAGCTTCGGTTCAGCTCAGAAAATGGTTCGGTCCAGCTTGGTTCAGTCCAGCCAGCTTCCGCGGATTGAGTCCAGTCAAGCCATAGTCCTTTGGTTCAGTCCTTGCTCAGCCCACAGCTCAGCTTGAGTTCAGCCCAGTTCTGTGGTTCGGTCCAGTCAAGCTAGAGAAGTTGGGTTCAGACCCCTTGGTTCGGCACAGCACTTGGTCCAGCCAAATTATGATAGAAGCAGCAGACGGCTGAGATCAATCTGACTTCATCCAACGGTCAGATCTCTTCAGATCTGAACCAAACTCCACAGATCCCAATCAATGGTCCTGATCTACCTGTTCCCAACTCGGATTAACCAGATCAGTGATGGATGGTCCAGATCTTCTCTTTTCTTGAATGGATGGTCTAAAACATCTTGAGCTCGATCCAACGGCCAGATTACTTCGGATTTGCCTGAAATTTTCAGATCTTGATCTATGGTCATGATTGATTCTATCTTGAACTCGGATTGACCAGAAGTTGACCGATGGCTCATATCTAGCCATTCTCTGAAATGGACCGCTCCTATTAATCCGATGCTTGATCCCTTTGATCTGGATCCAATGTTAACTCAAGTCTGACTCGATTTGATCTAGGTCCATGATCATTTGAAGCCTGCAAAATGATATTCAAATTTAGTGCCAAAAATATCCCACATATACAAAGATTTGAATTAAAAGCCAAAATAGAGAAAATACATGAAACCTAATACAATTGCAAACTTAAGCATATAAAATGTGGATCAAACATGGATTTTAGAGCCTAAAATAATCAGCAAAAATGGTGGTTATCAGGGGTCTACGAGAGGGTGTAGAAGATGAAGGGTCTTTTCCCTTGGAGGTCCCCTCAGTAGGTTCTTTCCTTTTGGAAGACTTCCTGCGGGTGTTAATAAGTGACGGCAAAGGAAATTGAACAATCGAGGGTAAGGTTACAACACAAATGAAGTTTGATCATATAAGGGTAAGGTTTGATCAGTGAAGTGAGGTTTGATCAATAATCAAATGAATATGGTTTGATCAGTGAGGTTTAGGTCACGGCAAGATCATCATACAAGGAAAATTTTGATCATAAGGGTAAGGCAGTCACGGCAAGGTCACACCACAAGATGAAACATGGTTAGCACCAAACACAGAATTTATGAAACAAACATACAAGGAAAAAAAATCACAAGCATGATGAACAAGCTCACTTTGGTGCCATTCGGTTGGCTGGAGAAGGTCTTGACAACTTGAAGAGGAGAGGACCTTGCGCAAGAACTTCAGAATCGACAGAAGCTTGCAGCCGAGAAGCTCAGACACAAGCAGGAAACTCACGGCTTGCAGGGTGTGGAGTTCGCCAAAAGCTTGTGCAGAGAGAGTTCGCAGGGAGTAGAGTGCACACGCACTCAAGGACAGGTTCGCCAAAGGAACAGATCTCACCGAAGGCTTAGAGCTCATGCGCAGGAAGAAGAGGAAAAGTGAGGGCGCAAGAACTCGCAGGAAGAAGAGAGGATGCTCTCAGCAAGAACTCGCAGGAGCGATTTGAGCAGACTGAGGGGAGTCGGCTAGGGTTTAGGAATGAAGTGGAGGCGTGATTAAATAGGTTGGTGGACAGATCACCAACCAAAGTTAATGCGATCGATCGGATCACCGTTCGATCTGGGGGTACCCAAACCGATCAGGGAACCTCCTGATTGGTATGGCTGGGTCCTGATCGGTCGAGTGACCGATCAGGGAAGCCCCTGATCGGTCTGCCGATCGATCAGAGAGTGAACAGAGAGTTTGCGAGATTTTTGTGAACCTTCTGATCGGTCTGTAGACCGATCAGAAGTGTGGCCAGATCGGTCAGTGGACCAAACAAATCCATGACAGAAAGATTTCTATGGATTGTCGTGGAATTTCGTGATCGGTCTTTATGACCGAACAGGCCAACTCCTGATCGGTCTGTGGATCGATCAGGGACCGAACAGATTAGTCATGGTTCTGTGAGCTCACTGATCGGTCTGTGGACCGATCAGCCCACTCCTGATCGGTCTGTGGACCGATCAGATATCAGAAACTTTCTAATGCGTGATAGAACTCGCAGTTTCAGACCTTCTTTCGAGTTCGGAGACGATTGGATGTAAGTTTATTGATTGTGGAGGTGTTCTCTCGACTAGAATTGATCCCTTAACAAGAATCAAGAGTCCTTATGGATTTAACAACCTCTCCGTTGTAAAAACAAACACCCAACCAAGTGAAATCAAAATCAATCATAACATTCATCCAATTTGAAACAAGTTTGTATCAATAACAAAACTCCAATCAAGTTTCCTTGATTGGAATGTCCAAGTATGATCATGGAACCAAATACACATGTATTATGCATTGGTTTTCCCCATACTTGGTCAACTTAATGATTTTTGTCTTGTCAACCTAATTTCTCAAGGGATGCGTGAACATTTTGAGTAATTAGGTTGATCCTAACATCTCACCCCATTTCTAGCAAACAAAAACATTTTCTTAAACCTTATAGTTTGTGTGAGATGTCCCCAAGTTGCCCAATAATTGTTGCCCAACAATTTGAATTGATCATGAAGGGTTTTGTTTTCTTTTCAATTCTATGAAGCACGACACGTTCCCAACTAGCTCCCTTCGAAAGAAACTAAATTCATTCTCGGGGAGTGGTTTAGTGAAAATGTATGCTAGGTTCGATTTTGACTCTACATGCGAGAGTACGATATCTCCTCTAGCAACATGATCCCTAATGAAGTGGTGACGCACTTCAATGTGCTTAGTCCTTGAATGATGGACTGGATTCATTGTTAGGTTTATTGTGTTTATGTTGTCACACAACACTTGCACACCTTTGTAGGATAATCCATAGTCCTCTAGTGTGTGTATCATCCACAACAATTGTGATACACTCTCTCACATGTCGATATATTCTGCCTCGGTCGTGGAGAGAGCAACACAATGTTGCTTCCGACTTGACCAACTAACTAACGATGATCCTAAGAATTGGCAACCCCCACTTGTGCTCTTCCGATCCAACTTGCACCCAGCATAGTCAGAATCGGTGTAACCAATTAAGTCAAATGACTCGGTACGGGGGTACAAAAGATCGACTCCAATCGTGCCCTTAAGGTATCTCAGAATTCTTTTAACGGTAATCAAATGAGATTCCTTGGCACAGACTTGGTACCTAGCGTACATACCCACAGCAAAAAGAATATCAGGTCGACTAGCTGTGAGGTATAGCAAACTACCTATCATACTCCGATATTGAGTTAGATCAACGGGCTTACCACTCTCATCATTGTCTAATCTCGTGTTCGTAGCCATGGGAGTGGTTACCTCTTTAGAGTCACTCATATTAAATTTCTTGAGCATCTCTTGAGTGTATTTCGATTGGTGCACATGGATTCCGTCTCGAGTTTGTTTGATTTCGAGTCCAAGGAAGAAAGTCAATTCTCCCACTAAACTCATCTCAAATTCACTCTCCATGTGTCCAATAAACTCATTCAAATAGCCCTTGTTGTTGGAGCCACAAATTATGTCATCGACATATACTTGGGCTACAAATATATTGTCACCATCTCTTCGTAGAAATAGTGTAGGGTCTATTTGTCGTCTCACGAACCCTTTTTCGATAAGAAATGTCGACAATCGCTCATACCAAGCCCGAGGTGCTTGTTTAAGGCCGTAAAGTGCCTTCTTGAGCTTGAACACGTAGTTTGGAAATTTAGAATTTTCAAACCCCGGAGGTTGTTCGACATAGACCTCTTCTCTTATGAAACCATTTAGGAAGGCCGATTTAACATCCATTTGATAGAGTTTGAAACCTCTATGTGCTGCAAATGCAAGTATCAATCGAATGGATTCTAATCGTGCCACGGGAGCATAGGTCTCATCGATAATCTAGGCCTTCAACTTGACTATAGCCCTTGGCTACCAAGCATGCCTTGTTTCTTACGATTTCTCCCTTATGGTTCAATTTATTTTAGAAGACCCATTTGGTTCCAATAATGGTGGTCTTCTTAGGTCTAGGGACTAAGTCCCAAACTTGGCTTCTCTCGAATTGACCTAATTCGTCTTGCATAGCAATAATCCAATCGGGATCATGCAATGCCTCGTCAATTTTCCTAGGTTCAATTTCTGAAATTAAGGCAACTTCATTAGCCTCATTCCTAAAGAATGATCTAGTTCTAACCCCATGATGGATGTCTCCAACAATTTGGTCTTGGGGATGACTAGAGGCTAACCTAGTTTGCCTTGGTGTTGGAGTGCTTCTTGGATGGTGTCACTATACACAGGGTCAGCCTCAGGGTCCGACGGAGCTTCATGTTATCTAGGCTCACCGTCATCAGATTCATCAGCACCATCTCCAACACTCAGGCTCTCATCCAAACCTAGTTTCCTAAGTTCGAATTGAATTCCTTCTACATCTTCTGATTGATCAATTGCTTTTGGAATTTCCTCAAAAACAACATCAGAAGATTCTTCGACCAATCTAGATTTTTTGTTGTAGATTCGGTAAGCTTTGCAGACAAGAGTATACTCGACCAGTATCCCTTCATCAGCTTTCGCTGTGAACTTTCCAAGATGGTCGTTGGTGTTTAGAATAAACACCTTACACCCAAACACCCTTAGATGTTTAACTGTAGGTGGTTTTCCAAACCAAAGTTCGTGAGAAGTCTTTCCTAAAAATCTATGTATGAGGACTCGATTTTGCACGTAGCAAGCTGTGTTCACAGCTTCAGCCCATAAGTAACTCGGTAAAGAGTACTCATTGAGCATGCTTCATGCAGCCTCTTGTAAGACTCGGTTCTTTCTCTCTACGACACCATTTTGCTGTGGTGTCCTAGGAGTGGAGAACTCGTGTCTATAACCTCTCTCTTGGCAAAATTCTAAAAATCTTTGGTTTTGAAATTCTCCTCCATGATCATTCCTAATTGTTTTAATTGTTGTTGATTTTTCATTTTCAATTCTTCTACAAAATGAAATAAAAACATCTAGGGTTTGATCCTTATATTTTAGAAAATATGTCCAAATGTATCTAGTAAAGTCATCAATGTTCATAAAACAATATCTACTACCATTCAAAGATATCATAGTGCTACAATCAAATAAGTCCATGTGTAGTAAATCCAAAGCGGTAGAAGTACTTACAGCGCTTTTACCTTTGTGTGAAGATTTCGTTTGCTTACCCATTTGACATGCATCACAAAGCTTCTCCTTTTCATACTTGATGCTTGGTAAGCCACGAACTAGTCCCTTGTTGGCCAATTTTCGGATGTTCTTCATGTTCACATGTGCCAATCTCCGGTGCCAAAGGGTGGACTCATCTTCTCTTGACATGAAACACTTAGCAGAAACATTAATAGCACTTTTAAAAGAAACTTGATAAATGTTATCTATCCTTGTTCCTATTAGTACCGTGTCAAGTGTGTCATTTTGTCTAACTAGACATTGACTTGAATGAAAATCAATTGTGTAACCCGCATCACACAATTGACTGACACTTAGGAGATTAAATGTCATCCCCTTGACTAGAAGGACATTTTTAATTCTAAGATATTCGGATACTTGAATGTCTCCTATCCCTACAACCTTAAGGCTACCATTGTTACCAAAAGATACATTACCTCTACTTTTGCTTTGTAGGGTAGTGAACAAAGATCTATCACCGGTCATATGTTTGGAGCACCCACTATCAACGAACCAAGTTGATAGATGCTCCCCCTCAATCAAAGCCTACACAATATGAAAAATGGAAGATTTAGGTACCCAAATCTTGGGACCTAAAGCATCTACAATGCATGACTTAGGCACCCATGTCTTGACCACTTTCTTTTGAACCCTAGAAGTCTTAGGTGATCTAACATGAGTCCTAGACATCAAGGAGACAAAAGTCGGTTCTTTAGGTCGGTAACCTATACCGGCCTTGTTGTAAACCGCCCTTTGTGCATTTAAGATCATATCCAAAGTCTTAGACCTAGTTGAGAATTTCTCAAGAAGACTCTTGAGTCTCTCAACCTCACCCTTCAAGACTTTGTTTTCATCTTCTAAAACTTCTACATGCAAATCATCAAGATTCTCATCCTTAGAGGATTTCAATTGTTCTACTTCTACTTTTAATGATTTAACCTTTTCTTTAGATTTCTTTAACAATTCGGTTAAGCATGCAATAGTTCTAGAACATTTGTCTAATTTGGGAGAAATTACCTCTTCATCATCCGAAGATGATGAAGCCGTGTTTGAGGAGTCCATGGATTCATCACTGCTCTCCTCATCTTCAATAGCCATGAGAGCTACATGGCGAGTACTCTTTTCCTCCTTCTCTTCTTCGGATGAACTAGAAGAAGATTCATCCCACGTGGCCTTCAAAGCCTTCTTCTTCTTCTTCGATTTCTCCTCCTTCTTGAGTTTTGGATATTCACTCTTGTAATGTCCTTTCTTGCTACACTCAAAGCAAGTAACATTAGTCTTATCAACTTTAACTTCACTAGGGTTACCTTTGCCTTTGTATCGTCGGCTCTTCCTCATCATCCTCCTTACGAAATTAGTCATCTCGGATGAAGATGACTCGCTATCATCCTCCTCGGACTCAGACTCGGATGAAGAAGAAGAGACCTCCTTCTCCTTCTTCTTCTCCTTCTTCTTTTCCTTCTTCTTCTTGGTCTTGTCCCCTGCAACAAGTGCAATCCCCTTCTCCTTGGGGCCTTTGTTAGCCATTTCATGTAGCTCCATTTCACAAAACAAATCATCCAATTTAACAATTGACAAATCCTTGGATACCTTGTAGGCATCCACCATGGATGACCATAAGGCATTCCTTGGAAATGCTTTTAGAACATACCTCACAAGGTCGCGGTTCTCGACCTTTTCATCAATGGAGTGGAGACCGTTGAGAATTTCTTTGAACCGGCCATGGAGTTCACTTACCATCTCGGACTCCTTCATGATGAGATTTTGTAGTTGGTTGAGGAACAAGTCCCTCTTGGCTATCCTTGAGTCCCGGGTGCCCTCATGGAGTTCGATGAGCTTGTTCCATAGATCCTTGGCGCTTGTGAAGGGACCAACTTTGATTAGTTGGTCCTTGGTCATCCCGCACTGCAAGGTGACCACGGCTTTCGCATCGGCTTCTCCTTTCCGAGTTTGCTCAGCCGACCATCGCGAGGACTCCAACTCTTTTCCCTCAGCGTCTCTTGGAGGGATGAATCCTTCCTTCACGGAGAACCACATTCCAATATCGGTCTTGAGGTAGTACTCCATTCGAGATCTCCAATACTGAAAATCTGCCACATCGAAGAAGGGAGGTCGGGTGGTGCTAAATCCTTCTCTCATTACCATTCTTGTTGACTCTCAAGTGTTAGTCCGTTTAAGCAGAGCCCCAAGCTCTAATATCACTTGTTGGTGCTTGGATGGCTAGAGAGGGGGGGTGAATGTAGCCAGACACAGACAGAATGGGCAAATTGAAGTTTTCTTGTTTCTGCGATCAGGATTAGGCAGCGGAAGAAAAAACAAAAATAAGAACACAAACAGAAGTAACAATACGAGATCACTAACAAGGAGGATCTACAAGGTTCGGGGATAACTTGACCCTACTCCTTGGCGTGTCTGTGAGGTGGGCGATCCCTTGATCGTCGGCAGATCAAGCCCCAGGAAATCCGGATAAAATAACACCTCCTTCTCGGTGGAGAAATCTCTCCACAGCAGTCTCAACAGAATGATGAAGAATAAAGCACAAAGACACACAATGACTTACAAAGCACAAGCAGGCAAAAGAAAGCACAACCAACAACCAAGCACAACCTCGGCAAGAGCCTTCACTCAGCTCTCCCTTGTTTGCTTGTTGATCGCCTTGCAACGATTCCAAGTGCTCAAGTCGCAGATCCAACAGATCGCTCAAAGTGTATGCAAGAGTTGCTTCAAGGTGTAGAATGATGCGAGAGAGATCCCTTCTCTTCTTCACCAGCCAACACTTAAACCTGCTCATCGCCAGGTCACCAAACGCTCCTCTGCAACTCACCAGCTGCTCATCTGCAACAGCCTCAGCTACTACTGACCTCTCCTGGACTCCCTGAACCCTCTCAAGTCGAGCCCCAGGTGAGTTCGTCAGCTTCCCAGTCGTTGCCAGCTCGCGCCAGAAGACGTTGTATCCTGCGAAAGGAAAACAGCCAAACCTGCCATAACGAAAGCCTCCGGTTGACTCTCCTTGAGTAATCCTGAGTTACCTGCACACTTAGCAGTTGTTTAGCACAGCAAATCAACAGAGAATCAATTATCAGAAGATCAGAGCAGATATCAATAGTGTTTAGAAGGAAATCAGAACGCGATCAGAAGTCTGACTGCGTATTTGAATTAAAGTTCAGCTACTGATCGGTCCACAGACCAATCAGAGATGGCCCTGATCAGTCACCAGACCGATCAGGGTAAGCCCTGAAGGATCAGGCTCCAGCTAGATCGGTCCACAGTGAGAAAACTGGGATTGCGGACTTCTTGTGATCGGTCACACTGACCGATCACAGATCGTGGATCGGTCACCGGACCGATCCAACCCTTGCTGGAGCTTTCTCCAGCTTCCGCAGGCCAAAACCCCTGATCGGTCACCTGACCGATCAGGTTGTGCCCTGATCGGTCTGGTGACCGATCAGGTCACTCCCTGACCGATCAGGATCCATCCTGATCGGTCAGGATGAGAAACTCGCGATATTTGATCGGTGAGCTGGACCGATCAAGGTTTCTCACAAAAGCCTACTGACCTCTCCTTGATCGTTCACCAGAACGATCAGAAACCCAGTATAAGCCTTCTGTTCTCTCCCTGATCGTTCACCAGAATGATCAGGAGTCGAACAGAAGCATTTGGCTCTCCCTCTGATCATTCACCAGAACAATCAGACTTCTCTGGATCGGTCACCAGACCGATCCACAACAGGGAGTCTGTGCCTACTCCCTAATCGGTCACCAGACCGATCCAACGACTCCTAATTCAACTCGAAGTCAAGAGAACGGCTCCCTAGCCTTCTTTGACTCATCTTGGTCCCCCGGACCAAGACTCCCTGCCCAGCTTCACTCACTGGGACTTCATTTAACCTAGCTTCACTCACTAGGACCTAGCTTCACTCACCAGGGTTTCGGTCACTCGGCTTCGCTCACCGGGACCCGGCTTTACTCACTGGGATTTCATTCAACCTAGCTTCACTCGCTAGGACCTGGCTTCACTCACCAGGGTTTCGGTCACCTGGCTTCACCCACCAGGACCCGGCTTCACTCACCAGGACCCGATTTCACTCACCGGGATTTCTGTCACCTGGCTTCACTCACCAGGACCCGGCTTCACTCACCGTGATTTCATCCAACCTGGCTTCACTCACCAAGACCCGGCTTCACTCGCCGGGGTTTCTGTAACCCTACTTCACTCACTGGGAGTCATGCCCAGTCCCCGACCAGGACTTAAACCAGATTCATCTCATTAACCTAAACTAAAATCGATGTCAACACCAAAATAACAATCAAGGTCAGACTCCATCAACACAAACAAAAATCAAAAAAGATTATTTGCTACAATTGCCAAGGAGAATGACACATGAGAGATGAGTGTCCTCTCTTGAAAAAGAAGGAAGGAAAGAAGAAATCAAAAGAAAAGGAGAAGAAGGTGCAAAATTTGAAGGCTACATGGGATGACTCATCCTCATCGGAGGAGGAGGAACATCATGTATCCCATTTTGCACTAATGGGAATTGATGGCATTGTCTCTACGGCATCCGAATTTGAAGAGGAGAAGAGCTCAAGTGAAGATGAAGGGAGCTCAAGTGAAGGGGGAGGCTCCACTTCAGAATCTGACTTCTCGGTAAGTGAGGTATACAACTTACCCACTTCTATTCTTGTAAAAATAATTTCTAGTAGTAGTGATTATTTCGTTAATGCTAAAAAGAAATTTAAGTGCTTAAAAAAGGAGAATTGCATGTTAAAGAAGAAATTAGCATCCATGGAAATTAAGGATAATGAGCATGCTTCTTCTTCTATCTCAAATGACTCATGTTTAGAAGAAGAAAATAAGGATTTAAGAGAAAAGGTAGATAGTCTTACCCAAGCACTTAGGAAGTTTAAAGTTGGCTCAAAAATATTAGATATGATCATTGGGAGCCAAAGAGCAAGCTTTAAGAAAGAGAGATTAGGTTTTGGGAAGTCTAACAATGGGAAAACCTATCATTGCCTAATTGCTAGAGGACAAGCAAAGACCAAGACCCTAAGTAAGAAATGGATCCCCAAGAAATACTTGGTTAACCCAATTAGGAAACATTTCTATTGGGTTCCAAAGTCAATCCTCAAGGGTTAGAGGATTTGGGATAAGTCAACCATGGTATTAGAATTTCAAATTTTTAGAATTTGGTTGACTTGAGACATTGAGGGGGAGTTTGTAGCCCATAGTAGTAATTCATGATTAATTGGGCAAAATAAGGCTTACCTTGAAAACATCTCATATTACTTAGCTTTATGATTGTATTCATACATATGAGATGTCAGGATGATACAAATGATTCACTTGTGCTTGTGGCATAGTGTTGGGTAATTAGAAGTATCAAATTATGAAAAATAGACCAACCATGGGGAAAGCAAGTGTTTTAATTAATAGACATCTTACCCAAAGATCATGGTTGGACATTTTAAACATTTGAAAATCATTTTATGTCTTATATGTTTTGCCATAAGCTTAGAAGATATATGAGTTCATAATTAGATTGAAAACTTGATACAAAGTTAGTGGTTTTCAAGAAATTTGAACCTTAGTCAAAAGTCAAGCATGCTTGAAATTTTTCATGAACTGATATTCTTCCTTGATAGAGTATATGATATCAAACATGCCTGCAAATTTTTACAATTTTTGAAATTTTTTAAAATTTTTGGGAGGTTTCTGAAATTTAGCTCAAAAGCTAAAATTTGGAACTGACAGAGTATCAGTCGACTGCCATTTTGGCCAGTCGACTGATACGCATGAATTCAACTTCTGACATTTCTTTTCATAAATGAGGATTCCCTCATTTGATGCCATGGGTTAGTATTGTTGTAGGCAATCATTTTTGATGGTGTCAAAGGGGGAGAATGGGTGGTTTAAGTTAGATTTTTAGTTAAAATCTTGAATTAATATTGGATTATGATGAAGAATTGAAAATGACATAGATTAAGGGGGAGGTTACCTCTTGGATTTTGCTATGCTTTGTATTTTCATTTATTGTTAATTATTATCGTTGGTTATTATTTACTCCCTAACTTAAACATATTGTCACACATCAAAAAGGGGGAGATTGTTGAGGCAATCGGCCCAAGAATGATCGGGAAGATCTTAGTTTTGATGTGTGTGTGCCAATATGTTTAAGGTTAGGGTGTTGTGTTGTATTTGATATGTGTGATTGAGTTTGCAGGACTTGGAGAATCACACATGGAGAATATATCCGAGGGACGAGAGCCGAGGGAGGAGAACTCCAAGGGCAAGCCGGGAAGTGGACTTCAAGGGCACACGTGAAGGGTGGCATGGAGGCAAGCCGAGGGAAGGCTTGTGTGCACACCCGAGGGACGATAGTTGGAGGAAGAAGACTTCAAGGGGCAAGCCAAGGGAGTATACCTGAAGGCACACGTGAAGGAGATTGTTCGGAGTGAGAATGAGTGAATGTAGAGGGTGGGCAGTCGACTGGCCAGAAGGCAGTCGACTGCTCCAGGAGCAGTCGACTGGTCAACCCCAAAAACTAGTCGTTGGCTGGCATTTAAAGCTTGGTCAGTCGACTACCCCAGGGGCAGTCGACTGGTGCAGGGCTGGACATCTTTTGAAGCTATTCTTTACTCTTATATGAAGGGGACTTTTGGGCACGAGGTAGACACGGTTCCTTACTGTATCGAAGTGCTACTAGTGCCCCAATTGATCTACTCTTCCTCTAGCTTTCATCTTGATCTTGTAATGAGGAAGAAGGCAACTTTGTAAAGGTTTTCTCCACCTTGAAGGAGACCATTCATAGTGGAGGTGGTGTAATCGTGCGGATCCTTGGATTAGTCATCCTTCAGGGTGGATACCAAGTAAAACCTTCGTGTTAGCATTGAATCTTTTGTTTTCTATTATATTTTGTATTGTGCTAACCATCTTGTAGAGAAAACCCGAAAAGTGCTATTCACCCCCCCTCTAACCGAGCCATCGATCCTAACATCTTTGACTACTTACTGTGAGGAGAACTATGAACTGATCTTAGTTTGTGATTATATGGTTCATGGCACACTTCATGAACACTTGGATGATACACAAGAGTCACCATTTTCATTGAAACAAAAACTTGAGGTCTACATTGGATTTGTGCATGGAGTACATTACCTTCACACAAATGTGGCATACACCATCATATATCGAGATATGAAGGCCACAAACATATTGTTAGATGCAAATTGTGTTGGGTTCTCCCGGCACAAAACAATAAAAATGCAGTGGAAACAAGAACCCACGAGCGATCCATGTGAAAGAAAACTCGTATAAAGCTATCTATCTAATAGATTTATCTACTGTTTATACCTTTGAAGCGTGCCCTTCGGTTATCCCGTTCGTCCAAGATGCGCCGGATCTCTTGCACGTTCAAACGTCCATGCCTCTATTCATATCCACACGGACACAATCTCTCAACTTCAGGAGAACTACCTTAGTTGTGCTAGCAACTTGAGGTAGCTCGAAAACACCAAGAACCTTACAGTAAGGTTTCGACCAAGAGTGGAGGAGAGGAAGAAGAGAGGAAGGGAAGAAGGAAGCAAACTTGGTTGTCATTCAAAATGACTTGACCCCTTTTATATTCATCCCATGAATACCAAGAGTCATTTGACTCTTTGACTTCCCTTCATTAAAGCCAATAAAGAGCACATCTTTTCATGTGACTCGTCACCTTCTCTTCATCTAATGAAGAGAGATTTTTCTCTCTCCTGCATGCAACTCCAACCGGGTGTCGATCCAGTCTATCGACTGCCGACCCAGTCTGCCGAGTGTCGGCCCAGTCTGCCGAGTGCCGACCCAGTCTATCGTGCTCCGACTCAGTCTGCCGAGCTCCAACTCAGTCTGCCGAGTGTACAGCTAAGTCTACCGAGTGGCGAGCTTCCGACCTGCGCTCCCGAGTTCCCAACTCGAGCTCAGATCTCCTGAGTTCCCAACTCGGGCTCGGACTTCCCGAGTTCCCAACTCATACTTGGACTCCCCGAGTTCCCAACTCGGGCTCGGACTCCCGAGTTCCCAACTCGGGCTCGGGCCTCCCGAGTTCCCAACTCGGCTCAGGCCGACCGATCATATTTCCTGAAGCATTATGTCCTTTGTGTGTGGCCCAATAGGTTCTTGTGACATTGGCAATGCGCCTAACACCTTAAACACATAAGCAATGAGCGGCACCTAACAATGCATCACTGCTACTCAAGTAACAAGAAAAGTCGAGATCCGACTAAACCTCCATGACTATGATATTGTATGACCTTGACCTTCTATCCTTGATATCTAGATTGACCAATGAGGCATAGACCGTGTCATCCTCAATCAATCTTGTGTTTCTTGATCCCCGAGTAGACTCACTCAAACAAATGAGCTCAATATCTCATATTGACTCATTTGAGCATGGCCATGCGTTTCAGTAGTCCTACTCGATCAAGGGGCCCACAGATATCACTCCCATCATATGGGAGGGATAGATCCCATCTACATCACTTACATCCCTCCGTATAATTCATTACATACCCAGTGATTGCCTTTATAGTCCACCCTGTTACGGGTGATGTTTGACGATACCAAAGTACATAACTCTTTATGTAGGGAACCGTAGTGACTTCAGGTCTAAGGACTATTCATACCAATAGTCACATGAGAAAGTCTATGACACTCATATGATAATCTATGAAACTTTTTCATGGCAGGTCATTCAGTACACATTCTCCAATGTATACCCATGTGTCAACTTGATATCACATATCCATGACTTGTGAGCTCAAGTCATCAGTTGACCTACATGCTAGTCTCCATGCATCAATATTGTCCCTAAATAATTGATGCTTGACTAGGAATAATTCAGTGTAGTGTTCTCTACATTATCTCACTATCGATTCAACCAATCGATATAATGTAGATAAGAACCTACTACACAAGCACATTATTATACTTAGTCATTCGGCACAAAATACAAAGTAAGTGTTGGATCGTGAAAACCGATAGAGGTGGGGGGGGTGAATATAGGTAAACTTTCGGATTTGAGTAAGAGTAGGTACGCAGCGGAAATTAAAAAATAAGACACAGAGACACAGTCGATTTACTTGGTTCGGAGCCTGTGTCGACTCCTACTCCAAGGCCCATGGTCGTTGACCGTTTACTTTGGGCAATTCTATATACGCGCAAAACAGTTTACAATATTTGATTACAAATAAGTGCAATAAACAAAACACACTCTTCTTTACCGACGTCCGAAGTAGATCGAATTTCTCGGAGCAGCAGGACATCGTCGGCTCATGTTGGAAGGTTTCCGGAGCAAGTCGTGAGAGCAGAAGAGCTTTGAGGCGTTGAATGAAGTGATGTATTGAAGCCTTGGTCGAGGGTCCCTTATATAGGGCATGGGGGCGCCCGGGATGTCGGGGGCGTCCCCCACGTGGCGTTTGATCCGGTTGGATCTCGGTCGCCGTCTGATCCCCTTATCCTCGGGATCCGCTTTGACTGGGGCGCCCGGAGTGCTTGGGGCGCCCGGGTTGACCGGGTCAAATCTCATCTTCTAGCTTCGCTGGCTTCTGGATTGAGGTATGCGCATGGGGACGCCCGGGAGCAGCGGGGGCGCCCGGGAGCACGGGGGCGCCCCGAATATGAACTGTCGAAGCCACTTTGCATTTGTTGTGTTTGGTGTTCACCTTGGGGGTGCCCGGGACACTCCGAGCGCCCTGGTCAGCAATTGCCTCATTCCTTTGAGGCTCTCTGAGCTGCAGACACACGTTCCTTCGGTCCTGCATCCAGGGTTAGTCCAAAACACAATAAAGCAATAAAATATTGATTTATACAGCCTTAGCTGTCTTGGTTCTGACTTTGGGCTTCCCAAATGGAACCCTAGGTCGAACCGACGCCTACTGTTCCCTCGACGGGGAACGCGTCGTCACCTACTCCTCTCGGGAGAATTTACCTGATGCCAACCGTTCCTCTGGTTGGACTTTTGCCTGATGGTCCTTTGTCAGGTCTTGGATGCCGAGCTGCCCTTCGCTCGGTGCCTAGCATTCCTTCGCTAGGGCTTCAGTCCCAGACTGTCCTTCGCCTGGCGCCTAGCAGTCCTTCGCTAGGGGTTGATACTGGCAGTCCTTCGCCAGTTGCCTAGCAGTCCTTCGCTATGGCTTTTCCTGCCCACTTGATTAACTTGTTAGAAAATAAGAAAGACTTAACTTTTGACCTATGTTGTCATTATCAAAACACAGGTTTGACTTAGGTGCATTCTGCACCAACAATCTCCCCTTTTTGATTTATGGCAACCCTAGTTCAAAAAGTTAAGTTTAAGCAAAACATGAAAAAGTTGTAACTTTTGTTGCCTCCCCCTGGAAGGAATCTCCCCTAGATTTTTCAAAAATTCGTGGGGTTAAAAAAGCTGTACTTGAAAACTTTTTGAAAATGTTAGCTTAAGTAAGAATTTCAGTTTTAATACAGTTTTGAAAAACTTAAGCTTTAGAGTACTTAAAAAATTTTTGACAAGCTTAAGTAAGCACCTTTTGAAAAGCTATAGTACTTTAGGAAAATTTTGAAAGCTTGAGTAAAAATTCTTGCAGCTAGAGTACTTAGCAACATTTTAAAAGCTTTTAAGAAATTTTGAAACTAGAGTACTTTAGGCAAAATTTTGAAAGCTTTAAGAACTTTTGAAACTGGAGTACTTGGGCAAAATTTTGAAAGCTTTAAGAACTTTTGAAACTGGAGTACTTAGGCAGAATTTTGAAAGCTTTAAGAACTTAAGTACTTCTTCAAAAAGTTTAAGCTTTTGAATAAAGGAAAAGTATATTTTTGAACCTTTTTTGAATAAAGGAAAAATTTTGAAAACTTTTGAAAGCCTTTTTTGTTTTTGCTTTTTGAATAAAAGATTAGAAAGTTTTACTCTATAAGAAAAGAAAATTTTACTTTATAAGAAAATTTTGCTCTCTCCTTTTTGAATAAAGGAAAATTTTGAAAAAAGTAAAAGTAATTTAAGAAAAAAGTAAAAGTAATTTTTCTCTTTCCTTTCCTATCTCTCCCCCTTTGCCATATATCAAAACAGATAAATATAGCATGAATAAAGGAAATAAATAAGAATTTGCTGTACTGAACCAATTCATAATTAGATTTATACTAAATCAATCAATTTTCTCTGTAGGGACCTGTCTAACCCAGTTGGCTACTTACTAACTGTTATAAATAGTAGTTTTTGCTAGGGTTAGTCAAGTTAAGTGTTTCTGTTCAAGTTAGATTTTCTAAACTTGACATTTAACTGGATTGCTGTTTAAGTTGTATTTAGTGCCCCAATTACTGCAGATGCACTGACTTAAAGCATCTTGAATTAAGGCAAAGACCTAAGCATCTCAACCCTTTCTAGGTTATCAATCAAAAGTACCCTATGGTGCTTGTGAGATGCTGGCTTCTAAGTCTATAGGTGCATGCAGTTCTAGGGTTAGGGCCTAGGCTAAGTCCATTTTCGAAAAAGCCCTAATTTTTAAAGGGGGTAGTTTTGAAATAAAAATAAGACTAAGTCAAAAAAAATGAAAACTGATTTTGAAATTAAGTAAAACAGTTTTTCAAATAAAAAATTTTAAAAACAATTTTAAATCAAGTAAAAAAAAGTAATCTATTCTACGAAGCACAATCCTAACTGCCTTCTTAGTGAGCTGAACTCAGACTCAGGTAAGGGCTTTGTGAATATATCAGCTAGGTTGGATTTAGAGTCAATATACTTAAGTACTATTTCACCCCTGGTTACATGGTCTCTTACAAAATGATGTTTGACTTCTATATGTTTGGTTCTGGAGTGTTGGATTGGGTTCTTAGTTAAATTAATTGAACTTATATTGTCAATAAATACTTGAGTTTGGGTGTAGTTGAACTGGAAGTCCTTAAGTGTGTGCATCATCCATAAAAGTTGAGTCACACACTCTCCTAATGCCACATACTCAGCTTCAGTTGTGGATAGAGCCACACAGTGTTGTTTTCTGCTGCACCAACTGACTAGACTCTGACCTAACAGTTGGCAGCTTCCACTTGTGCTCTTTCTATCTAATTTACAGCCTGCATAGTCAGAATCTGTGTATCCTGTTAAATCAAAAGTTGAGGTCCTAGGATACCAAATCCCTACATTTAGGGTGCCCTTTACATATCTTAGAATTCTTTTTAGGGCTGCTAAGTGCGTTTCCTTAGCACAGGTTTGGTATCTAGCACACATCCCTACCGCAAAGAGGATATCAGGTCTGCTGGCTGTAAGGTACAGTAGGCTACCTATCATACTCCTATAGAGTTTAAGATCCACTGGTTTACCATCAGGGTCATTATCTATTTTTACATTAGTGGCCATGGGGGTATTTATGCTTTTAGAGTTATCCATTTTGAATTTCTTTATTAACTCTTTGGCATATTTGAATTGATGAACGTAATTGCCATCCCTAGTTTGTTTGATTTGTAATCCTAAGAAGAAGGTGAGCTCACCAACTAAGCTCATTTCAAATTCATCTTCCATTATCTTGACAAATTCTTTTAGGAAGTTGGTGTTGGTGGATCCAAAGATTATGTCATCTACGTAAATTTGGGCAATAAATATATCTTTTCCTAGGTTTTTAACAAATAAAGTTGAGTCAATTTGGCCTTGTTTAAATTCTTTAGAAGTTAAATAGGTTGATAACCGTTCATACCAGGCCCTAGGTGCTTGTTTTAACCCATATAGGGCTTTAGTTAGTTTGTAGACGTGGTTAGGTTTGTCTAAGTCCTCAAACCCGGGGGGTTGCCCTACATAAACTTCTTCTTTAATAAATCCATTTAAAAAGGCTGACTTTACATCCATTTGATATAATTTGAATCCTTTATGGGATGCAAAGGCCAATAACATTCTAATGGACTCAAGTCTAGCTACTGGGGCATATGTTTCATCATAGTCTAGTCCCTCTACTTGGCTGAATCCCTTAGCTACTAAGCGGGCTTTATTTCTGACTATTTCTCCTTGATCATTTAGCTTGTTCCTAAAGACCCACTTAGTATCTATGATGGATTTACCTTCAGGTTTAGGCACTAGTTCCCAGACTTGGTTCCTCTCAAATTGGGCTAATTCTTCTTGCATAGCTATGATCCAGTCAGGGTCAGGTAGGGCTTCATCTATATTTTTGGGTTCTATTTTTGATATCATAGCTATTTGACTGAGGTTTCTATAGGAGGACCTAGTCCTGACTCCTAGAGTTGGATCACCCACAATTTGATCGGTTGGGTGACTGAGTCTGGGTTTCTTGGTTCTTCTAGAGCTTGGTTCAGCCTCAGGTCCGGCTGGTCGGTTTGGTTCACTATTTGTTTCGACTCTTTGGGCTGGTTCATTTGTTGGTTCGATTCTTGGTTCAGTTGATTCATTAGTTGGTTCAATAGTTAGTTCGTTTAAGGGTTCAATTAATGGTTCAATAGTTTGTTCATTATTTTCTTGGTCAGAGTTTGATGAAGTTGGGTCTGGATTATTAGATGTTGAATTGATTTCTTCATCAAAAATTAAGTTTGTTGTTTCTTCAATTTTCTTAGTTTGTTTGTTGTAAATTCTATAGGCTCTGCTTGTGGTTGAGTATCCTAGGAAGATACCAGGGTTTGACTTGGATTGAAATTTTCCTAAATAGTCTTTGGTGTTTAGGATATGGACTTTACATCCAAAGACCCTTAGGTAATGTAAATTTGGTAGTCTATGGTAGTACAATTCATAGGGGGTTTTGCTGTGTCGTTTGTTCATTAAAACCCTATTTTGGATATAACAGGCTGTACTAATTGCTTCTGCCCAAAATTGGTTTGCTAGATTAAATTCGTTGAGCATAGCCCTAGCGGCTTCTTGTAAGGTTCTATTCCTTCGCTCAACTATCCCATTTTGTTGGGGGATTCTAGGACATGAAAATTCATATAAATACCCATTTACTTTACAGAATTCCTCGAACCGTTGATTCTCAAACTCTCCCCCGTGATCACTCCTAAGTTTTTAATTTTAGTGTCGTTTTGATTTTCAATTAGTTTACAGAATTCAATAAATAGGTTTAGGGTTTCATCTTTAGTTTTTAGGAACTTAACCCAGGTAAACCTAGAGTAATCATCAACTATTACTAAGCAGTATCGGTTCCCGCTTAGTGACTTGACTCCATGTGAATCAAATAGGTCAAGGTGCAGGAGCTCAAGTGTAGTTTGAGTTAAATCAGATTGAATAAGTTTGTGTTTGGATTTGGTTTGTTTACCTTGATTACATGATTCACATATTAGGTTTTCATGATTTTTGATTTTAGGGATACCTTTGATTAAGCCAAGTTGGGTAATTTTTGAGATAGTTCTCAAATTGGTATGACCTAATCTCCTATGCCAGAGGTTTGTTTGTTCTAATTGTGTTAACATACATTTGGGTATAAGGGGAAGATTTATAGTGTATACATTGTTTTTCCTAGTGCCCTTAAGTATGATTTCTGAGTCTGGTTCATTTCTAATCAGGCAGTTAGAATTGTTGAAAGTAACTATATAACCAGAATCACATAACTGACTTATGCTAAGCAAGTTAAAATTAAAGTTTTCAACCAATAGAACTTTCTTAATAATGAAATCAGATTTAAGTTCAATATTACCTGACCCAATTACCTTGAGCGTAGCATTATTGCCAAATGCCACTGAGCCTAGGTTTTTGAATTTGAGCTTGGTGAACTTCAATTTATCTCCAGTCATGTGTCTGGAGCAACCGCTATCCAACATCCATTGGTCCAAATCTTTATGTTCCTACGCATAAAGAATTTTCTTGATTTGGATCCAATTAGAATCAGGAATAGCTTAAATTGAGTTTCACTGCCTAGTCTGTCTCACCCAAATCTAGGGTTTTCAATCACGTTAACCTTATAGGTTTTGTGAGACAGGTTTTGATGGTTAAAGGTTATTTTGAAAAGTTTGATTAATTTTAAAAACAATTAACTTTAACAAAAAATGTTTAAATCTACAAATAACTGAAATTTTGTGTTAGATTCGAATTTGACAAAAATTGATTTGAATTTGAATTTCAAAAATTGGCTTCCAGGTCTTGGCGAGGCACTAGGCCTTCTTTGGCCGTAGCCTTATGGGATCATCCACCCTTTCCTAGACAAAGCCTTTTAATGAAATTTCATTTTCAAAAAAAATTCTTTGAAAAATTTCTGGTCTAACTAGTTTGGATTTTGGATCGGTAGCTTCGGCTGGTTTCACCAGTCTAAAGAGACCAAGTAAACTTGATCTTATTAGAATTGGTTTCCCCAACGTACTATCATCTCACCTCCACCCAATACTATGTTGTCAAGTTTCAGTTAAGTTTGTTTGGTCCTTAAACTAGCCTAAGTCTAAGAATGGCAAATTGCAGAAATTAAATAAACAATCAATCAAGCAATTTAAATCAATAATAACAAGTTTATCTAATAATGAAAATAGTTTTCAGTTTGGCTCCCCCTGGACTAAAGCCACGGTGATGGTTAGGCAAGATGTGAATCTTGTCCTTGGGGATCCAATACTGATGTGATCCAGTTGGTTTGTTCAGGTATAGTTTAGGTACCCATGCCTGAATTTTACCTCTGGACTGATTCAGTACAGCAAGGTATGATATTTGCCGAGATTTGGTTCTGTAGCCCAATCCGGATCGATTTAGAACTGATTTCTGTTTTCCAAGGATCATGTCAAGACCCTTGGAACCAGATGTAAATCGTTCTAATGCTGATCTAAGATCCTTAACCTGAGTTTTCAGGGAGGAGTTCTCCTTTTCAAGTTTTTCAACTTGAGTAGGAGTTCCTTCCTGAACCTTCTTGGTTAAGGGTTTAGAGTCAGCTCCCTCTTTCAGGAGTTTTACTTCCTGTCGGAGGGACTCGACTCGGAGTTTGGCTTTTGCCAAATCTCGAGAAAGAAAAGAAATTAATTCACTTAATTGCGATCTATTAAAACCTGTTACCTTAATTTCTCCGTCTTCTGTGAAGGTCAGCTCGCCGTCCTCCTGTTCTGTTTCTGACTCAGTCTCGACTTTATCTGAGGCGGTCAGAGCTAGGAGATTGGACTGGGGTGCCTCTTCTTCTTCTTCTGAGGGCGATTCGTCCCAGGTTGCTTGCAGTGCCTTCTTTCTTCTCGTCCTTTTTGTCTCCTTTAGGTTAGGGCATTCTGACTTGTAGTGGCCCTTTTTCTTGCACTCATAGCAGGTCACATTGGGCTTGTTTGCGGGTTCAGCTGGTTCGTCCTTTCTTCGGCCGATTTTCCGTTTGTTGGTTCGGTTCTTCAGCTCCTTGTAGTAGCTTCGTGCGAGCCGGACCAGCTTAGTTTGATCTCCATCTTCTTCTTCTGAGTCTGAGTCTGAGTTAGACTCAGGTTCGGGTTCAGGCTTCTTCTTCGTTGTCCTTCCAGTTTTACCTGCAACGAAAGCAATACCTTTCTCGACCATATTGGTGTTAGTTTGTTCGTGCAGTTCTAGTTCGGAAAACAATTCATCTAATTATATTTTAGAAAGATCCCTAGAGACCTTGTATGCATCTACCATAGATGCCCACAAGGTGTTTCTAGGGAAGGCGTTTAGAGCATACCTTATTAGGTCACGGTTTTCAACCTTGTGACCTATTGTGTGAAGACCGTTCATTACCTCTTGGATTCGTGCGTGGAGCTGGGCTGCTGTTTCGTTGTCGGCCATCTTGATGGTGTAGAGTTTGTTTAGTAGCAGATCCCTCTTGCTGATTCGAGTATCTGAAGTCCCTTCGTGCAGCTCGATCAATTTTGTCCACAACTCTTTTGCACTGTTGAAGGGGCCCACGCGGTTCAGCTCCTCTTTCGTCAATCCGCATTGAAGAGTCTGAGTAGCTTTTGCGTCGGCTTCTATCTTTCGTTTTAGGGCGTTGTCCCATTCAGAGTAGTTCTGAGGAAGTCCTTCGGCATTTCGGGGGATCTCCAGACCGGACTGGATAATGATCCACATGTCCACCTGAGTTTTCAGGTGGACCTCCATGCGGCTTTTCCAGTAGGAAAAGTCTTCTCCACTGAAGAGTGGAGGTCTGGCTGTGCTGAATCCCTCTTGCATGGCCATCTGAAATAGAAATCTAACAGAAAAACGAATTTTCCAAGACTAGGTCTTGGATTAGTAGTGCTGGATAAATTAAATAACAAGGGGTGTTGCACCAACCTTGCCTAAAAAAAATCGAATGAAATATTTAACGAAAAATTCGTAAGAGAAAGAAAAAAAATAGAAAAATAAAAATCCGAAAAAAAATTTCAAACTGGTGGTTGCACCAGGTTTGAACTTCCCCGCTCTGATACCACTTGTTGGATCGTGAAAACCGATAGAGGGGGGGTGAATATCGGTAAACTTTCGGATTTGAGTAAGAGTAGGTACGCAGCGGAAATTAAAAAACAAGACACAGAGACACAGTCGATTTACTTGATTCGGAGCTTGTGTCGACTCCTACTCCACGGCCCACGGTCGTTGACCGTTTACTTTGGGCAATTCTATATACGCGCAAAACAGTTTACAATATTTGATTACAAATAAGTGCAATAAACAAAACACGCTCTTCTTTACCGACGTCCGAAGTAGATCGAATTTCTCAGAGCAGCAGGACGTTGTCGGCTCGTGTTGGAAGGTTTCCGGAGCAAGTCGCGAGAGCAGAAGAGCTTTGAGGCGTTGAATGGAAGTGATCTATTGAAGCCTTGGTCGAGGGTCCCTTATATAGAGCCTGGGGCGCCCGGGATGTCGGGGGCGCCCCCCACGTGGCGTTTGATCCGGCTGGATCTCGGTCGCCGTCTGATCCCCTTATCCTCGGGATCCGCTTTGACCGGGGCGCCCGGAGCGCTCGGGGCGCCCGGGTTGACCGGGTCAAATCTCATCTTCTGGCTTCGCTGGCTTCTGGATTGAGGTATGCGCATGGGGGCGCCCGGGACGCTAGGGCGCCCGGCAGCAGCGGGGGCCTGGAGCACGGGGCGCCGGGAGCACGGGGCGCCCGGGAGCACGGGGGCGCCCCGAATATGAACTGTCAAAGCCACTTTGCATTTGTTGTGTTTGGTGTTCACCTTGGGGGCGCCCGGGACACTCCGGGCGCCCTGGTTAGCTATTGCCTCATTCCTTTGAGGCTCTGTGAGCTGCAGACACACGTTCCTTTGGTCATACATCCAGGGTTAGTCCAAAACACAATAAAGCAATAAAATATTGATTTATACAGCCTTAGCTGTCTTGGTTCTGACTTTGGGCTTCCCAAATGGAACCCTAGGTCGAACCGACGCCTACTGTTCCCTCGACGGGGAACGCGTCCTCACCTACTCCTCTCGGGAGAATTTACCTAATGCCAACCGTTCCTCTGGTTGGACTTTTGCCTGACGGTCCTTTGTCAGGTCTTAGATGCCGAGCTGCCCTTCGCTCGGTGCCTAGCATTCCTTCGCTAGGGCTTCAGTCCCAGACTGTCCTTCGCCTGGCGCCTAGCAGTCCTTCGCTAGGGCTTGATACTGGTAGTCCTTTGCCAGTTGCCTAGCAGTCCTTCGCTAGGGCTTTTCCTGCCCACATGATTAACTTGTTAGAAAACAAGAAAGACTTAACTTTTGACCTATGTTGTCATTATCAAAACACAGGTTTGACTTAGGTGCATTCTGCACCAACAGTAAGTATAATAACCAAACATACCTTTATTAATAATAGAATATGATACAAAATGCCCCTAGTCAATCATCACATAATTGGCTCTAGGGCTCCTACTAATAAATTGGGTCATCAATGTTTCAAATTTTAAACTTTCAAACATTAGCCTAGTAATGGATGACACTCATGTCAGCACAAAACTGAAGGGAAGCTTTGGTTACCTTGATCCAGAGTACTTCAGGTGGTAACAAGTACTAGGAGTACTAGGAGACTTTCTCAAGTTGATGCCATATGATTTTCCTCCTAGGTTATCATCCTCGAGGATCATTTTTTTTCTCAACATGGAGCAACTAATGCAGGAGGAGTAAGCTTCAATGAGTCATAATTTTTCACTTGGGTATTAGAACGAGATGATCTCTATATGATATGAAACGAAACTCATTCATAAATTTATATTTTTAATTGGGTAAAACTCATAATAGTCCATGTTTCAGGTCCAAAATATATGATTTAGAATCTTTTTTTAGACTTTGAACATCTTTTATATATTTTTTATGTGTTCAGGATGTTTTTAATATATTTGGGATATTTTCGTTCATTGTAAGTTATCTTTTATATATTTTTTTATGAATTCAGGATTTTTTTATATTTGGGATATTTTCATCTTTTGTAAGTTATGTTAATTTTCTAGGGTCTATTTAAATGTATATTTAACTGTTTTAGAGATTATCTTTTGTTTTTGTTTTTGTTGTTGATAAAACTTAGAGAGACCATTTATTTTTATTTATAGATTTTCTTGGATCTTATTTTCTCTCAATTCTTCTGAACTATAGCCGGTAGACTAATAGTTGTTTAGTCCGATATCAGAACTGTTAGAGTTTGGTGACCTGAATTCAATTTAATCCGTTAATTTATTATTAGATATTTTCTTATTAATATGTTAATTAACAAATTCTTTATAAATCTGTTCGTTATTAATTTTTCTTTTGACTAAGTATCCTAAGGTTTCTATAAATCGTTATAAGTCTGGTGAGGCTGATGTTGTCGAAAATCACAGTAATGGTGAACT
The DNA here is from genome assembly GCA_024364735.1 of Boesenbergia rotunda. Classification (NCBI taxonomy): domain Eukaryota; kingdom Viridiplantae; phylum Streptophyta; class Magnoliopsida; order Zingiberales; family Zingiberaceae; genus Boesenbergia; species Boesenbergia rotunda. The sequence goes on along the minus strand of JAGFNQ010000364.1, from coordinate 55,057 downwards.
TCTCGTTGCCTCTAATGCTGATTTGAAGCAGAGTGAGGAATGGATTCTTGATTCTGGTTATACATTTCATGTGTCCCAATCAGGATTGGTTTTTAACATATGAAACGGTTTCGAGAGGTACCGTTTTGATGGGCAATAATGCAACCTGTAGAATCGCTGGTATTGGTACGGTAAGAATTAAGATGTTTGATGGTATCATTCGGACACTTGGTGATGTGAGGCACGTCCCTGATTTGAAGAGAAATCTGATCTCTTTGAGTATTCTTAATTCTAAAGGATACAAGTACACTGGTGAAGGTGGAGCCGTGAAGATCAGTAAAGGATCTCTTGTTGTGATGAAGGGACTAAGGAGAACCGCCGGTTTATATGTTCTACAGGGATCCACAGTAATAGGTGATGTTGTCGTCACAAGGTCGTCTATGTTCGATTCTGATGTTACAAGACTTTGGCATATGCGTTTGGGTCATATGAGTGAGAATGACATGGTTGAATTGAGCAAGAGAGGACTCCTTGATGGTCAAAATATTACAAAGCTAAAGTTCTGCGAGCACTGTGTTTTTGGCAAGCAGAAAAGAGTCAAGTTCACAGTTGCATTCATAACACAAAGGGTATGCTAGACTACATTCACTCTGATTTGTGGGGGTCTTCTAGAGTACCATTTAAAGGTGGTGCGCTCTATATGTGTTGAGGCAATCTGTGATCCGGAGTGATCATGAGTTTTGATGTTTGGGCAAAGGGTTTAAGTTAGGTTTACCCTTGTGTTCTTATATGTGTATGTTGAGTGTGCAGGTTGTACAGGTTACACATATGGACTTGACTGGACGGCCTCGGTACGGTGAAGGCTGGCATGGAGACAAGCTGGAGGCTTGTGTGCACCCGAGGGACCTTGAAGAGCAGGGACGATGAGCTGAGGGGCGCGGACTTCGAGGCATGCGTGAAGGATGGCATGGAGGCAAGCTGGAGGCTTGCGTGCATCCGAGGGACGGGAGCCGAAGATGAAGAGGGCGCGAAGGCAATAGTTGAGGCTGCGGATGAGGAGTCAATCGAGTCGTGAGGGTACGAGTGTTGTGTGATTGTACTCGGGGAATCCTAGGGGTCGAGTGCTGAGAGAAGTGTACTCGGGAAGGGAAACCCTACGTGTATGAGTGGGGCAGTCGACTACCTGGGAGGCAGTCGACTGATAAAACTCACAGAATGATTTCAGGGTTGGACCAGTCGACTGGTAAAATGGCAGTCGACTGGTAACCCCGAAAACTAGCCGTTGGGCTAGCAATTAAGGCTAGACCAGTCGACTGGTAAATTGGCAGTCGACTGGTGGCGAGGGTTTCAGCCCGAGTCCTATTTAAAGAGGACTTCATGGTGGCTGAGATTTTTGATGAATCTTGTCTTGGTTAAAGGCAAGATAGTAGTCTTTGTGCTCAGAGGTTTGCTTGGTGTTGTGGCCAGGTTTCTCCACCCACAAGGAGCAACGAGGGCTAGCCGGAGTTTATCCGGGGAGTGATCCACCGACGGATTCTTGGATTAGTCACCCGGCCAGGGTGGATACCAAGTAAAATCGGTTTGTTAGCATTGTTTTCTCTTGATTAGTTTATTTGTATTTGTATTTCCGCTGCACTAACAATCTTGTAGAGAAAAACGCCGATAAAATACTATTCCCCCCCTCTAGCGTACCGGAATCGATCCTACAATTGGTATCAGAGCGAAGGACCACTCTTGATCAGACTAACCGCCGAGGGAGCACACGCTAGAGGAAGAAGAATATGGAAGACAAATTTGGGGATGATATTTACACTCCACCGCCCTACGAACATGAAGATTTCGGGTATTGGAAGTCGAGAATGGAGACGTGGTTCGCGATGGAGTGGGAATGTAGAATCGCACTTGAAGAGCCCTTCAAAGTTCCCAAGGACAAGCACGGAAAGAGGCTTCATCCTAGATATTAGGACAAAGATCAACAAGAACAATTTCGGGCAAATGAGAAGGTAATTAGTATTTTGAAAAATATTTTGCCAAATAAAATTTTGAGTGATGTAGGGGAATACCAAAACGCATGTGAATTGTGGAGCAAATTGAAAGAACTCCATAAAAACCCTACACGAGATCAATTAGTGGAAGAGGCCGAGGAAGTGAACTCAATAGCTCAAGAAGAGGAGAAAAAGGAAGAAGAATCATTTACCTCCTCAAGTGAAATGGAAGAAGAGAGTGAGAGGCCCTCCACCTCATTCAGAGAAGAAGTAGAAGAAGTAACAACGTCAAGGATTGAGGGGGAGGAGAGACCCTCAATCATACAAGAACAAGAAGAAGCCTCTACCTCCACCAAAGCAAGGAAAAAGGAACACATTATATTATTTGGTTGCAACGAAAAGGGGCACTACAAGGACAAGTGCCCGAAAGGTAAAATGGAGGTAAGATCTGTTGGTGCAGAATGCACCTAAGTCAAACCTGTGTTTTGATAATGGCAACATAGGTCAAAAGTTAAGTCTTTCTTGTTTTCTAACAAGTTAATCAAGTGTGCAGGAAAAGCCCTAGCAAAGGACAGCTAGGCAACTGGCGAAGGACTGCTAGGCAACTGGCTAAGGACTGCCAGTAGAAAAGACCTAGCGAAGGACTGCTAGGCAACTGGCGAAGGACAGCCAGTATCCAAGCCCTAGCGAAGGACTGCTAGGCAACTGGCGAAGGATTGCCAGCATCAAAGCCCTAGCGAAGGAATGCTAGGCACCGAGCGAAGGACAGCTCGGCACCCAAGACCTGACAAAGGACCGTCAGGCAAAAGTCCAACCAAAGGGGCGGTTGGCATCAGGTAAACTCTCCCGAGAGGAGTAGGTGAGGACACGTTCCCCGTCGAGGGAACAGTAGGCGTCGGTTCGACCTAGGACTCCATTTTGGAGACCAAAGTCAGAACCAAGACAGCTAAGGCTGTATAAAATAATAATATAATTGTTATTTGGACTAACCCTGGATGCAGGATCGAAGGACTGAGTATCTGCAGCTCAGAGAGCCTCAAAGGAGTGAGGCAGAAGCTGAGCAGGGCGCCCCGGATGATCCGGGCGCCCCAAGGTCAACCCAAGTCTGCAAGAACCTCAACGCGCCTCGACAGCTAGATTCGGGGCGCCCCGGATGCTTCGGGCGCCCCGCTTGTCGCGGCGCCCCGGTTGTCGCGGGGCGGCCCCCGCGTGTCGCGGGCGCCCCGCGTGTCGCGGGCGCCCCCGCGTGTCGCGGGCGGCGCCCCCACTGCCAGTGCCGAAGCGCATCCCTGCGAAGCCGAGGAGATGAGGCTTTGACCGGTCAATCCGGGCGCCCCGAGCCCTCCGGGCGCCCCGGTCAAACCGGATCCCGAGGATAAGGGGATCAGACGGCGACCGAGCTACCACCGGATCAAACGCCACGTGGGGGGCGCCCCCGACATCCCGGGCGCCCCCAGGCCCTATATAAAGGGCCCTCGACCCCAGGCTTCCAACATCAATTCGCTCAACGCTTCCACGCTCTTCTGTGTTCACACCTTGCTCCAGAAACTGCCCAACTCGAGCCGACGACGTCCTGCTGCTCCGGAAAGTCAACCTACAACCGGACGTCGGTAAAAGAAGAGTTCCTTTTATTTTGATAGTGCTATACTTGTAAATCTATTCTTGTAAACTGATTTTGCGCTTATATAGAATTGCCCAAAGTAAACGGTCAACGACCGTGGGCCTTGGAGTAGGAGTCGACACAGGCTCCGAACCAAGTAAATCGACTGTGTCTTTTGTGCTGTGTTTTGTTTTATTTTATTTCCGCTGCGTACGTACTCTTTTCAAATCCGAACGATTTCCGATATTCACCCCCCCTCTATCGGCTTTCACGATCCAACAAGTGGTATCAGAGCGGGGAAGTTCAAACCTGGTGCAACCACCAGTTTGAAATTTTTTTCGGATTTTATTTTTCTATTTTTTTCTTACGAATTTTTCGTTAAATATTTTCATTCAATTTTTTTTGTGTTAAGCAAGGTTGGTGCAACACCCCTTGTTATTCATTTCATCCAGCACTGCTAATCCAAGACCTAGTCTTGGCAAATTTTTTTTAGTTTTCTTTTTCAGTCTAAATGGCCATGCAAGAGGGATTCAGCACCGCAAGACCTCCACTCTTCAGTGGAGAAGACTTTTCCTACTGGAAAAGCCGCATGGAGGTCCACCTGAAAACTCAGGTGGACATGTGGATCATTATCCAGTCCGGTCTGGAGATCCCCCGAAACGCTGATGGACTTCCTCAGAACTACTCCGAATGGGACAATTCCCTAAAACGCAAGATAGAAGCCGACGCAAAAGCAACACAAACCCTACAATGCGGGCTGACAAAGGAAGAGCTGAACCGCGTGGGCCCCTTCAACAGTGCAAAGGAGCTGTGGACAAAACTGATCGAGCTGCACGAAGGGACTTCAGACACCAGGATCAGCAAGAGGGATCTGCTCCTGAACAAATTATACACTATCAAGATGGCGGACAACGAATCAGCAGCCCAACTCCACGCACGGATCCAAGAGGTAATGAACGGTCTTCACACAATAGGTCACAAGGTTGAAAACCGTGACCTAATAAGGTATACCCTAAACGCTTTCCCTAGAAGTACCTTGTGGGCATCTATGGTAGATGCGTACAAGGTCTCTAGAGATCTTTCTAAAATAAAATTAGACGAATTGTTTTCCGAACTAGAACTGCACGAACAAACTAACACCAATATGGTCGAGAAAAGTATTGCTTTCGTTGCAGGTAAAACAGGAAGGACTACGAAGAAGAAGCCTGAACCCGAAACTGAGTCTAACTCTGACTCAGACTCAGAAGAAGAAGATGGAGATCAAACTAAGCTGGTCCGGCTCGCTCGAAGCCACTACAAGGAGCTGAAGAACTGAACCAACAAACGGAAAACCGGCCGAAGAAAGGACGAACCAACTGAACCCGCAAACAAGCCCAATGTGACCTGCTATGAGTGCAAGAAAAAGGGCCACTATAAGTCAGAATGTCCAAATCTAAAGGAGTCCAAGAAAACAAGACGGAAAAAAGCACTCCAAGCAACATGGGACGAATTGTCCTCAGAAGAAGAAGAAGAGGCACCCCAGTCCAATCTTCTAGCTCTAACCGCCTCAGATAAAGTCGAAACCGAATCAGAAACAAAACAAGAAGACGGCGAGCTGACCTTCACAGAAGACGGAGAAATTAAGGTATTTAATAGATCGCAATTAAGTGATTTAATTTCTTTTCTTTCTCGAGATTTGGCAAAAGCCAAACTCCGAGTCGAGTCCCTCCGACAGGAAGTAAAACTCCTGAAAGAGGGAGCTGACTCTAAACCCTTAACCGAGAAGGTTCAGGAAGGAACTCATGCTCAAGTTGAAAAACTTGAAAAGGAAAACTCCTCCCTGAAAACTCAGGTTAAGGATCTTAGATCAGCATTAGAACGATTTACATCTGATTCCAAGGGTCTTGACATGATCCTTGGAAAACAGAAATCAGTTCTAAATCGATCCGGATTGGGCTACAGAACCAAATCTCGGCAAAGATCATACCTTGCTGTACTGAATCAGTCCAGAGGTAAAATTCAGGCATGGGTACCTAAACTATGCCTGAACAAACCGACTGGATCAAATCAGTATTGGATCCCCAAGGACAAGATTCACATCTTGCCTAACCATCACCGTGGCTTTAGTCCAGGGGGAGCCAAACTGAAAACCATTTTCATTATTAGATGAACTTATTATTATTGATTTAAATTGCTTGGATGATTGTTTATTTAATTTCTGCAATTTACCATGCTTAGACTTAGGTTAGTTAAGGACTGAACAAACTTAGCTGAAACTTGACAACATAGTATTGGGTGGAGGTGAGATGATAGTACGTTGGGGAAACCAATTCTAATAAGATCAAGTTCACTTGGTCTCTTTAGACTGGCGGAACTAGCCGAAGCTACCGATCCAAAACCCAAGCTAGTTAGACCACAAATTTTTCAAAAATTGATTTTGAAAATGAAATTTCATTAAAAGGCTTTGTCAAGGAAAGGGTGGATGATCCCATAAGGCTTCGGCCAAAGAAGGCCTAGTGCCTCGCCAAGACCTGGAAGCCAATTTTTGAAATTCAAATTCAAAGTAATTTTTGTCAAATTCGAATCTAACACAAAATTTCAGCTAAGTGTAGATTCAAACATCTTTTCAAACATTTCAAAAATAATTAAGTTTTCAAAATTTAATTGTTTTCAAAATTAATCAAACTTTTCAAAATAACTCCTAACTATCAAAACCTGTCTCACGAAAACCATAAGGTTAACGTGGTTGAAAACCCTAGATCTGGGTGAGACAGTAGGACTAAGACTCAATTGAAATTTTCTTTGAGATAATCTTATATTTGTCAAACTATGGTCAAAATAGTCTAACATGGTCAAGATAGTCAAACTACGGTCAAAAAGGCCAAATACAAATCAATTCAAACCTTGGTCAAACCGATTAAACCATGGTCAAAAGTAGACAAGACAAAAATTTGTCTTTACCTACCCTATTTAGGGCGCCCGGAACCACGCGGGCGCCCCCTCCTATACGTTTTCTTACTCCCTAGTCAAAAAGCTGCCAATGCTTTTGACCAGGGCGCCCGGAACCACGCGGGCGCCCCCATCAACTCCAACGCAGCAAAAGCTGCAAAGCCCTCTGTTGAGGGCGCCCGGGCTGTCCCGGGCGCCCCCAGCGGCAAAAGCAACAGCCTTTGGCAGAGTTGCTGACCCGGGCACCCGGAAGCTCCCGGGCGCCCCCATGGGTTTGCCTATAAAAGGCACCCGAAGCTCCTTCATTCTCCACACCAAAAATCAATCTTCTTCCCCACTTCTTACTCCTCAAGAAGACCTTGCAAGTCCTCTTCCTCAATCATGCCTCCCCGAGCCGTCCGGTATGATTATTAATTGTCTTTATTGCATTAAAGTTATTTCATGCAATATCTTTATTTCTTTAACTTTTCTTAACCTAGAAGACGCCGACCAAACCCGGCCAACCCCGGTGCCCAACCTAGTCCCGACCCTAGATTCCCCAATCTAGAGTTATGTAATAGGTTCGCACAAACCATCTACAAGCCTATTAAAACGAGTTATCTCAATAGGCACTTTTTTACCCAATCATGCCCTGTCACAATGAACATCATCAACTTCTATCAATTGGATAATCTTGTCTTCTGCACTCATACAATTAATGAAACCTTATGTGCAGAATTTTACAACAACATAATTAGACAAGATAATCTAATGTTTCACACTACTGTCCAAGGGATCCCTCTGACCATTACCCCTACTTTATTGAACCGATTCCTAGGACTACGACCCTCTCAGTCCACATTCTGCTGTTATCCTCCTAGGAACCCCCCATTTGATCCACCCTTCTCAGAGATTACCCTAGACACCATTCACTCCTATTTTTTTAGGGCAGACCTCCCAGCAAATAGACGCTTCCTAGCTGTTGAACTTCAGGCTCAGAACTATGCCTTATATAGAGTTCTGGTCCGCTGTATCTTACCACTCTCCACCAGAGACCTTGGGACTATGCGACCCTTTCATGCCTTTCTCCTTTATGCCTTAGTCCACCACCTTGACCTAGACATTGGACTCCATATGTTTCATACCATTCTGCATGCGTCTAGAGTCACGACCCAAGGACGTGTACGCACTCCGTATTGCCACATCATCACATCTCTCCTTCATCACCACGGTCGCGACATTACCGTTGGTGAAATTACCGTTATGACCGACTTTGACGAAATAGGATTTAGGAACTTTTCGTTAGCGGGTCTAGAGGTGTCGGCCACCGGGGTTCTTAGTTGGAGACGACGGCAGGCCGGAGCACCTGTCGACACAGACGAGGAGGTCGAAGTCGATATTGGAGACGTAGCTGCAGCAGCCCGAGCACACATCGATGAGCCCGATCCACCGACACTCTACGAGAGAGTGACCCGTATGGAAACACAAATCCAAAGCCTACGAGAGGAAATCGAAGCCAATCATGCCAAAGACTTGGAAACAAATCGGGGCTACTACACCGAGTACATGAGCGCCCTTAGAGCTGAGCGGGAGGCCAGAGATGCACAGTATCTAGAGATGATGGCACGATTTGATGCATGGCAGCCTGGCCCGTCTGATCATCCCGGTCCCTCATCTTAGATCGGATTGCATTGTACTATTAGCTATTTGACTGCCCCTACTTAGTAGGGTTGACTTGTGTTTGACTATATGACTGTGTCGAACCTTTAGTACCTGCTTTATCTTATGTTGACCAACTTATGATTAATGGAGTTAGGATTGTGCCTTGTAGAATAGATTATTTTAAATTGTTTTTAAAAGTTGTTTTGAAAAACTGTTTCACTTAATTTTAAAATCAGTTTTCACTTTCGACTTAGTTTTATGTTTTAAAAAACTACCCCCTTCAAAAACTAGGGTTTTTCGAAATGGACTTAGCCTAGGTCCTAACCCTAGAACTGAATGCACCTATAGACTTAGAAGCCAGCATCTCACAAGCACCTTAGGATACTTTTTGATTGATAACCTAGAAAGAGTTGAGATGCTTAGGCCTTTGCCTTAATTCAAGATGCTTTAAATCAGTGCATCTGCAGTAATTGGGGCACTAAATACAACTTATATAGCAATCAAGTTAAGTGTCAAGTTTAGAAAATCTAACTTGAACAGAAACACTTATCTTGACTAACCCTAGCAAAAACTACTGTTTATAACAGTTAGTAAGTAGCTAATTGGGTTAGACAGGTCCCTACAAGAAAATTGATTGATTTAGTGTAAATCAAATTATGAATTGGTTCAGTACAGCAAACTCTTATTTATTTCCTTTATCTATGCTATTTTTATTTGTTTTGATATATGGCAAAGGGGGAGAGATAGGAAAGGAGAGAGTAAAATTTTCAAATTTTTCTATACTCTATCCTTTATTCAAAAAGTTTGCTTTCAAAAAGTTTTACTTATTCAAAATTTTTTGAAAAATACTTAAGCCTTCAAAAAGTTTGCTTTCAAAAAGTTTTACTTATTCAAAATTTTTTGAAAAATACTTAAGCTTTCAAAAAAGATTGCTTTCAAAAAGTTTTACTTATTCAAAATTTTTTGAAAAATACTTAAGCTTTCAAAAAGATTGCTTTCAAAAAGTTTTACTTATTCAAAATTTTTTGAAAAATACTTAAGCTTTCAAAAAGGTTGCTTTCAAAATTTTTACTTATTTAAAATACTTAAGCTGTCAAAATTTTGCTAGGTATTCAAGTCTTTTCAAAATTTCTCTAAAGTTTTCAAAATTTGGCCTAAGTACTTAAGTTCCTAAAGTTTTCAAAAATTTGGTCTAAGTACTTAAGTTCCTAAAGTTTTCAAAATTTGATCTAAGTACTTAAGTTCCTAAAGTTGTCAAAATTTTGACTAAGTTTCAAAATATCGTAAAAGTCTTCAAAATTTTGCCCAAAGTACTCTAGTTTCCAAATCTCTTAAAATGTTGCTAAGTACTCAAGCTTTCAAAATTATCCTAAGTACTCTAAAGCTTAAGTTTTTCAGTATTAAAATTGAAACTCTTACTTAAGCTAACATTTTCAAAAAGGTTGTCAAGTACAAATAAGTTTTTTTAAAACCCCACGAATTTTTGAAAAATCTAGGGGGAGATTCCTTCCAGGGGAGGGAACAAAAGTTAAAACTTTTTCATGTTTTGCTTAAACTTAACTTTTTGAACTAAGGTTGCCATAAATCAAAAAGGGGGAGATTGTTGGTGCAGAATGTACCTAAGTCAAACCTGTGTTTTGATAATGGCAACATAGGTCAAAAGTTAAGTCTTTCTTGTTTTCTAATAAGTTAATCAAGTGTGCAGGAAAAGCCCTAGCAAAGGACAGCTAGGCAACTAGCGAAGGACTGCCAGTGGCAAAGCCCTAGCGAAGGACTGCTAGGCAACTGGCTAAGGACTGCCAGTAGAAAAGACCTAGCGAAGGACTGCTAGGCAACTGGCGAAGGACAGCCAGTATCCAAGCCCTAGCGAAGGACTGCTAGGCAACTGGCGAAGGATTGCCAGCATCAAAGCCCTAGCGAAGGAATGCTAGGCACCGAGCGAAGGACAGCTCGGCACCCAAGACCTGACAAAGGACCGTCAGGCAAAAGTCCAACCAAAGGGGCGGTTGGCATCAGGTAAACTCTCCCGAGAGGAGTAGGTGAGGACACGTTCTCCGTCGAGGGAACAGTAGGCGTCGGTTCGACCTAGGACTCCATTTTGGAGACCAAAGTCAGATCCAAGATAGCTAAGGCTGTATAAAATAATAATATAATTGTTATTTGGACTAACCCTGGATGCAGGATCGAAGGACTGAGTATCTGCAGCTCAGAGAGCCTCAAAGGAGTGAGGCAGAAGCTGAGCAGGGCGCCCCGGATGATCCGGGCGCCCCCAAGGTCAACCCAAGTCTGCAAGAACCTCAACGCGCCTCGACAGCTAGATTCGGGGCGCCGCCCGGCGGATGGCTCCCGGGGCGCCCCCGCTTGTCGCGGGGCGCCCCCGCTTGTCGCGGGCGCCCCGCGGTCGCGGGCGCCCCGCGTGTCGCCGCCCGCGTGTCGCGGGCGCCCCGCGTGTCGCGGGCGCCCCCACTGCCAGCTGCCAAGCGCATCCCTGCGAAGCCGAGGAGATGAGGCTTTGACCGGTCAATCCGGGCGCCCCGAGCCCTCTGGGCGCCCCGGTCAAACCGGATCCCGAGGATAAGGGGATCAGACGGCGACCGAGCTACCACCGGATCAAACGCCACGTGGGGGCGCCCCCGACATCCCGGGTGCCCCCAGGCCCTATATAAAGGGCCCTGGACCCCAGGCTTCCAACATCAATTCGCTCAACGCTTCCACGCTCTTCTGTGTTCACACCTTGCTCCAGAAACTGCCCAACTCGAGCCGACGACGTCCTGCTGCTCCGGAAAGTCAACCTACAACCGGACGTCGGTAAAAGAAGAGTTCCTTTTATTTTGATAGTGCTATACTTGTAAATCTATTCTTGTAAACTGATTTTGCGCTTATATAGAATTGCCCAAAGTAAACGGTCAACGACCGTGGGCCTTGGAGTAGGAGTCGACACAGGCTCCGAACCAAGTAAATCGACTATGTCTTTTGTGCTGTGTTTTGTTTTATTTTATTTCCGCTGCGTACGTACTCTTTTCAAATCCGAACGATTTCCGATATTCACCCCCCCCCCTCTATCGGCTTTCACGATCCAACAAGATCTAAGGCTATTTCAATTCAGTTAAATTCTAACATGAAGTGTAGGATTGAAGAAGCCCATGAGAGAAGGAAGAAAATCCGATGCTTCGCATGTGGAGAGATGGGGCACTTTCACACCAAGTGTCCTAGAAAAAGTGAGCTAATGAAAATGGAGCACTTGAGGAGATGGGAGAAAGAAGAAAGGAAGAAGAGAAGAAACCCACATTAAGGAGGAACTCCAAAGGTAAGGAAGGTAACTCCTAACCTTAAGCCAAAATGTAATTCAATTTCAAGTTCCTCTTTGCATATTAAAAATCATGTTAATCATTCATCCATGCATGCTAGGATTAATGAAAATTGTCTACTTGTGCACAATTTTGGTTTTAAGTACAATGATAGGAATAGGAATAATAAGGTAGTTCAACACCCTAAGAAAAGCATGCATCATAGTAAATCTATGACCTTTGTATCCAAGGATCAAGGCACTAATCCCAAGAAGGGAAGGAATGTACCTAGAAAGGAGGTTAGGCTTAGGAATGTCCAAGGTTGACATATGGATTCTAGGGTTAGAACTCTAGAAAGGGAAAATCAAGCCTTGAGGGCAAGACTTGATACATTAGAAAAGACCCTAGAAAGATTCACGATTAGATCTAAGGGTCTAGATATGGTATTGGGTAGTTTGAAACCCAACTACGATAGATCGGGTTTGGGATACCGATCTAAGACCTCCAAGGCCAACAAAAAGGAATATGCTGGGGAAGCATATAATCTTGGCAAGAAGGAGAAGATCAAAAATGGCAAGGGGGTTCCATTTGAGGGTAGAAAGAACTACTTAACCAAAGACAAGGTGTCTAAGGGTAAGAAGGTTCATATTGTAGGCCAAGAGTCACCGGAGGTTCACCGGTGTGGCTTAGTGTGGGTTAAATCACCTAGGGAGGTGGCTAAGGCCAAGAGCTCAAGGGGGAGCTCTAGGAGCCTTTGGGGCCATGGTAAATGGATCTCAAAAGTTTCTCTCCTAGGAAATTAGGTGAATTATGCCAAAAGGGGGTTGGAAGACTTGGGTAAGTCTTAACCCTAGGTTTTGGCACATTCAAAGAGGAATTAAGGAGAAAAAGGTGAAAATAGGGTGATATTTGATAAAATTAAGGTTTAATAGGAAAATACCATATAATTCAATTCTAAGAATGTATTATGGTCAGAAATAAGAAGATACATCAAGGAGAAGTCTAAATTAGAACTTTTGGAGGAGTTAAAATGATACAAGTTAGGTAGAGTTGGATTTCGTGCCAATCTTAGGATCCGGAGTACATTTGTTTGGAAACGTATTTTTCCCAAGTAGACATTGGCCCCACAAATCTCCCCACGAAATTTCATAATTTTTGGGGATTTGTGGAATTATTTAGGGATTACTGAAATTGAGCTGAAAACCTGAAAATTAGGTATCAGTCGACTGCCCTGGGGGCAGTCGACTGATCCGAGTGAATTTCAGCCCCGAGACCATTCTGTGAGTTTTCGCAGTCGACTGCCCTGGGGGCAGTCGACTGGTCAGAAAGGATAGAGAGAAATGACTTTGGATCATAGGAGATGGTCAGAAAGGATGGTCTCATGGCTTCTTGGTGATTATATGAAATGAGACATATGAATATCATGGAATTTAAGCAGAGTGATTAAGATTCAATGGGTGATTTTGAATGATGAGCTCTTGATAAATGAAAGGATATGGAAAAGGAAAGAATTGGAGACAATTCCTTGTGTAGATTAATCATGGTTAGAGTTGACAATCACAAGGAATCATGAATTGAGTTCAAAATTGATACAAAGTGTCCATCCTTAAGAAAATTAGAAAATTGAACCAAAGTCAAGCACATTTGTAGTTTTCATAAAATCATATTTTTCTAGGATAGGGTATATCCTAGCAAATGTGCTTGCAAATCTTTTAGATTGTTTTAGGTATTTGTTGAGTTTTTTTTTTGCACTAGGGATAAGGTTGCTTGGGGCAATCCTTAAAGGTGTCCAAGGGGGAAGAACTTGGAAGTTGAGTTGGGTAGAACTTAACTTGGTGTTAAGGTGTTAAGTTGGGAAGAACTTCACCTAGGTAAATGAAAATTGGGAGAAGACATAGGTTAAGGGGGAGGTTGTCTCCTTGGTTGCCTTAATTTTCATAACAAGAAAAATTTTGGGATATATGGTGAATGGACCTTAGGAGGGTAGTTCCTAGAGGTCTAAATGGACCATGGAGTATGCCAAAGGAATTGGAGACGGACTTGAGTCTCAATTCTTGGGTTTTGGCACGGTGTTTTTGTGTTTCATGCATGGAAATATGACTTTGGGGTCATATTGCATGAAAATTGATTTTTGATGTGCAATTTCCATATAAATCAATGCTAGGGGTGCATTGTGGATTGGTATGGGCAGAGACATCAAGGGGAAACCAAAACTAGGACTTTTGGTTAAGGTTTGAGTTAACCTTTTTGCTAGTTTTGGGTTTTATGTCAAACTTAGGAATGGTGATAGATACATTTTGGAATGTATTTTTTCCAAGTAGGTATGGGTACCACAAATGTCTCCACAAAATTTGGAAATTTTTGGAGATTTGTAGAATTTCTGGCGCATTTCTGAATTTCGTCAGAAAGGCTGAAATTCTGATTTTGAGAGTATCAGCCGACTGCCCTGGGGGGCAGTCGACTGATCAAGCCTGAATTTTCTATCAACAGCTGGGTATGTGTCCAAGTGATGCAAAACAAGTGTATGGGGGGCTAGTACACATTGTTTATGATCATTGGGGATTGAAAGAACCAATAATTGGAATATTGTTGGGTTCTTTTTGATGTTAGGCAAAGGGGAAGAAGTGTTAGGTTTAAGTTGGGAAACCAAACACACCTTTGCTAGAAACCCTAGGTTTAGGGGGAGCATGGTTGCTCCATTCTTGGCGTAAGGGGAACCTTGGAGAGGTTCTTAAAAAGCCTTTGTAAGTCCAATGTAGGGGGAGCATGGGAAAAGTTTTAAAAAGCCCATTTTGGTGAAAAATCCTAACTTGGAGGGTTAGGTGTGGGATGCCTTGGGATAGGATCCCGTTGTGAAAATTCCTAACTTGGAGGGTTAGGTGTAGGATGCCTTGGGATAGAATCCATGTATGCATTGCATATGCATCTGTTTAGCATTGTTTCTGCTATTGACTACTATCTTGTTTCCCTAACTTAAACGTATTTCCAAACATCAAAAAGGGGGAGATTGTTGAGGCAATCTATGATCATGAGTTTTGATGTTTGGGCAAAGGGTTTAAGTTAGGTTTACCCTTGTGTTCTTATATGTGTATGTTGAGTGTGCAGGTTGTACAAGTTACACATATGGACTTGACTGGACGGCCTCGGTACGGTGAAGGGTGGCATGGAGACAAGCTGGAAGCTTGTGTGCACCCGAGGGACCTTAGAGAGCAGGGACGATGAGCTGAGGGGCGCGGACTTCGAGGCATGCGTGAAGGATGACATGGAGGCAAGCTGAAGGCTTGTGTGCATCCGAGGGACGGGAGCCGAAGATGAAGATGGCGCGAAGGCAATAGTCGAGACTGCGGATGAGGAGTCAATCGAGTCGTGAGGGTACGAGTGCTGTGTGATTGTACTCGGGGAATCCTAGGGGTCGAGTGCTGAGAGACGTGTACTCGGGAAGGGAAAACCTACGTGTGTGAGTGGGACAGTCGACTGCCTGGGAGGCAGTCGACTGATAAAACTCACAGAATGATTTCGGGGTTGGACCAGTCGACTGGTAAAATGGCAGTCGACTGGTAACCCCGAAAACTAGCCGTTGGGCTAGCCGTTGGCTAGCAATTAAGGCTAGACCAGTCAACTGGTAAATTGGCAGTCGACTAGTGGCGAGGGTTTCAGCCCGAGTCCTATTTAAAGAGGACTTCGTGGTGGCTGAGATTTTTGACGAATCTTGTCTTGGTTAAAGGCAAGATAGTAGTCTTTGTGCTCAGAGGTTTGCTTGGTTTTGTGGCGAGGTTTCTCCACCCACACGGAGCGACGAGGGCTAGCCGGAGGTTATCCGGGGAGTAATCCACCGACGGATTCTTGGATTAGTCACCCGGCCAGGGTGGATACCAAGTAAAATCGGTTTGTTAGCATTGTTTTCTCTTGATTAGTTTATTTGTATTTGTATTTCCGCTGCACTAACAATCTTGTAGAGAAAAATGCCGATAAAACGCTATTCCCCCCCTCTAGCGTACCGGAATCAATCCTACAATTCTTTTTTAGGCGTTCTTTGATGGAGAAGGTGCGTTGTATGCTTCTTAATGCTGGGCTACCGAAATTTTTGTGGGCAGAAGCCACTGTGTATGTCTATTATCTTGTAAATCGCTCTCCATCAATTTCTATTGAAAGGAAAACTCCATAAGAGGTATGGTCTGGTACTCTTGCTAGTTATTCTGATTTGAGAATTTTTGGATGTCCTACGTATGCTCATGTTAATAATGGGAAGTTGGAGCCTTGTTCGGTGAAGTGCATATTTATAGGCTTTAGACAAGGAGTGAAGGGATACAAACTTTGGTGTCCAGAGACCGGGAAAGTCATCATCAGTAGAGATATTATCTTTGATGAGACTAGCATGCTTCAGGGGTCTCCATCTAAAACTCTTTCTGAGGAAGATAAGCAGAAGATAAGCACATAGGTGGAGATTGAGATTGGGCCGATATCTACAGAGACTACTCCAGAGCCTATTTTAGATGTTGTGGATGGAACGAAATCATCACAAACACCTTCACAATATTCCATTGCCAAAGATAGGCCTCAGAGAGAAATTAGACGCCCTCAGAGATATGCAGAGGTTGATTTGGTCGCTTATCTTTAAACGTGGCTGAGGAGATTGATTCTGGTGAAGAACCTGAGATGTATTCAGAAGCAATTAGCTGCGATAATTTTGGTAAGTGGATAATTGCTATACAGGAGGAGATGAAGTCACTTGATAAGAACGACACATGGGACTTGGTGAAATTACTTAAGGGTAAGAAAGTTTTTCGCTGCAAGTGGGTATTTAAAAGAAAGGAGGGAATACCGGGAGTTGAAGAAGCCAAGTGCAAAGCCAGACTAGTTGCTAAAGGCTTTAGTCATATTCCAGGAGTAGACTTCACTGATGTATTTTCCCCAATTGTAAAGCATAGTACGATTCGAGCCTTCCTTGGTATTGTGGTCATGCATGACTTAGAGTTGCAGCAGCTAGATGTGAAGACAGCATTCTTGCATGGGGTACTTGAGGAAGATATCTATATGCAACAACCAGAAAGTTTTGAAGTCTCGGGAAAAGAGGATTATGTATGTTAGCTGAAAAAGTCCTTTTATGGTTTGAAGCAGTCACCTAGGCAATGGTATAAAAGGTTTGATTCGTTTATGATCACTCATGATTTCAGAAGAAGCAGCTATGATAGTTGTGCCCACTTTAAGAAGACTGATGATGGATCATTTGTTTATCTGCTCTTATATGTTGATGATATGTTGATTGCGGCCAATAATAAGGAAGAGATAAGAAAGGTCAAAGCCCAACTAAGTAAAGAATTCGAGATGAAAGATTTAGGAGCTATAAAGAAAATACTTGGGATGGAGATTCTGAGAGACAGAAGGCAGGTAAATTATACCTAAGTCAGAAAGGGTATATTGAGAAGGTACTTCATCGGTTTAACATGCATTCTGCCAAGTCTATTAATACTCCGTTAGCTGCACACTTTAGACTTTCAGCTGATTTATGTCCGCAGTCAGATGATGAGGTTAATTATATGTCACGGGTTCCATATTCTAGTGCAGTGGGATCTCTCATGTATGTTATGGTTTGTACACGTCCAGATTTATCACATGTAGTGAGTATAGTTAGTAGATACATGACAAATCCTGGTAAAGAGTATTGGAAGGCGGTTCAGTGGATTTTAGATACTTACGAGGGACTTCTGAAATTTGTTTGCATTTTGGGAGTAATAGAGATGCAGTTATTGGATATGTTGATTCTGACATTGCAGGTGACCTTGATAAAAGAAGATCACTTACGGGGTACGTGTTCACTGTTGGTGGTTGTACTATCAATTGGAAAGCTACTTTGCAGAATACAGTTGCATTGTCCACTACAGAGGCTGAATATATGGCTATTACGGAAGCTTGTAAGGAAGCTATTTGGTTGAAAGGACTCTTCAGTAAGCTTAGCGAAGACTTGCAGATTACTACAGTCTTTTGTGATAGTCAAAGTGTCATTTTCCTCACGAAGGATCAGATGTTTCATGAGAGGACAAAGCACATTGATGTGAGGTATCATTTTATACATGCTGTTATTGCTCGTGGTGATATTATTGTCAGGAAGGTCAGTACTCATGATAATCCTGCTGATATGATAACTAAGTCACTCCCTATAGCCAATTTTAAGCATTACTTAGACTTGGTTGGTGCTGATGCTGAGATTTGCCTGTGGGGCTTTTGTGGAAGAGGTGAAGAATGTTTTTTTTGAAGCTTTGTAGAATTCGCGTTAAGGTGGAAATTGTTAGAGTTTAGTGACCCGAATTCAGTTTAATCTGTTAATTTATTATTAGATATTTTCTATTAATATGTTAATTAACAGATTCTTTATAAATCTGTTAATTAACGGTTTCGTTATTAATTTTTCTTTTGACTAAGTATCCTAAGGTCTCTATAAATTATGTATCTCATGGACAAGTTTTATCGATCAATGAAGAAAGTTAATTTGTTACCTCTTCTTTCTTTCTCTCTATCTCTCTTTTCTCTCTACTTCTTTTTACTTTATCAAAGCCGCCGACTTTGTATTCCATCGTTTATAGTGATTTTTCCTCCTCTGCCCGTGGTTTTTTCCCGTCATGGGGTTTCCACGTAAATCTGATGTGTTCTCTATTGTTCTTATTGTTATTTTTCGTACTAATCTCGTTTTCAAAAACAGTTGCAAAAGAAGGCCAGATGCCCTTAGAAGTTGTAGGTTGTCTTTGGGCCACGTAATGCCCATTCCAATGGTATTGAATGGTAGGATATGATCACCAATGAGTTGAACGCTTTAAGATTAGTGCAAGGATTTCTATCTATTTGAAGTCCCTTTCACTAGATGCTCGATGAATGACTGATTTAGGGAGTGTTTGGGAGTGCTTTTACTTCTTAAAAAGTGATTCTTGTAGTGATTATCTTTAAGTTAGTAAGAAGCTAAAGTAAGCAGTGTTTGAAAATAGAAGTCAAAAGCTGATACAAGATAAAGTTTGAGTGTTTGGGAGAATAATTGCTTCCAAGCTTAATTTTTAATTGAATGACAATAATATCCTTAAACTATATAAATTAATCATTTTTTAATTATTTAAATATAATTTCGATACTATCAATAATTTGTTCACGTAATTATTATTATATTTTAAATAGTGATATAATTATTATTATATTTTAAATATAGTATTAAAATTAATTTTTTTATAATTTGAAAATTTGAAAAAATATATAAAATTAATAAAAAATAAAAAATAATATAATTTATATAAATATAATATATATATAGCGACAAGTGGCAATCAGGTAAAATATTATATTATTTAAGGATATAAATATTATTTTTTAATGTTATATCATAAATAAAAAAGCAGAAGCAGGTAGAAGGATCAAATTCTTGCTTCTAACTTCTGAGCAAAAGTAACAGAAGCTAAAGCAGAATCTAACATTCTCAAACACTAAAAATTGATTCTGTATAGCCAGAATCTAAAAAGCAATAGCAGAAGTTCTCCCAAACACTCCTTAGGATGACTGATTTATTGTTTACTAATTATCAACGTCTGAAATCAAGAACAGAACTCTGCGTACGATCTTGGCAAAGAAGAGAGGTGTAATCATCGGATCTTGCTCACGATTAATCTAGTAATTACGGAGTCATCCGATTAAATTAAATTAATCTCGCAACGCAACGTATTCCACGGCACGCAGCAAGAACTAAACAGAGCATAGCAGAGGTATAAATAGTCGAAACCCATCGCTTAATCTCTCTCACTAAACTTGAATTAGTTGATCAATTAACTGATTAATTAATCACACTTGTCAAAGCGTTTCGAGAGCAGCTGATGGGTAGAATTCCGGCCGCCGCCTTCACCGTGAAGCAATGCCTCGTATTGGCGGCCTTGGTCGCTGTAATATCAAGCGCCGCTTGGGGGCGCAAGCTAAGTTATCCAGAGAGCATGTCCATGGCGGAGAGGCACGAGCGGTGGATGGCGAAGCACGGGCGCGTCTACCGCGATGACGCAGAGAAGCAGCGCCGCTTCGACATCTTCAAGTCCAACGTCGAGCTCATCGACTCCTTCAACGCCGCCGGCAAGCACAAGTACTCGCTGGGCGTCAACCAGTTCGCCGACATGACCAACGACGAGTTCAAAGCTTCCTACACCGGCTTCAAGAATATGATCGCGGCGAAACCGATCAGGAAGGGAGGATTCAGGTACGAGAACGTGTCTGCGACGCCGGTGAGCGTCGACTGGAGGACAAAGGAGCAGTCACTCCCATCAAAGATCAAGGGCAGTGTGGTATGCATGTATTATGTGCATAATTTGGAGGAACAATTTAGTTACATACGTTAATTCGTTTGCACGAGCAAAACAGGATGTTGCTGGGCGTTCTCCGCAGTAGCGGCGATGGAGGGCATCACCAAGCTCACCGCCGGCAAGTTGATCTCTCTCTCCGAGCAGCAGCTGGTGGACTGCGACGTCCACGGCGAGGACCAAGGCTGCAACGGAGGCCTCATGGACAACGCGTTCGAGTTCATCATCAACAACGGTGGCCTCGTCACCGAGGCCAAGTACCCTTACCAGGCCACCGACGGCACCTGCAGCAAGCAGAAATCCTCTCCCTCCGCCGCCTCCATCGATGGGTACGAGGACGTGCCTGCCGACGACGAGGCGGCGCTCCGCAAGGCCGTGGCCCACCAGCCAGTGTCTGTGGCGATAGAGGCCAGCGGGTCGGCCTTCCAGTTTTACAACGGCGGCGTTTTCACCGGGGAATGCGGAACTGATCTCGACCACGGCGTCACCGCGGTGGGCTACGGCGCGACGAGCGACGGCAGCAAGTATTGGCTGGTGAAGAACTCTTGGGGTGCCGATTGGGGGGAGAACGGCTACATAAAGATGGAAAGGGACGTGGATAGTAAGGAAGGGCTGTGTGGTATCGCCATGCAAGCTTCCTACCCAACTGTTGTCAACTAACATGTACTATAGTTACAGCAAGGTGGTCCAGAGAGACGTGGGCATATATATAGTCTCTCTTCAGTGTGGCATTATGGTCTTCAGCGTGATGATATATAGTTAATTTGTAAATGTATGCATGTGTAGCAAGATCTGAACATGCACCAAACACTCTAGCTAGGTTGCATTTGGATTTTCGAATCCAAAATTTTATAAATGATTATGTTGCATAAGCTAAGATTTCTATCACTACAAGGATAATATTTTTTTAAGGATACACGTAAATAATGTTAAAGTATATTTTCAGTGACACTAATATTTTAGTGCAATCAACAAAAACAAATACCATATAAAATGATGTTGTCTTAGACCCTTCTCACATTCATGATCATTTATAATATCGTTATACAATATCAATACTAATTAACTTTAAAAGTATCTCAATTTAAAGATATAATGTCAGTCTAAAATGTTAAGAAAAATTATATTTTAAGGACTTTTATCTTATTATTATCATAATAAGAACAAATTTAAATGTCATATATACACATTTATTTTGACTTTTATAAGTGTCTTATATATATTTTTTATAAGGACAATAAAATTATCAGTAAAGATAAATTATAAGCTCATTTTAAAATGTCACCTTAACTAATTTATAATGACATTTATAAATGTCATTTATAATAATTTATAAAGATATTAAAAATTATCACTAAAATTTATCTAGAATGTATAACTTTAATTCAAAATTTTTACATCATTACAATTCATCCACCAATTACAATAGAACAAAAATTTATAGAATAAAACTTTAAGTGCTAATATATAATTTTTATTCATCTAACAATCATTTGAGTCAAATTTACAAATGCAATATCCTAATGATATGTCTTTTACGTTCGAAACGAACTACACACTACACTCATAATATTAAATTTTAGATCGAACTAACAAAGTTGTATAATAAAAGCTCAACTAGGTGGATTATTTTCAACCATCATATTATTGTAAGCAAAATACAAGTAGTTGTCACCTACAAATATATTACATGTATTTGTGTAAGTGAAATAAAATAATAAAAATACAAAGTTGATAAAAATAATTCAAAAGTTGGATGAGAAAAATGCAAAGTATTATTAATTCCAAATGCACCTAATAGTAATTTTCACTTAATGTTAATTTCAAAAACATTTCATATTTATTTGAAATTGTAATAACAAGATAAATTTAAAAAATAATAATAATATTTCATTAAAAGGTTAAAATCATACCAAATAATAAGGCCAAGCTATCATTCCTCCTTCCTCCCTGTATATTCTCAAACCTCTATAAAAGATCATAAAGTGATCTAATTAAACTCTCTTCGGATTTTAATATAACTTGTACTCGTACTCTGTTACGAGATTAGAACGGAAAAAACGGCAACAAGATTAATAGAGAACACACCAGATTTACGTGGAAAACCCTTGACAGGAAAAAATCACGGGCAGAGAAGAAAAAATCACTAAGAACGACGGAATACAAAGTCGGCAACTCTTATATCATAATAAAGTAAAGAGAAGTAGAGAAAAAGAGAGGTAGAGAAAAGAAAGAAGAAATAACCAAATAACTTTCTTGATTGATTGATTCAACTTGTCTATGAGATATGCAATTTATATGGCCTTAGAATACTTAGTCAAATAAAAAATTAATAACAAAACTGTTAATTAACAGATTTATAAAGAATCTGTTAATTAATATATTAATAAGAAAATATCTAATAAATATTAACGGATTAAACAGAATTCGGGTCACCAAATTCTAACAAACTCCACCTTGAATGTTTTGTTATTTTTAAATCTCATCAGATTGAGATCAACAGTTCTAATCAACTCAAAGATCATTCAATGGTGGAAATTAGTTCAGATTTTAATCCAAGATTTCAGATCTTGATCCCATGGCTGAGATCTATTTCCCCTTGGCTTGGATAGACTAGATTTTTGATAGATAGTTCAGATCGCTCATGATCTTTGATAAATGATCCAGATTGTTTCAAAGATTGATCTCCTTATTTAAATTCATATTTGAGCTTAATTAGTCTGATCCGACTCGGTTTCATATTCGTTTGATGCCTCAAAAAAATACATTCAAATATTAGTATCAAATATTACAAATATGATATAATTTGCATCAAAAATTAATAATGGATATAACTCGTGAAACATGGTATACATATGATATTAATATAAAAAATATGAATATAAAAATCTAAATATTGTGACAAAATAACAGTTACCCACGCTCACCAATGTTAGTCTCATAAATGTGAATGATTGCTGTTGGTGTGAGTGGCAGGTGTTGACAGGTGACACGGTAATCACATGCAAGAGAAGCCCAAGCAATGGCTGAGTGCCCAAGATAATGAACGGGCAGTCATGTAAGTTGAATGGGTATCTAGTAGTCCTCAGATTATGATGCAGTGGTAGGACGACTAGTCACTATCTTAAATATTCGCGGTCCGATCCCTAGTTACGGTGTATTTGTAAGAATTTTTCTCCAAATTGAGTGTGAACCCTGGGACATTGGTCTTCCAGACCGTCCACCGCGAGCGCTTCCCGATTTACCCTGGTGACCAGTGGAAAACTTCTGTGGGACCGGGCCGGTTATCCTAGGTTCGTCTGCTACTTGGTTCAACATTTTGAATGGGTATCTAGTACCTCCGGGATTATGGTGTAGCGGTAGGGCGATTAGTTACTATTCCAGGCATCCGCGGTTCAATCCTTAACTACGGCGTATTTTGTAGGAATTTTTCCTCTAAATGTGGTGCGAACCCTGAGACGCTGGGCTTCTAGACCGCCCACCACGAGCGCTTCCTGATTAACCTTGATGATCGGTGGAAAATTTTCGTGGAATCGAGCCGGTCACCCCAGATGGTCCTATATATATATATATATATTTGAATGGGTACCTATAGTTTTCAAGATTAAGAGTTTATAAAGTTTAAAGCAAATTTGATTCTTGTATCTAGTTTAGAGCATTCCTTAGAGATAACTTTATTATCCTAATTTTTAAGTGGATAATATGTTGATTGTTAGAATAGGGCAACACCATCATTTTCCAACTAAAAGAGTAGCTATATAGGTCATTTGATATGAAAGATTTTGACTTCTGTGATGTATGATGATCACTAGGGACAAAACAATCGGAAGATGTGGTTATCTCAACAGGAAAATATTTAGTGAATAAATATTTGACATGAGAAGTCTAAAGATAGTTCATTAGAAAATAACTTCAAACATAGTAAAGGTTCTAATCCACCTGCAGAAGTAGAGGGAAAAATATATATATTTATTAATAATTATAAAGAATGACTTAATATATTAATGTATGTTATAGTATATACTAGGTCTGAGCCTGATAAAAATTTTCACTTAGATCTTACGAAGATTCACTAAAATATAGTTGAAGAATTTTAAAATATTTGTGAGGGGCCATAGTATTTTGCTTATGTTTCAGAGGTACAAATCAATATTAGAAAGTAACATAAATTTGAATATGATAAGTGATCAAAATGATAGTACATTTACTTCAAGGATATTTGATTGCTATTATAGTGACGTAGAGGATAAATATTAAATTCGTTGATTCGCGTACAAATACTAAAAGTGATATTTTAAATTTGTTGATTAATGCATGAATACCATGAAATAAATATCCAAAAACTATATAGAGCTTTTGGGGAAAAAACGACGTGGCCAAAATATTATTGATCAAAGACCTCTCAAAACAACGAAACAAATTGTTTAAATAGACTGAAAATCGAACCCTATGAAAGATGAAATTATCCCTAAAACCCTAACTTGATAAAAATAATAAAAAGATTAAAATATCTCTTAAAATAATAAAAATATTAAAATTTCCTTCTCCTCCCTCATCATTCTCTATGATGGACTGCCAACACCTCCCTTCAACGTCTGCACAGCACGACCATGGGGATCACACGGCCTGTGTGTTGTGCCGCATGCCGCTTATAAAAGGGGACCCTTCCTTTAGGGCACACATCTTTGGCTTGGGGTTAGCCCCCTTTGCTTTGGGGAAGGGTTCTCCCCTCTAGGGGAAACCCTAGAGCTGTCGCCGCCCTCAACAATCCGTCTACCTCCATAGCGAGGAGATCCTACAAGAAGACCCCAACGCTACAAGGATAAACTTTCTCTTCCCTCTCCTTCTTTGTTTAAGGTTTTAGAAGCTTTATATCTTGTTTTTTTTTATTGTATCTCTTTTGCAATGGAGTAAATTCTATATATCTAAGATGTGAGAAGTAACTACAATGTGATGATATTATATGAACTATTATTTGTACATTTCTTTGTTTAATGAAATGTTCATGTCTTGTTCTATGTGTATTATGTCTTGTATGTGTTTGTTGAAATGCGTACGTGGTAAATACATATAGTTGTAAGGGTTTGGCTACCATGTAGAGGGAATGTCTGAGATCATATGATTGGGGAACCTTCATGATAGAAGCTATCTTTAACCGGATATTTCGGGCACTACAACAAGTATGACTTTCCGCAATGCGTAATTTTGTTATCTATGGCGTGCATTGCACGCTGCACAGCTACAAATTGTCAAAAGTCATAAAACATCAACAGCACACGCGATGCGCTTCCTATCGAAGCATGCGGCAGGCTGCGATTAATGCTATTCACAATGCATCGTGTGCTGCGATTAATGCTATTCACGGCGCGCCGCGTGCTTCAAATAATGTATTTGCAGTGCTTGATGCGCACTGCGATTAAGAGCAATCAATAACATTTGCAGCGCACGCCGTATGCAACCATTAAGAGCATTCACAGCGTGTAGTGTATGATATGATTACAATGATTCAAATATCACATATAAATACTAAACAAATTATGATACTATATACATATACCACATATAATTATAATACCACATAGATTACAATATCACATATACAATTATAAAACTAAAACTCAAATAATTAATTATATTATCAAATTCAACTATAAGTGTCGCATTTAAGTAAAACAATCAAACGTATTAGTAGCAAAAAAAAGTACTTACTAATATAATTTCTTTCTTACAAAAGAGTATAGGACTTTAAAATAAATAAAATATATTTCAATCATATAAAACTATAAACATAAATAGCCAAGCGACTATACTGTATGGACCTTTGTGTCTAGCTAGAGGGAGGGGTGAATAGCTTCTCTTGAATTTTATCTACAAAATATTAGTCAATGCACAAGAAAAAGATAGACAAAAATAATAACAATGAAAGCAATGCTAACTCCCTTGATTTACTTGGTCTCCACTTTCTTGAGGTAACTAATCCAAGGATTCACACCTACACAACCAAGCTCCACTATGCTTTTCTCCTTTTCAAATCAAGCTTGAAGGTGGAGAACCCCTTACAAGATGATCTCTTCCTCTTATAAGATTAGAATGATTTTGAATGAACAGATTGAAAGTTTGTAAGCTTAGAGATCTCAGAGCAAGAAAGAAAAATCGAGAGAGTCAAGTTGTGTCTTCTTCAAGTTCTAAAATCTACTTTTATATAACCCTCGATATCAGTCAACTGACAATATCATCAGTCGACTAATGAGCTTCAACGGCTACTGTAGATTGTGTCTGATTTCTACCGTCAGCCTTCAACAGTCACTTATCAGTCGACTGGGACCTAACTCAGTTGACTGTTCTATCTGTTCGTGAAGCAATCAATTGATTCCACATATCAGTCGACTCAACTCACCGTATCAGTCGGCTGATCCTCTCATCAGTCGACTAATACCTGATGAATCTCAGTTTCCACTTTTCCTTTGCGTAGACACAAGCCTTCAAACACCTTCCATTAACCTCACGCCCTTAGGATGCTTCCGAGCCCTCGACTCCTCATCCTTGCGCTTACTTTGAAGTGTATCCCTTGGCCTTACCATGCTAAGTCTTCTTCTATCAATTCTTTGTACTTGGACTTACACTCAAGTTTCATGTTAGATCACCAACATTGCCTAACTTAAACTCATTTAACCAAACATCAAAAGTAAATAATATTTAGGGCATAATTGCACCAATAATCTCTCCCTTTTTTATGTTTGACAAATTTATTTAAGTTAGAATTTAAATATATTATGATAAAAAAAACCATTAACAGATATGAATGATCATAGAACTCATCTAACTTAACTTATCAAATTCTCCCCATTTGCCACACGACAAAAATAAAGGGAGTAAAATAATCAAAGCTTCCCCTTAAAGGAAGCTCCACCTTAGTGGAAGCTCCCCCTGAAAATACGCTCCCCCTTTAAACCATAATACCTCGGGGGTAGACAAACAAGAATTCATCACATAAATATATGAAACATGTATACTAAAAATAAAAATCACAATAGAAGACAATAAAAGTAATGAAAAATCATAGAAGC
This sequence comes from Boesenbergia rotunda, assembly GCA_024364735.1. Classification (NCBI taxonomy): domain Eukaryota; kingdom Viridiplantae; phylum Streptophyta; class Magnoliopsida; order Zingiberales; family Zingiberaceae; genus Boesenbergia; species Boesenbergia rotunda. The sequence goes on along the minus strand of JAGFNQ010000364.1, from coordinate 28,252 downwards.
AATACTAGAGAAAGAAAAAGTTCATACATAGCCACAAAGGTAGTGTTACAAAGATCCATAATCAAGAACAAAAGTACTATAATATCGTTTATGGTGGTCGAGAAATAATATAGGAACATGCCAAATCCAAACACAATCTCAACACCATAACATCTGAGGCACGCTATGTTGGATCGGAGAAAACAATAGAGGGTGGGGGGGGTGAATATCGTTATCAAATTTTCGGACGATTAAAGAATATACGCAGCGGAAAAAGATAAAGCACACAAGAACCAAGCATTTTTACTTGGTTCGGAGTCACGGTCGGCTCCTACTCCAAGGCCCATGGTCCTTACCGTTTACTTTGGGCAATTCTATATTCGAAAAGATTTTTACAGATTTAAGGTACAGATATAGAATTTGGAAAATTAAATCACAACACTTTCATAAACTGAAAATTTACCGACGCCTGAGATGGATCGAATTCCGGAGCAAAGGGTCGTCGTCGGCGCTGAAATCTCAAAAATCGAACTTGGCAGGAGCGCAGCGCTTGAGCGAAAGTGTTTGGAGTGTTGGAAAGAATGGATATCGAAGTCTTAGGGGTGAACCCCCTTTTATAGCACCCATGGGGGCGCCTGATCCGTTGGGGGCGCCTGACACGTGCCTCATCATGCGAAAAACTCCATCCGCTGGCTCGGTCAGCGCTTATCCCCTTCGACTCGGCACCTGGGCTGACTGGGGCTCCCGGGACCTCTCGGGTGCCTAGGTTGACCTGATCCATTGGCTTCACGGCGAATTTTCTTCGATGGCCGCTTTGGCATTGACCTTGGGCCCAACTTCCAGTCAGGTCTTCTTGCCCAACTTCCGGTCAGGTCTTTGGTGCCCAGCCCCTTGCCAGGACTTCTTGCCCAGTCCTCGACCAGGACTTCTTTGCCCGACTTCCGGTCAGGTCTTCTTGCCCAGTCCTTGACCAGGACTTCTTTGCCCAACCCTTTGCCAAGACTTCTTACCTAGTGTACCTAGGACTTCTTTCTACGCACTCAGCGAACAAGTTAGATCACAATAAAATCTTAACTTCTGAACCCTTTGCCATTATCAAAACCCAGGTTTGACTTAGGTACTGCCTGCACCAACAATCTCCCCCTTTTTGATTTATGGCAACACGATTCAAAAAGTTAAGTTAATGAAGCAAGTATGATACTTAATTTTCTCCCCCTGGAAGAAATCTTCCCCTGAGTTTTTCAAGAGTACGTGGGGTTTTTGAAAACATTTCTAAGTCCTTGTCTTTCATAAAATGAAAAGATTTTTTAAGTTTTCAACACTTAGAAAATAAGAGGGATTTTCAAGTCGAAAAATTTTCCAAAATATTTTCGAGTTGGGCACTTAGAAAATTTTCAAAACATTTAGTTTTAACACTTAGAAAATTTTCCAAAACATTTTTTAAGTTAACACATAGAAAATTTTCCAAACCATTTTTTAAGTTAACACTTAGAAAATTTTCCAAAACAATTTTGAAGTTAACACTTAGAAAATTTTCAAAATAATTTTGAAGTTAACACATAGAAAATTTTCAACACAATTTTGAAGTTAACACTTAGAAAATTTTAAAAACAATTTTGAAGTTAACACTTAGAAAATTTTCAAAACAATTTTGAAGTTAACACTTCGAAAATTTTCAAAATAATTTTTGTTACTTTACTTTTTGAAAAAGGAGATAAAAGTTTTTGAAAGAAATGATTTACTTTTTAAAATTTAAATTTTAAAACCTTTTATTCTCTCCTTTCTAATCTCTCCCCCTTTGCCATATATTAAAAAAAATATAGCAAAAAAAATGAGTAAGGAAAGTAAAAATGTTGTATTGAACCAATTCTAAGCATAAACTGGACCAAAACAATTTAGATTTTCTCTTTCGGGTCTTGTCTAACCCAGTTAGCTACTTACTAACTGTTATAAACAGTAGCTTTCGCTAGGGTTAGTCAAGTTAAGTGATCTGATCAAGTTAGATTTTCTAAGCTTGACACTTAACCTGATTACTGTTCAATTGGTATTTATTACCCCAATTACTGCAGATGCACTACTTAAAGCATCTTGAATCAAGGTATAGACCTAAGCATCTCAACCCAGTCAAGGTTGCCAATCAAAAATACCCTAAGGTGCTTGTGAGATGCTGGCTTCTAGATCTATAGGTGCATGCAGTTCTAGGGTTAGGGCCTATGCTAAGTCCATTTGTGAAAAAATCCTAGATTTGAAGGGGGTAAGTTTTCAAAAAAAAAACTAAATCGGAAAATCATTTTAAATTTCAAGATAAAAATGATTTTTCAAATATGTATAAGAAATAAAACAGTAAAAAAAGCACAAGTAGAGCAGTCCTATTCTACTAAGCATAACCCTAACTGCCTTCTTAATGAGCTAAACTCAGACTCAGGTAAGGGTTTGGTGAAGATATCAGCTAAGTTTGATGTTGAGTCTACATGCTTAAGGACTATTTCACCCCTGGCTACATGATCTCTTACGAAGTGATGTTTAACCTCTATATGTTTTGTTCTAGAGTGTTGGATTGAGTTCTTAGTTAGATTAATTGAACTTATGTTATCAATGTAGACTTGGGTTTGGGTGTAATCAAGATGGAAGTCCTTATGAGTGTGCATCATCCATAGGAGTTGTGCTACACACTCTCCTAAAGCAACATATTCTGCTTGGTTGTAGATAGAGCTACGCAGTGTTGCTTTCTACAGCACCAACTGACTAGACTATTTCCTAAAAGTTGGCAGCTTCCACTTGTACTCTTTCTATCTAGTTTGCATCCAGCATAGTCAGAATCAGAGTATCCTGACAGGTCAAAAGTTAAGGTCCTAGGATACCAAATCCCTACATTTAGGGTGCCCTTAATGTATCTAAGTATTCTTTTTAGAGCTGCTAAGTGTGTTTCCTTAGCACAGGTTTGGCATCTAGCACACATTCCTACAGAGAAAAGAATATCAGGTCTGCTAGCTATAAGGTAAAGTAGACTTCTAATCATACTTCGATATAGCTTAAGATCTACATGTTTACCGTCAGGGTCACTATCAATTTTTACATTTGTGGCCATAGGGGTACTTATGCTTTTGGAGTTATCCATTTTAAATTTCTTTATTAACTCCTTAGCATATTTGGATTGGTGAACATAATTTCCATCTCTAGTTTGCTTAATTTGTAGTCCTAAAAGAAGTTGAGCTCACCAACTAAGCTCATTTCGAATTCGTTATCCATTATTTTTACAAATTCTTTTAAGAAGTTTGAGTTGGTGGATCCAAAAATTATGTCATCAACATAGATTTGGGCAATGAAAATGTCTTTATCTAAGATTTTATCTAAGTTGTTGTATGAATTTTATGGTGCCTAAAACCATAACTTTATGTGCTATGCATCATGACCTTGTATGCTTATATTATGTGACATGTTGTAGTGGGTTTTATTTATGGATGTTTTAAACCATATACCATGAACACATGCATTGTGAAGTATGCATCATGTGTTATGTAGAATTATGCATGCATTAGGTTAAATGCCTTGAGCATATGTATATTATGGTTATGTAGACCTATGCATGTTTTATGTTGAATGTCATGAACCTATGTAGTATGTATCATGTTCATATGGATCCTACCCATGCATGCTTTATGATAGATACCATGATCATGTATGCTATGTGATATGTACCATGTATGTAAAAACTTATTTATGCATGCTTACCTTATGTACCATGATCATGCAAGCTTTATGAACTAAGATGATGCTTATGCCTTAAGGCATAATTATGTATGTAAGTCATGCCTTATGAATGAAGATGATGTCATGCCTCTAAGGCATAATGATGTATGCATGAACTATGAATGTTGAAATGCTAAGTATGATTTATACCATGCTTCATGTATTAAGATCATGTTTATGTTTTCAATTATGCTATGAAAGTTCTATGAATGATGAAATATAATGGAAAAAAAGAAGCATGTGAAGCTATTTTACTTTATGGATGGGCTTGTACCGGACCCAAGTAAGGTCCAAGGGATGGGATCCTCATGAAAGCCTCGGTGTGGGACTACCGCAGCTGTCCCCGATTTTGGGACTACTGTAGCTGTCCAACAGGGATGGGCTCCTCACGAAAGCCTCGGTTCTGGACTACCGCAGCTGTCCCTAGGTTGAAGGTAACCTAGTACCCTAGTAGGTCGAGACTAGCTACCTCACATTTACTTAGGGATGCGCGCAAATGATGGATGTATGTATGTGGTACAAGCCGGGGCCCCCCATGATGTTATGATTTATGTTTAAGTATTTATAATTATGATTTTCAAATAAGCATCCTTATGTTATGTGCATTTGACTCATGCATTCATTCATGCTATGCATCTATGCCATGTCAAGTATGTCATATGCTTATGATTGTGTCAAGAACTATGCCATGTCAAGGGGTCCAGGGATGAATGTTCTGATTCCTCAGACTTGGCAAACCGCAAATAAAGTAGTAATGGGCGCAAAGACCCACCATAACATAGCATCTTTGCTACAACATTAGCCTAATCAGTCGGCCACACTTCCTTCAATTAGACATGAACAGGGATTTGTGATGGGGTTGAACACCCCGTGGCTAACACGTAGACTGAAGAAGCTATGTGGTAAGATCTACCGCGGCTGGACGATTCTCTTTCCTTGACTCCCGAGACTCCCCCGGGAAGGTAGATTCCCGGGACCCCCCTCGGGCAGGCTTACTCTTGAGATCTGTAACGCCTGTAAAATCCTCTCAATATTTTTCTTTAAAATATTGATCATGCTTATATGGATTCTTGGGTAACATATGAATACTAGCATGAACCTTAGCATGATTCTTATATGAATTAAAAAGCTAAGTACTAATGGGCTTTACATGGGCTCTTCTAGTACCATGGCTATTAGTGGACCTTAGGTAGAATTTTAACATAGATAGAAATGAAGTCAAATTAGGAATATTAGCATAACTCTTGGTGGGCTCTTATGTGGGCCTTGTAAAAAATGAGAGTAAATGGAATAAAAAAAAATGCATGCACCAAGGATTGAATCTTGGACCTAGAATAGAGGCAAAGCCTCATCATGCATGTACTAACTAATTCACCTAGCAAAGGAGTGCTAGTGGAAAAGAGAGAAGAATTTACTTGAGGCTAAAGGAAGTGGAAGAGACACCATGTGAAGAGGCACCATGCCCCCTTCACTAAGTATAAAAAGGGATGGATGAGAAGTGAAGAGGCTTAAGTTACTTTTCTTCCACCAAGGCTCTTCCTCTTCTCCCTTCTTCCTCCTCCTTGCCGTGAGCCACAAGGGGTTTTTCCCTTGGAAAACTTCACAAGAGGACTCCCTCTTGAAGATCCAAGTTCTTCTACAAGGCTACAAGGGCAAAGGGTATTCTAAGGTCAAGAAGGTTTTCTTTTGTTTCTCAATTCAAGGTTTATAACCAAGATAAAGAGAGGTAAGACTCCCTCACCTGTGGTATAATAGTTTTGATGTTATCTTTCATGATTTAAGATTTTGTTTGGGCTCTATGTTGAGAAAACTATGAATTAGGGTTCCTATAAGATTCAGCCAAGTACCCTTTTTGGGTTTGGGATGATGTTAAAATCTCACTTATGCTTCCTAATGCTTTCTCATGCTAAATAAAGAATGAATTGTGAGTTGTGGAATTTTTGTAGCACCCAAAAAGCCTCATGAAGTTTCGGCCACCATCCCATTTCTATGGTTAGGATTAGATCTAACCCTCCAATCATGCTTATTAGGATTCCCTATGATATAATGGATGTTAATTGTAAATTATATGAATTTTCCATGGACTTAAGACCCTTCTAGGGTTTCGGCCAAGACAAGGTTTAGGGCTAGGAATTAGGGTTAGCCCCAATCATGTGTTCTAATGGCTTCCTATGACATTGTATGTATTGTATGGGTGTTATGTTACTTATGGTACCTCACATGTTACTTGAATAATGGACCTCCATCTATAACTTTCGGCCAAGCTCCAATTCTAGGGTTTGGGTTAGTCTAAGGTTTCAAGTGTACTTGTTTATGGCTTATTATAATGTAGATATATGTTCAAGTATGTTGTATGAATTTTATGGTGCCTAAAACCCTAACTTTATGTGCTATGCATCATGACCTTGTATGCTTATATTATGTGCCATGTTGTAGTGGGTTTTATTTATGGATGTTTTAAACCATATACCATGAACACATGCATTGTGAAGTATGCATCATGTTTATGTAGAATTATGCATGCATTAGGTTAAATGCCTTGAACATATGTATATTATAGTTATGTAAACCTATGCATGTTTTATGTTGAATGTCATGAACCTATGTAGTATGTATCATGTTCATATGGATCCTACCCATGCATGCTTTATGATAGATACCATGATAATGTATGCTATGTGATATGTACCATGTATGTAAAAACTTATTTATGGATGCTTACCTTATGTACCATGATCATGTAAGCTTTATGAACTAAGATGACGCTTATGCCTTAAGGCATAATTATGTATGTAAGTTATGCCTTATGAATGAAGATGATGTCATGCCTCTAAGGCATAATGATGTATGCATGAACTATGAATGATGAAATGCTAAGTATGCTTTATACCATGCTTCATGTATTAAGATCATGTTTATGTTTTCAATTATGCTATGAAAGTTCTATGAATGATGAAATATGAAGGAAAAAAAGAAGCATGTGAAGCTATTTTACTTTATGGATGAGCTTGTACCGGATCCAAGTAAGGTCCAAGGGATGGGCTCCTCATGAAAGCCTCGGTGTGGGACTACCGCAGCTGTCCAACAGGGATGAGCTCCTCACAAAAGCCTCGGTTTTGGACTACCGCAGTTGTCCCTAGGTTGAAGGTAACCTAGTACCCTAGTAGGTCGAGACTAGCTACCTCGCATTTACTTAGGGATGCGTGCAAATAATGGATGTATGTATGTGGTACAAGCCGGGCCCCCCATGATGTTATGATTATGTTTAAGTATTTAAAATTATGATTTTCAAATAAGCATCTTTATGTTATGTGCATTTAACTCATGCATTCATTCATGATATGCATCTATGTCATGTCAAGTATGTCATATGCTTATGTTTTATGTCAAGAACTTCTCTATGTCAAGTATGTTATGTGCTATATTTATGTCAAGTACTTTTCATGCCCTGATCTCTATGCACTTTCATTTCATGTTAAGCACTTCTATATGATTATACGTTCTTATATACATCTATATGCCTTCTCATGTTAAATGCTTTATGAATACCTTCTCATGATATGTTTTTATGTTATGTTACACTCTCCATGTTATGTTTTTCCATTGACTATATGTGACGTATGGTTTTAGTGAGTAGGAAAGAGTCTTACTAAGCCTATGTGCTTATAAGTTTCATTTTCTTATATCGCAGATCAAGCAAGAGGATACTAAGCTAAGGGAAGCAGCAGGAGGGGCAAGTGTGTGTGTGTGGCAGTGACATGTCAAAAGAAAAAGAAAAGATCCTATTACTCATAATTGTCATATGTTTCATGTTTTGCATTGTCAACCTTCAACTTTAGTTTCATGCTATACTTTATGATGGTTTTCCTAAAAACAACTTCTTATGTTTTGCATTGTTAACTTTAGTTTCATGCTATACTTTATGTTGGCTTTAAGCTTGATGGTAGGATATGTTATGTTTAATGCAAGCATGTTCAAGAATGTTATGTCTCACATGTTATGTCTTATTCTTTTTATGTTATGACAATGCTAAGTTTACCAAGTAATCATGTTTAAGAATGATAGCTAAGACATGTTTACATGATTCAAGTGTTAGTTGCATGGTTTAAACGCACATGTATAAAGTTTTAAATTATTCCGCTGCATTAAGATATCCATATGCATATATGTATGTTAGCGTAACGCCGCCTTCCACCTACATCGTAGGCCGGGAAGGGCAGGCGTTACAAGATCTCCCTAGGAAGACATATGCTCGAGATCACCTCGGGAGATCAGGTCCCCGAAACCACCTCGGGAAGGCGAACGCCCGGGATCCCCCCGGGCCAATGGACCCTGAGATCACCTCGGGGTAGAGGAGTCCAAGGATCACCCTATCCAGTAGCCCGACCTCAAGTCATTGTCCCCTTTTCTTCGAATCTGTGGATAATCATCACTAATAATTATGGAATAATCATGACCCATAATACGTGACCATTAAAGCCTTAATTATCGCAACGACCCAGATTTAATGGCTACGAAGATCGTTACAAGGATTATCCAGTAATCGACAATTGAGGGGACATGGAGAAGAATGTGGAGACATGTGTGACTGCCGCCTCAGGTATAAAAGGTGCTCCAATCCCCCAGGTAATGGGGTTATGCTCATTCTGACTCACACTTTTCCTTATTTCCTTGCATTTAAGAGACTCAGGTACTGACTTGAGCGTCGGAGTCGGCTCCGCCGGAAAACCTCCGGCGTGTTCCCCTTAACGCTCATGTTAATCTCGTAAGGTGGGAGCTCTTCCTCTATCGTCATCATCCTTGTGGGCTGAACTCTAGTGACTGGCCATTGACATCGATTCCTTCCAGAACAATAATGATTTTGCCTATTGGAAAGGTAGAATGGAATATTATTTAATGAATGATATTGAAAATTGGTTTAGTATTTGAGATGTCAAAGGATGAGAGGGGAGAACATCTTCCAACCAAGAATTGGACAAAAGAGATCATGAAGAAGGCTCAAGCAAATGCAAAGGCCACAACAACTCTTCAATGTTCCTTTCAAAAGAGCAATTGAATAAAGTTGGACCATTCAAGTCCACCAAAGAGCTTTGAGAAAATCTCATTGAGTTGAATGAAGGATTAAACGAATCAAGAAGAGTCAAGAAGGACCTCTTGGTGGCTCAACTCCAATCCTTCACCATGAAGACAAATGAGACCGTGAGTCAATTGCACGGTAGATTTAAAGAAATTGTCAATAAGCTTCATGTGATAAGTGAGAAAATTGAAAATAGGAATCTAGTAAGGTATGTGCTTCAATCTTTCCCTAGAACCACTTTATGGACCTCAATGGTTGATGCTTATAAAGTCTCTAGGGATCTTTCTTTAGTTAAGCTTGATGAATTATTTTGTGATGTTGATCTTTATGAACAAGTTAACGTGTCTTCCAAAGAAAAGAGTATAGCTCTTATTGTAGAAAAAGAGAGGAAGAAGAAGAAGGACAAGAAGAAGATTGCTTACACATCGTCATCTGATTCAAAAGAATCAAGTGTCTCAATGGATAGTGATCAAGAGGCATATATGGTAAAGAAGATGAGGAAGACATTTAAAAGTTTTTCTTCTAACAAATCTCATAGTAGGAAAAATTCAAGAAGCAAAAGTAGGGTAAGAAAGATCATATGCTACAATTGCCATAAAGAAGGACATATAAGGATGATTGTCCACTCTTGAAGAAGAAGGAAGAGAAGAAGGAAGAAAAGAAAATAAAAAGGCAAGAAGGTTCAAAACTTAAAGGCAACATGGGATGATCCTTCTTCATTGGAAGAAAAAGAACACCATGTATCCCATTTTACTCTAATGGGAATTGAAGATATAGCGTCCACTTCATCCGAAGATGAAAAAAACTCAAGTGAAGATGAAGAAGGGAGCTCAAGTGAAGGGGGAGGTCAATCTTCGGATACGGACGTCTCGGTAAGTGAGGTATACAATCTACCCACTACCACTTTAGTAAAGATTATTTCTAGCATCAATGATGATTTGTTTAAGGCTAGAAAGAAAATTAAGTGTTTAAAAAATGAAATTTGTATGCTAAATGAAAAACTAGAATCAATTACACTTAGGGATAGTATGCATACTTCCTACTCTTCTAGTTTAAATGATTCATGTTTAGAAGATGAAAATAGGGAATTAAGGGAAAAGGTGGATAACCTTAGTAAAGCCCTTAGAAAATTTAAAATTGGCTCTAACACCCTAGACATGATTATTAAGAGTCAAAGAGCAAGTTTCAAGAAAAGGGATTTAGGGTATAGTGATTCTAGTAATGAAAAGACTTATCATTGCCTATTTGCTAGAGGACAAGCAAAAATCAAAATCTTAGCTAGAAAATGGATTTCCAAAGAATATTTGGTCAACCCATTTAGGAAACATTTCTATTGGGTGTCAAAGTCAATCCTCAAATGTTAGAGGATTTAGGTTTAGTCAACCATGTTGTTAAAATTTTAAATTTTTAAAATTTGGTTGACTTGAGACTTTAAAGGGGAGTACTTAGCCCAAATAGAAATTCATGATAAAATAGGCTAAATTGGGATTACCCTTAGTACATCTCATAATGACTTGACTTATAATTTTATTTATGCATATGAGATGTTAGGATGATACTCATAATTTACATTTGTTTATGGCATTTTGATGATTATAAATTGTATCACTTTAGTAATCATAGACCAACTATGGGGAAAGCAAATATTTAATTAATAGACATCTTGCCCATAGATCATAGTTGGACATTTCAAGTATTTTAAAACAATTCTGTATTTTATTTACTATGACATGATTTGAGAAACACAAGGGTTCAAAACTAGGACTTAATATTGATACAAAGTTGAATGGTTTTCAAAGTATTTAAGTTTTGGTCAAAAAGTCAAACATAATTGAATTTTTCATGAAAATATATTTTTCTTTGTTAGAAAATATCATAAGAAATATGTTTGCAAAATTTTATAATTTTTCAAATTTTTTGGAATTTTTTATATATTTCTGAAATTCAACTCAAAAGGCTAAAATTTGAATTAGAAATGTATCAATCGACTAGTACCAAGGGTCAGTCGACTGATATTACTATTTCATGACAAAAAGGACAGTTTCGATGAGACCAGTCGACTGGTACATAAGTTTTCTAATTTTTGTATATTTTCAGAAGTTGAAACCTTGTCCTATTTGATACCGTAGGTTAATATTGCTTGGTGTAATCTTTTTGATGGTGTCAATGGGGGAGAATTGAAAGGTTTAAGTTAGAATTTAACTTAATTATTTATGTTTGTGCAAAAATTGAAAATCATGTGATAAGGCAAAGGTTAAGGGGGAGGATGCATGTTTATGTATTTTAATATACTATGCTTTTAATATTTAATTGTTATCTTTGTGCCTAACATAAACTTATTGCCACACATCAAAAAGGGGGAGATTGTTGGTGCAATCGACCCAAGTTTGATCGTGTAGTTCATGAGTTTTGATGTGTGTGTCAATATGATTAAGTTAGGTTTTCATGTTGATTTGATGTGTGTGTTTGAGTCTTGTAGGACTTGGTGAATCACATATGAGGATTAACGGAGTGAAGCATCCGAGGGACGAGAGCCGAGGAAGAGGACTTCAAGGGGCAAGCCGAGGAAGGAGACTTCAAAGGCATACGCGAAGGATAGCATGGAGACAAGCTGCGGGCTTATATGAGCATCCGAGGGATGAGAGCCAAAGGAAGAGAACTTCAAGGTACAAGCCGAGGAAGTGGACTTCAAGGCATACGCGAAGGATGGACTCTGGAAAGGTTAAAAGTGAGTTTGTAAGCTGGGTCATCGATTGACAAGGGAAGTAGTCGACTGGCAGCGTTGAGAGGAAACATACAAAAAGATCAGTCAACTGGTCCGGGTACCAGTCGACTGGTCTACTCAAAATAGAGTCGTTAGCCTAGCCGTTGGTTGGACACCTGTCGACTGGTCCTGGTGGCAGTCACTGGTGTCAGGGCTGAGCTATTTGTTAACAACTCTCTCCTCTATTTAAGAGGAGACTTTGGGACATGAAGAGGTTACGAAGTGTGATTGAAAAATTTTCTTCTAAGTGCCCAAAGCTTCCAAAGCCTACTCTCTTCCTCATTGTTGATGCAGTCTGACCCTGATTGTTGTTTTGGTGTTGACATCGATTTTAGTTTAGGTGGATGATGTTTGATTATGATTAAGTCCTGATTGGGGATCAGGCATGGTATGGAAAATCCTAGTCTGGAGGGCTAGGTGTTGGAAAATCCTAATCTGGAGGGTTAGGTGTTGAAAATCCTAGCTTGGAGGGCTAGGTGTATGAAAAGTCCTAATTCGGAAGAGGTGGGTGAAAAGTCCTAGCTTGGAGGGCTAGGTGAAAAGTCCTAACTTGGAGGGTTAGGTGCAAATTCCCATCTTGGAGGATTAGGTGAAAAAGTCCTGGCTTGGAGGGTCAGGTGCCTAGCTTGGAGGGCTAGGTTGTAACGACCCGGAAAATTCTCTCAATATTTTCTTTAAAATATTGAGCATGTCTAGATAATTTTCCGAGGGACCTAGAAATATTAACATGAATTTTAACTTAGAAATCCATGTTTTTTCCATTTAAATTGGGGAAATAGGCACTAATGGGCCTTATATGGGCTTTCTAGTACCATGATTATTGGTGAATTTTAGGTAAAAATTTATAGAAATATAAAGGGATTTTAATGAGAAATATTAACATAATTATGGGAGAATTTTTAAGAGATTTTCGAAATAATAGAAAAATAAAATAAAAATAAAATGGAAAATTAGTACATGCACCAAGGATTGAACCTTGGACCTCTTGTACAACCATGCATGCTCTAACCAATTCACCTAGCAAGGGATTTCTATAAGGAAATGAAGTGGATTATGGTTAAGGCTTAGGGAAAATGAAGAGTCACCAAGGGAAGAGACACCATGACTCTTCACTTACCCTCCTTAATGTGTTATAAAGAAGGGGAATGGGAGTTACTTTCTTCCTTCTATCAAGTCCACCTTTCTTCTTCCTCCTCCCTCACTCTAGCTGAAACCCCAAGAGGGGATTCTCCCTTGGAAAAGGTTCACCTAAGGCTCCATCTCCAAGATCCAAGTCTTTTACAAGGGTACAAAGGCTAGGGGTGGTTAAGAGGCAACAAGATCTTCATCCTTCTCTCAAATCTAAGGTCTACAATCAAGATCAACCAATGTAAGACTCCCTCACCTGTGGTATAATAGTTCCTTTGTGATTTTTAGCATAATATAAAGTTGGTTTCGGGTTTGATGTTGAGAAAACCATGTTTTGGACCCCTATAGTATTCGGCCACCATGGGTTTTGGGTTCATGATGATGTTAAAAATCTTAATCATGCTTTCTAATGTGTTCTCATGATGTTTAGAGAATAAGTATAATTTTTGGGAATTTTTTGAGTACCCTAAGACCCTTTAGGGCTTGGGACTATTATAAGGATTCCATGGCTAGGGTTGGATTTAACCCTTCAATCATGTATCTTGTGTACCTTTATGATACAAGGGGAGGTCGAAGGGATTTATGTGAATTTTCACAAGGTCTTGTGTGTTGGGACTGGGTGCATGTTGACATGGATACGGGTTCGTAATTTTAAAATTTAATTACGTGCAACGGAAGGTTTAGCATAAATAATTTCTCAAATTATTTTAACCATGTATCTAGCATGCAACCTTATGTTGTGGAGACATGATCATGCATTTAAAATTTTGCAGAAAGTAAACTAATTTACTTAATACCTCGCGTAACTCGTAGAAAGGGACGAGATTCAACCGAAGCGTCCCTTGGAAGCTCCGCCTCTATTCGCGTCCACGCCGAGTTTTCTTCGGGATGACTTCGCAAAGCCACGAGTTTCGTGCCGACAAGAACTACTAGATTCTCCAAAGGCACGACAAGAATACCAAGAGAGAGATGGAAAGACTAACCACCAAACGAAGAACGGAATCAAGATTCCGGGAGGAAGGAAGGAGTCGCGCCCGCTTCTTCTTCTTCTTCGGCCTCTTCTTGGTGGTGGAAGCTCACGGCAAAGGGGAGGGCTCTAGGGCCGGCGGCACTAGAAGAGGGAGAGGGAGAGAGGCTAGGCAAGAATCCTTGATCTCTTAGATTGATTTCCAAGCCTTGCCTTAGTATCTTTATATAGTAGCCTCTTAATCGCCAAGTCTCCTCTTAACGGAATAAATTTTTCATAAGAAATTTATCTTATAAATTTTTCTATGAATTATTCCGTTATGCCAAGTTTTTATTATAACTTAATTTATAATAAAAACAACCATGTCTCCCCTTTTATTATGGAAAAAAATTTCTTTATATAAATTTTTTTATATAAATTTCTTTATCATGGTAAATCAATCCATTATTGATTTTATAAAATAAAATAAACCAATCCAAGGTTTATTTTAATTTCCATGAAAATAAATCTCTTTATATAAATTTCTTTATATAAATTTCTTTATCCATAATTTTATAAAACAAACCACGCGCGGTTTATTTTATAATTTGAACCAAACAATTTGGTTCTCCCCTTTTTATTGTGGCCGGCCAAACAAAGAGGGTGGGGACCCTCTTTGGCCGGCCAAACCAAGCCATGACCTCATGAATTAAACTCATTTAATTCGTCCAATAAGTCTTCAAAAGACTTAGCCATTTTATGCTTCCGATGCGTCTCTGAAAAATTCAGATTCGACTTATCTCTCTTGATCGGAAAATCTAATTTTCAACTCGTTTTAAATCCCTCGGATCACTCGTAGTGCGTGTGACTAAATAGGCTTTCGATTTATGTTGGCCGTCTATAATCAACCAATTATAGAACGATCATGAGTGGCACCTAGTAGTACATCATGATCCCCAATTAATCGAAAGATCAACGGTTGACCTCAGAAATAATTCTGAAACCCTTCAGTAACTCTAATAAACCGTGCCTCATTCCCTTCACCATCTTATACCCACTTGGTTCAGGACACGGTCTATGTGTGTCAGTCCCCACTAGGCTGACTACGTCACACCTAGCCCAAGTAATGTCTTTCTCGTCCAACGGATTCTAATTACTCTCATGTATTTCAGAGATTCATACTCTGAACATGTCATGCTCTGGCCAGAGGCTTCGAGTAACAATCCGACGATAGGCCTTGGGTATACATCTCCTCGCAAGGAGTGGTGAATCCTTTGTAGGTTGTTCAAACATCTTCGGTCACTTCGGCTTATACCCAACCATCCTGGGTCCATAGCTCCTTGGAGATGCTTTCTTAAGATGTCAAAGTATAAGTCTCCATGACCAAGATGACTTGAACACCGCAAGTCAAAGGAACATCGCACTTAAGTTGCAGTAAGAACTTTCATTGACATATCTATATGTAGATTACCATATGAAGTTTTACAGCTAGTCACTCCAATGAACTAGTTCCCTTAACTAGCATTCATGTTTATCTCCGGACATCCCAATATCACCAGCCAGTGAGAATCAGCTGATTAGAGAATAACCCATGCTAGTCTCAACAGAATTGATAGTGTCTGTATCTATCAATTCATCGACTAGGGACAATTTCAATACTTCACAATTGTACATGTAGAGATAATCACTAGTTGTGAATTCATCACAAATTCTCTCATGCTGTGAATTGTATTGCGGACATTCAGTAAATGAGTTTAAGATCTCAATCAAATACATGAACATGTATACTCAAATAGTGAATATTCATTTATTAAAGTAAATGACTACAATCATAAGGCGATTGCCTTAGGACACTTCTCTCATATTACTAACATTGTGACCCTAAGGGTTTCGGCCAAGAAGGTTCTAGGGCAAGAAGTTAGGGCTTACCTTAAGCAAGGGCCCTAACGACTCCTATGGTATGGTATGGAAGGTGTAGATGATTAATTGGAAATTTTATGAGTTTATTCATGCCCCATGGCTCTTATATGTTTCGGCTAACCTTAGGAAAATATGGCTAAAAGTTAGGGTAAACCCTAATCATGAGCTCTAATGGCTCCTTATGGCCTTAGATGTATTGTATGGTTGTTTCTTTTTCCTTATGCTACCTTACATGTCATTGAATGATGGAATCCCTCCCTTGTAGGTTTCGGCCAAGCATGGTCACTAGGGTTTGGGTGGAGTTAGGGTTTGAAGAATGATGGGTTATGCTTTATTATGAAGTATATATAAAGGTTCAAGCATGTGGTAGAAATTAAGTTACCTATAACCCTAACCTTAAGCACCATGTCTCATGCGTGTATGTTTGGATGCCATGCTTAATAGGGTTTATTTATAAATGTCTTATGTTCTATGCCATGCACTTGGATAGTAGGAAGCATGTTTATGGAAGTCCTAACTATGCAAGCTTGAGAGAGATACCATGCTTATGTATGAAATGCAGTGCTTACCTTATGTATCATGATCATGCATGCTCTATGGATTAGGATAATAGTCTATGTAAACATGTCATGTTCAATGAACATAATGCAATGCTTATCTTATATGCCATGATCATGCAAGCACTATGAATAAGAATGATGTTTTATGAATGAAGATACATGCCATGTTTTATGAATGAAGATGCATGCCATGTTTTATGAATGATGATGCATGCCATGTTTTATGAAAGAAGATGCATGTCATGTTTATGAATGAAGATAATGCTCATGCCTTCAAGGCATCATGATGTTATGCATTAAGAATGAACAATGAAAGGACAAGCATGTTTTAAGTCATGCTTCATGTAACAAGGTTATGCTATGTTAAATATGCCATGATTGTCTTATGAATGATGAAGCATGTAAAGTATTTTACTTTATGAATGGGCTTGTACCGGACCGAAGTATGGGTCCAAGGGATGGGCACCTTAAGAACGCCCCGGTTCTGGACTACCGACTATGCTGTCCACGGTTTTGGCACTACCGAAGCTGTGCAACAGGGATGGGCACCTTAAGAACGCCCCGGTTCTGGGACTACAACTATGCTATCCTTACCCTAGTAGGTCGAGACTAGCTACCTCATATTTACTTAGGGATGCGCGCACATGATGTATGTATGTGGTACAAGCCGGGGACCCCAATGATGTTATGATTATGTTTAAGTATTTAAAAGTATGATTTTCAAATAAGCATCCTTAGGTATATGCATTCGACTCATGCATCCATTCATGATATGCTCATATTATGATAAGAACCATGCTATGCTTATGTTATGTTAAGAACCATGCTATGCTTATGTTATGTTAAGAACCATGTTATGCTTATGTTATGTTAAGAACCATGCTATGCTTATGTTAAGTTAAGAACTATGCTATGCTTATGTTATGTTAAGAACTATGCTATGCACATATTATGTTAAGAACCATGCTATGCTTATGTTATGTTAAGAACCATGCTATGCTTATGTTATGTTAAGAACCATGCTATGCTTATGTTATGATAAGAACCATGCTATGCTCATGTTATGTTAGGAACCATGTTATATGCTTATGTTATGTTAAGAACCGTGCCATGTTATATGCTTATGTTATGTTAAAGAATGCCATGTTATATGCTTACGTTCATGTTAAGGATTATGCAATGAAAATTATGTTATGCTATGTTGAATGTTTCATATGTTCATGTATGATATGACGTATGGTTTTTGTGAGTAGGAAAGGGTCTTACTAAGCCTATGTGCTTATAGTCTTATGTTCTTATACCGCAGATCAAGTATGAGGTCTTCAGCTAAGGGAAGCAGCAGGAGGGGCAAGTGAGTGTGTGTGTGGCAATGACTTGGCAAAAGAAAAGAAAAGATCCTATGTCTTACTCCCTTTATATGATGATCATGCCAACATGTTTAAGAATGATGCTACATGATTAAGAATGATGCTAAGTTTACCATGTCGCTATGTTTAAGAATGATAGCCAAGAATGTGTCAACATGATTTAAGTTATAAGTGCATGGTTTAAACACATGTGGATAAAGTTTTAAAATTATTCCGCTGTATTAAGAAGTCCACATGCGTATATGTATGTCAGGTAGCGCCGTCGTAAGGCTGTAAATGGGCAGGCGTTACATAGGTTGGATGATGTTCTAACTCGGAAGGGTTGGGTGAAAAGTCCTAGCTTGGAGGGCTAGGTGAAAAGTCCTAGCTTGGAGGGCTAGGTGAAAAGTCCTAACTTGGAGGGTTAGGTGCAAATTCCCAACTTGGAGAGTTAGATGGAAAAATCCTTAGCTTGGAGGGCTAAGGTGGATGAATTCCTAGCTTGGAGGGCTAGGTTTGAGTCCCTGGATCGGTTTGGTGACCGATCAGGGACATTGGCACGCTGCTCCTTCGTGGATCGGTTTGGTGACCGATCCAGCGATGTCTGATCGGACTGGTGACCGATCAGGGAGCACACAGTGAGGTTGGGAACCTACTGTGTGGCTCCTGATCGGTCCGGTGACCGATCAGGGAGCAGGCTGCTTCCTTGCTGCCTTGCCCCTGATCGGTCTGGTGACCGATCAAGGAGCGGATAGTGAGTGAGTTCCCTTGCGGATCAGACCCTGGATCGGTCCGGTAACCGATCAGGTACTTAGGATCTGATTAAAAAATCACTGTTCATCTGTCCTGATCGGTCTGAGTGACAGATCTGGCTTCACTCTGATCGGTCTGGTGACCGATCAGGCTTCACTCTGATCGGTCCGGTGACCGATCAGGCCTATGTTGCCGTAAGAGCTGGGAATCCCAGCAAAGCAGTAGATCGGTCTGGTGACCGATCCACAAGTCCTGGATCGGTCCGGTGACCGATCACTTTAATTCAAATTGCGTTGTCAGACGCTCTGAACATATCCGATTCTCTGCGCGTCACTTCTGAATCTTGATTTACTGCTTGATATGCTACTCTAACACTCTGATTAAGCTGCAGGTGATAGGGGAGGATTCAAACACTCAAGGAGAAGTCAATGGAGGCTTTCCTTGGAGCAGGTTTGTCCGTTTTTCCATCTCAGGTTGCAACGGCCGAGCTGCAGACTGGAGCTGAGACTGGAGCTTGGCTGAGGGAAGCTCAGGGAGTCCAGGGATAGCTCAGTGGTAGCTGGCGTTGGCAGATGAGCAGCTGGGTGCTGCAGAGATGGTGTCATCTGATGCTTGGTGGAGAAACAAAAGCGAGAAGAGACTTCGGTTGAAGCAGAGTTTTGAGAGTTTGAGAATCCTAAGTGTTCGAGCTTGCTAAAGTTCTTGCTGCGATTTTGTGTTCTCCACACTTGGCTTGGTGTGTGCGTGTGCTGTTGATTCTTTGAGCAAGTCATTGAGATCTGAGGAGCAACCAACTCTTACGTGAGTGCTGGGAGGAAAGAACAAGGGGCTTGGAGTCCAACAGTGAGAAGACACGAAGGAGGGAGTCCTTGCGTGAGATCGTCGCTGGGTGGAGCTCAGGATAAGCTCGCTGTGTTCTTGTCCTTGCTAGGTGCTGAGTAAGAGTTTTCTCTGTGTTTCATTAAGCTTAAATCTATATCCTTGCTTGAAACGCTATGGAGAGGTTTCTCCACCGAGAAGGAGGTTGCGTTATATCCGATGAACACCGGGGCTTGATCTGCCGACGATCAAGGGATCGCCCACCTTATGGGCACGCCAAGGAGTAGGGGCAAGTTGTAACGACACGGAAAATTTTCTTAATATTTACTTAAAATATTAAGCATGTCTAGATAATTTTCTGAGGAACCTAGAAATATTAAGGCGAACCTTGGCCTAGAAAATCCATGTTTTCTCATTTAAATTGGGAAAAAGGGCACTAATGGGCCTTATATGGGCTTTCTAGTACCATAATTTTTGGTTGATTTTAGGTGAAAATTAGTATAAATATAAAGAGATTTTAATAAGAAATATTAACATAATTATGGGGGAATTTTTAAAGGATTTTCGGAATTTTAGGGAAATAAAAAAAATAATAAAAAAATAAAATAAAAATAAGGTGCATGGACCAAGGATTGAACCTTGGACCTCTTGCACAACCATGTATGCACTAACCAACTCACCTAGCAAGGTAATGTTATGAGGGAATGAAGTGGATATTGGTTAAAGCATAGAAGAAGATGAAGGGTCATGGAGAGACTCTTCATTTACCTCCTTAATGGGCTATAAAAGGGGGGTTTTGGGAGTTACCACTTCTTCCCATTACTTGCATTTTCGAAACTCCTCCTTCCCTCATCCTAGCCGAACACCCAAGGAAGGGTTCTCCCTTGGAAAAGCTCCACAAGAGGTCTCATCTCCAAGATCTAAGGGGTCTTCCAAGGATACAAGGACAAGGGGGTTCAAGGGTCCAAAGATCTTACCATTTCCTTCCCTTTCAAGGTTCGAAAAATCAAGAAACCCAAGGTAAGACTCCCTCACCTGTGGTATAATAGTTCCTTATGATTTCCATGATTTTTAGCATGATATATTGGTTAGTTTTTGGATTTGATGTTGAAAGAAAAGAAAACCAAGAACCTTAGGCTTGTGGGTTTCGGCCACCATGATTTAAAGGTCTATAATTATGCCAAAAATCTTGATAATGTTGTTTAATGTTCTCTCATGATGTTTAGAGATTAAATATAATTTTTGGGAATTTTTGGGGTACCCTAGGACACCCTAGGGTTTCGGCCAACATGAAAGAACCAAAGTCAACACCCTAGAGACCCTATGGGTTTCGGCCACAAGGTTTTAGGGTCCATAATGATGCTAAAAATCTTTATAATGTTATTTAATGTTCCCTTGTGATGTTTAGAGGTTAAGTATAATTTTTGGGAATTTTTGGAGTACCCTAGGACACCCTAGGGTTTCGGCCAACATGAAAGAAACAAAATCAACACCCTAGAGACCCTATGGGTTTCGGCCACAAGGTTTTAGGGTCCATAATGATGCCAAAAATCTTGATAATATTATTTAATATTCCCTTATTTAGAGATTAAGAATAATTTTTGGGAATTTTTGGAGTACCCTAGGATACCCTAGGGTTTCGGCCAACAACAAGAACCCTTGTGTAGGGTTGGGTTTAAAACCTCAAGTGTTTGTTTTATGTATTGTCATGATATAAGGGAGATGGAGGGTATTTATGTGAATGTTTTACATGGCCTAGAGAACCTATAGGTTTCGGCCAAGTACCCTAATAGGGTGGGAAGTTAGGACTCATTTCAAGTAAGGGCCCCAAATGACCTTATGGTAAGGTATGGTTGGTGTATAACAATTGATTTGGGGATTTTAATGGAAATTTTTCCATGCCCCATGGCCTTGAAGTTTCGGCCAAGAGAAAGATTAGGGTTAAAGGATTAGGGTTGGCCTTAAATATGAAATCAAATGTTTCCTAGGGCCTAGTATGTATGTATGGGATGTTGTTTGGGGAAGAAGTTCTATGTTAACCAAACCCTTAGTTTGTATGTCATGAATTATATGTTAAGTCATAGATGTTTAGACATGTGCCATGATTTATGAATGATATGTATGTATGTCATGTCTTATGGATGATATGTCATGTTTTATGAATAATATGCATGTATGCCATGTCTTATGAATAAGATGTATGTATGCCATGTTTTATGAATGAAGTTAAAGTACATGCCTTTAAGGCATAACGATGATGTTAAGTATGATGAATGAATAATGATGAATGACAAGTATGATGAATGAATGATGATGAATGAAAAAACATGTAAAAGCATTTTATTTTATTTTATGGGCTTGTACCGGACCTAAGTAAGGTCCACGGTTTTGGACTACCGATGATGCTGTCCACGGTTCGGGACTACCGATGATGCTGTCCTTACGGTTCGGGACTACCGATGAAGCTGTCCTTACCCTAGTAGGTCGAGATTAGCTACCTCGTATTTACTTAGGGATGCGCGCATATGATGAATAAATGTGGTACAAGCCAGGGCCCAATGAATGTTATGATTATGTTAAAGTATTTAAAAGCATGTTTTTAAAGATTAAGCATCCTTATATATATATATGCAATTGCCACATGCATTCATCCATGTTATGGATTATACTTATGATAAGAACATTATGCAAAGTAAGATTATGCAAGGTATGTTTATGCAAATGATTTTATGTATGTTTATGCTAAGTTAGAATGTCATGATTTTATTTATGTTCATGATAGTTTAGGATGCCATGATTTATTTATGGTTATGTTAATTAGAATGCCATGATTTTATTTATGTTCATGATAGTTAGGATGCCATGGTTTATTTATGTTTATGTTAATTAGAATGCCATGATTTTATTTATGTTCATGATAGTTTAGGATGCCATGATTTAATTATGTTTATGCTAGGTTAGAATGCCATGATTTTATTTATGTTGGGACCGGGTGCATGTTGACAAGGATACGAGTTCGTAAAATTTAAAATTTTTACGTGCAGCGGAAGAGTTTGCATAAAATAATTTCCTAAATTATTTTAACTTCGTATCTAGCATGCAACCCTATGGTGTGTTGACATAATCATACAATAAAATTTTGCGAAAAGTAAACTAATTTACTTTTATACCTCGCGTAACTCGAAGAAAAGGGACGAGATCCAACCGTAGCGTCCCTTGGAAGCTCCGCCTCTATTCGCGTCCACGCCGAGTTCTCTTCGGGATGACTTCGCAAAGTCACGAGTTTTGTGCCGACAAGAACTACTAGATTCTCTATGGGCACAACTTAGAAGATCAAGAGAAAAATTAGGAAACTAACCAACGAAGTAACGGAATCGAATTCCGGGAAGAGAGGAATCGCTATCCGCTTCTTCTTCTTCGTGTTCGGGTTCTCCTTCTTCTTCTTGAAGCTCACGGCCTCCACCACCTTGGATGTAGGTTGGGCGCCGGCCCTAGGGGAGCTAGGGTGGGCGCCGGCCCTAAGGGAAGAGAGGGAGAAGGAGGAGAGGAGAGATTAAGAGAGAGAGGGAGAGAATAATTAATCTCTTAATTAGGAATAAGGGCTAGCCTTTGGTTCCTTTATATAGTAGCAACTCCTTTGCTAAGTCTCCCTCTAAACCGAATTAACGGATTTAACGGAATTAGTTATGAGAAATTTATCTTATAAATTTTCTTATTAATTATTCCGTTTAAACCGAGTCTTTATTATAAACTAATTTATAATAAAACTAATTCTTCTTCTCTTTAAATTATGGAATAAATTTTTATAAGAAATTTATAAACTTTCTTATTATGGAAAAATCAATTCATAATTGATTTTATAAAATTAAAATAAACCAATTCATGGATTATTTTAATCTTCCATAAAAGAATAAATTTCTATAAATTTTATTTATATAAATTTCTTTATACAAATTTATTTATCCATAATTTATAAAATAAATCGCACTAGATTTATTTTATTAATTAAACCAAAATTAATTGGTTTTCTCCTCTTATTGTGGCCGGCCACCAAAGGGGGTTTTGACACCCTCTTTGGCCGGCCAAACCAACCCGAACCGCCGCGAATTAAACTCATTTAATTCGCCCAAAAAGCCTTCAAAAGACTTAGCCCTTTTTAGCTTCCATTGCGCCTCTGATTAACTCAGATTCGACTTATTTCTCTTGATCGGAAAATCCAATTTTCAACTCGTTTTAAATCCCTCGGATTACTCGTAGTGCGTGTGACTAAATAGGCTTTCGATTTATGTTGGCCGTCTATAATCAACCAATTATAGAACGATCATGAGTGGCACCTAGTAGTACATCATGATCCCCAATTAATCGAAAGATCAACGGTTTGACCTCAGAAGAAATTATTCTGAAACCCTTCAGCAGCTCTAATGAATCGTGCCTCATTCCCTTCACCACCTTATACCCACTTGGTTCAGGACACGGTCAATGGTGTCAGTCCCCACTAGGCTGACTACGTCACACCTAGCCCAAGTAGTGTCTTCCTCGTCCTTTGGATTTCTAATTACTCTCATGTATTTAAGAGACTCGCACTCTCAACATGATATGCTCTGGCCAGAGGCTTTGAGTAACAATCCGACGATAGGCCTGGGTATACATCTCCTCGCAAGGAGTGGTGAATCCTTTGTAGGCTGTTCAAACATCTTCGGGCACTTCGGCATATACCCGATCATCCTGGGTCCACACCTCCTTGGAGATGCTTGCTTGAGATGTCAAAGTATAAGTCTCCATGACCAAGATGACTTGAACACCGCAAGTCAAAGGAACATCGCACTTAAGCCACAGTAAGATCTTCATTGACATATCTATATGTAGATTCCCATATGAAGTCTTACAGCTAGTCACTCCAATGAACTAGTTCCCTTAACTAGCATCCATGTTTATCTCCGGACATCCCAATGTCACCAGCCAGTGAGAATCAGCTGATTAGAGAATAACCCATGCTAGTCTCAACAGAATTGATAATGTCCGTATTTATCAATTCATCGACTAGGGATATTTCCAACACTTCACATTTGCACATTTAGAGATAATCACTAGTTGTGATCCCATCACAAATTCTCTTATGCTGTGAATTGTATGGCGGACATTCAGTAGATGAGTTTAAGATCCCAATCAAATACACAAACATGTATACTCAAATAGTGAATTATCATTTATTGAAATAAATGTTTACAATCATAAGGCGATTGCCTTAGGACACTTCTCTCATATCACTAACAAACTCCCACTTGGCCTAATGCCAATCGCTACGGTATCCAATACCACAGGCTCTGACATGACCCTCAAACTTGTTTTGAGGCAAGGCCTTAGTTAAAGGATCCGCTAAATTCCTTTCAGTGGAGATTTTCTCAATTTGTATGTCATTCCTACTTATAATCTCTCTGATCAGATGATAGCGTCGAAGCACGTGTTTGGATCATTGATGAGACCTTGGTTCCTTTGCTTGTGCAATAGCTCCATTGTTGTCGCAGTAAACCGGCACTGCTTCATCAATGGTTGGAACCACACCAAGTTCTGAGACAAACTTCTTGATCCAAACTGCTTCCTTTGCTGCTTCCGAAGCTGCGATATATTCCGCTTCCGTGGTAGAATCCGCTACGGTGTCTTGTTTGGAACTTTTCCAACTTACTGCGCCTCCATTCAAAGTAAATACGTATCCAGACTGTGATTTGGAGTCATCCTTATCTGTCTGGAAACTGGCATCTGTATACCCACGTATTACCATATCTCCTTCTCCATATATTAGGAACACATCCTTAGTTCTTCTTAAGTACTTAAGGATTGTCTTGACAGCCGCCCAATGATCCATTCCTGGATCCGACTGGTATCTGCTTGTGACACTCAAAGCATATGATACATCGGGCCTTGTACATAACATAGCATACATGATAGATCCTATTGCGGATGCATAGGGAATCTTATTCATGCAAATCCTCTCGTCTTCTGTGCGCGGACACATAGACTTAGAAAGGTTGATCCCATGCCTGATGGGAAGGTAACCTTTCTTGGATTCCGACATGCTAAACCTTTTTAGCACTCGGTCTATATATGTAGACTGCGAAAGACCAAGCAACCGTTTTGGTCTATCTCTATAGATTCTAATCCCAAGGATATAGGTTGCTTCTCCCAGGTCTTTCATGGAGAAAGTTTTGGACAACCAAATTTTAACTGTCTGTAAAACTGATATATCGTTTCCTATAAGTAAGATGTCATCGACATATAATACTAGGAATACGACTGCACTCCCACTAACCTTCTTGTACACACAAGGTTCGTCAGGATTTTGTGAGAAATCAAACTCTTTGATTGTCTCATCAAAACGGATGTTCCAGCTCCTAGATGCTTGCTTCAGTCCATATATGGATCGTCGAAGATTGCATACTTTGGTTTTATCAACCGATGTGAAACCTTCAGGTTGTATCATGTATACATCCTCAAGCAGGTTTCCATTAAGGAAAGCTGTTTTCACATCCATTTGCCATATCTCATAATCATAATGAGCTGCTATGGCTAGGAGCATCCGAATGGATTTAAGCATAGCTACTGGCGAATAGGTTTCGTCATAATCAATTCCTTGTTTCTGACGATATCCTTTTGCCACTAATCTAGCCTTAAAGGTAACAACATTACCTTCCATGTCGGTTTTCTTCTTGAAAACCCACTTGCACCCTATGGGTTTAATCCCTTCAGGTGGGTTAACCAAGTCCCATACTTGGTTTTGGTACATGGAATCCATTTCCGACTTCATGGCCTCAAGCCATTTGTCCCTTTCTGAACTTTTCAGAACATCTTCATAACTGATAGGTTCGTCATCACCAATGAGCAACACGTCGTTCGATTCACTTACGAGAAATCCGTATCTCTCTGGAATGTTGCGTGTCCTATCAGACCTACGAAGAGGTGGTGTAGTTTTAGGTTCAACTGATAGCTCATCACTATGAATTATCGGTTGTGGGTCTAGACTAGGTGTCTCATTAATGTCTATTGGAGTCTCTTGAACTTCATCAAGCTCAATACTACTCCCACTGTTTTCTTGTAAAAGAAATTCTTTTTCTAGAAATATAGCATGCCTTGAAACAAACACCTTTTGTTCCAAGGGATGATAGAATTGGTAACCCTTCGTTTCCTTAGGGTATCCAATAAATAGACATTTATCAGACTTAGCATCCAATTTGTCTGATACAACCCGCTTCACATAAGCAGGACAACCCCATATCTTAAGGTGAGTTAAGTGAGGTTTCTTACTATTCCAAATCTCATATGGAGTAGTAGAGACTACCTTGGTCGGGACTCTGTTTAGCAAGTAAACAGCTGTCTTAAGTGCATAACCCCAAAAGGATTTTGGAAGAGTTGCATGATTCATCATAGACCTAACCATGTCCATCAAGGTTCGGTTTCGCCTCTCAGATACATCATTATGCTGTGGTGTATACGGCGGAGTCCATTGGGATAATATCCCATTGTCCCTAAGATAATCTTGGAACTCTTTACTTAAGTATTCTCCACCCCGATCGGATCGAAGTATTTTAATACTTTTGCCAAGTTGTTTCTCTACTTCATTTCTGAATTCTTTGAATATATCAAAAGCTTCAGATTTGTGTTTCATCAAGAACACATAACCGAATCGTGAGTGATCATCGATAAAGGTGATGAAGTAGTTATAGCCTCCTTGTGCTTGAGTTGACATTGGTCCGCATACATCGGTATGTATTAGACCAAACAACTCTCCCACTGGATTACCTTTTTCGGGAAAGGGTAATTTGGTCATCTTGCCTTTCAAGCACGATTCGCATGTATCAAATGAACCGGGTTCAAATGATTCCAAAATTCCACATCGGTGTAATTCGGTCATGCGTTTCTTACTTATATGGCCAAGACGACAGTGCCACGTGTAGGAGTCTATTCGATTATCTATTCGAGCACGTTTATTACTAACTTCGATATTGAAAATGTCACTGGATAAATCTAACGTGTAGATGCCATTGCACAAAGTTCCATTTTCATAAAGAACGTCATTTAAAGTTATGTAACAACAATTGTTACTAAAAGTTAAATGATAACCTTTTTCATTCAAACATGAAATAGATACAATGTTCTTTATTAATGAAGGAACAAAATAATAATTATCCAATTCTAAGATACGTCCGGTAGGGAGCTTCAGCAAATATGTTCCGATGGCAACAGCAGCAATCTTTGCTCCATTTCCAACTCTCAAATTCGCTTCTCCCTTGACGAGTCTTCTTCTATTCCTTAGCCCCTGTATGTCATTACATATATGTGAGCCACACCCAGTATCAAGTACCCAGGTATTTGAGGAAATAGAGTGACATTCAATAACGAAGATACCTGAAGAGGATGGGGCATCGGATGCCTTCTTCTTCATGGACTCAAGATAAATCTTGCAGTTTCTTCGCCAGTGACCTTCCTTGCCACAGTGATGGCAAGTGCCTTTTGGTTTCTTTTCAGTCTTTTTGGCCTTTTTCTTCTTCCCTTTATTCTGTTCTTTGGCCTTCCTCTTAGAACCTTTCTTCGAGGAACCAACTAACAGTACCGCCTTTTGATCCGGCTTTACAGAAGGCTCCACAGTCTTCAGCAGGTTGATCAACTCAGGAATGGTAGTCTCCAGTTTGTTCATCCGATAGTTCATCACAAATTGTGAATAACTTTTGGGCAAACAATTCAGAATTAAGTCAATACTTAGTTCATGATCCATTGCAAAACCGAGTGTATTCAGTCGCTCAATGTACCCCAACATCTTTAACACAAACTGCGAAGCAGAAGTGCCTTCCTGCATCTTAGTGGTGAAGAGGAGTCTGGAGACCTCGAACCTTTCGGATCTCGCCTGCTCTTCAAACAACTCATGAAGATGAAAGATGATGGTATAAGCATCCATATGCTCATGCTGCTTTTGCAACTCAGGTACCATAGAGGCTAGCATGATGCAACTCGCAAGTTCAGAATCGGTCACATGTTTCTGATGGGCCAACAATTGGTCCGGAGTTGCATTTTCTGGAGGACTTTTGGGAAGTGCTTCTTCAAGGACATAAGCAAGCTTTTCTACCTTAAGGACTATCCTCAGGTTTTGAAGCCAGTCCATGAAGTTCGGCCCAGTCAGTTTATTGGTGTCCAAAATGGAACGCAGGTTTATTTGAGTAG
>JAGFNQ010000363.1:564203-629037 GCA_024364735.1 Boesenbergia rotunda | reverse complement strand
GTTAATTGATGGAGTTAAACTTCCGATGTTGATCTGTGTTATGGGATTAGGTTAATGGAAATTAAACCTAATAATTTAAGTTTGAGGCATTGGAATGTGGGATAATTAAGACCTACTCATTTATTGTAGTTAAGTAAATGAAACGAGATAATTAGGACGATCCTAATTATTTGAGACAGTTTGTTTAGCTATAAATTTCATATTATGGTAGCTAAACGTTATGCCTTTGATACAGGGCATTGATTGGAGTTAGCATTTCTGATTATCAGCCGGGAGGCTCTTTCTGATACGAGCATCTTACGATTGAGGCGGGTACCCTTTGACTTATCTTTTAGATATTGTCATATTGCTATGCATGGTTGGTTATAGATAGCAGTAAGATTATACGCTATCCTGGAGTTATTATGCCTGTTCTGGATACATGTTAGTTATCCCTGAGTCATTATGCCTGTTCTGGATACATGATAGTTATCCCTGAGTCATTATGCCTGTTCTGGATACTTATTAGTTATCCCTGAGTTATTATGCCTGTTCTGGATACGTGTTAGTTATCCCTGAGTTATTATGCATGTTTTGGATACTTGTTAGTTATCCCTGAGTTATTATGCTGTTAGTTCCTTACAGTCTCAGGTATGTGTATCTATCATACACCATCCTTGCACTGTTGCATGCCGGCGATCAGCGACTCCCTTGTGGTTGAGCCTAATCGTCTTCCGGTACATGATAGGCACGCACGGCCACTCATGGGTTAGTGGATACCGTAGATGTGTGCATTTGCCCTGTATTGCTCCGTTCGGCCACTATGAGGAGGGTGAGCGCGGGCGTGGTAGCAGCCAGGGATCCCTTCTCGTACTGAGCCACGAGGAGATGAGAGCGGAGCTCCCTCATATATACATGGGGTAGGGGGGTGGTCCCCCGCCAGCATCCTGTCCACCCGGTCACTCAGGAGCAGTGATGGCAGGTGCGTACAGTTTGTCACAGCTCTACCCACGCGGACGTCGTGGACGATATCCTGACTGGGACTAGGGGGTGACACATGTCATTGCACCATGTGCATACTTTGCATCGTGCATTGTTTGCTGCACTTGATTCTTGCACTTGTTTGACATGCATATTCTGGAGACTTGTTATTTGAGATTATATGACTAATGATATTCCCTTGGTACTTATTATCCTCTTTTCAGGTTAGCTGGATTCTGGTATGTATCTACCTCAGTATTTCCAGTACTAGTTTTTCCATATTGTTGATATGAGACTGTATTAACGTAGATGCTTATTGTTATTATAACATACTATGCATATCTGCTGGTATTCGCTGAGTTATGGACTCACCCCGTTGCCATATATTTTTATTTCAGGTTGAGATATTTGGAGTCGCCAAAAGAGCCCAGCAGCCAGTCCCTACCCATCGCGACCGCAGGATTTTGTTTTATCCTGTGTAGTACATTGTTTTATATTCTTTTTAGTGGTTTGTATATGTCATATGTGTCGTGTGCCCTAAGGGTTTGTGTATTGGTTGTTTCGTAATAAGTCGGACCGGTCCGCAGTCAGGTATGATTTACCTTGTGTTATGGTTTTCTTAGTGTCTATATATATTTTTTGAGGCCTGAGGCCAATTAAACTGCGTGGTGATGTCTATTATTATCTGCGTGTGTGTTTGTATGTGTAAATTGTCCGCCGGACAGGGGAGGTGCTGTCCGATTTTATATTGGAACAGCGGCTCCTGGGTCTCGGGGCGTGACAATTTATTTTGGTATCAGAGCTCAGGTTATCGGATACCTTGTGGACTTGTGGAGTTACGGTGTCTACTTGATTTTACGAGTCTTGTCGGATTTGTTCGGAGTGTTTTTCTCGATGTGGTTGTCTGGGACTTGGCGCGATGGGACTTCTTCTGACGACAGGTATTTCTTCTGATCTCTTGTATTCCTTATCCTAGTTAGGATGGATAGAAAATTCTCTTATGTCATTGGATCATGCTACCACTCTTGTATATTTAGGTATTGGTTAGAAAATTCTCACATGTTATTGGATCATGTTTCTATACCTGTATATCTAGGTATGATTTAGAAATTTTCACATGTTATTGGGATCATGTTACCACTCTTGTATAATTAGGTATGGTTAGTAGTTCTCTCTCATGTTACTGGATCATGTTATTATACCTGTATATTTAGGTATGATTTAGAAATTTTCACATGTTATTGGATCATGTTACTATACCTGTATATCTAGGTATGATTTAGAAATTATCTCGTGTTATCGGATCATGCTACCATTCCTGTATATTTAGGTATGGTTAGAAATTCTTTCATGTCATTGGATCAGGTTGTTATTCCTGTATATTTATGTATAGTTAGAAATTCTCTCATGTTATTGGAACAATTCACAGTAGCTCATGGAGCTACAAGTTTTTCTTATGTTATGTATATCTGGACAGATAAGCTAGATGTCATATCTTGAGTATATGATCTACATCGATGTGATAGGGTAGCATTAGCTACATATATTTACGATTAGTTGAGGATTGATATATTCTGTCCCTTGGGGGCTTTGACTATGGATCACTTGTACTTGGTAGTTGACCCTAGAAGGTACATGTTGATAGATGATTTGGGCTAATATAGAAAAGTGTGAAACTAGTTGCTTGACACTTACGGGTTATCGCTTGTATTTGGTTGAATAACTAAAAAGGTACCTACGGACTTATGATTTGCGTGGAGGCAAATCACTTATAAAACTAGACCACCTTTGGTTAGATGATATCGAGGATGACCTGTTGGAAAATAAAGGAATTGTTTCATGAGTATGTGGAGATACTCCTGAGAGATAGCATGTCTCTAGCTCCTTGTTACGGAGTAGGACCTTAGAGGGTTTGACCATAGAGTGAAGGAATTGGACTGTATTGGATTACGAGTCAACGATCGGTGTGACTCGCTAGTTGCTACGCTAGTCTATGAGGGATTCTGACTCATAGATTGAGTGTATATGGTTGGATAATCTCGATGGTGCATCGGGATGTACGACTCGCTAGGGTACGGAGGAGGTGGAGTTAGCTTTTTCTTTATCCTCTAGTGAGATATTGGATATTAATCAGGAGGTCAAAGATGTCTACTGATTTTCAGTTATTATACCCCCATGGTGGACCTGTTAGTTCACGGGATGATAAGGTTGATATTACTATGGACTTTCTCGTTGGTGTTGAGAGGTGTATTGAGATTGACGAACTTCTATTATACATTGTACGTTGAGGATTCTATTAGTGGACATGGACCGATCGGATTTGTAGCTTTTTGATGGATCATTAGGTGAATAAATGATCTTTCGGTGGTTGATCATTTAAGAAGTCTGTTATTTGATAGCAGCATATAGTACAACATATTGGCAAAATTTTTAAATTGTATGTGATTTTCTGATGGTCTATTGGAGGATATGTATATATATATATATACCTATATTTGACTTGTGATGTTTGGGAGGATGTTATTGACTTGGGAGATTCGGGTGCTACACCTGAATTTGACATTTTATATTTAAGCATCGGAGTATAGACATAGCGCCAGTGATCTTATGATTGTGTGCTCTGGATAGGTGTGATAATTGAATGATTAATCGGGTGTATTTGGTTATTGGATGATAATCTCTGGATTGATATCTCTATTTGTTCTGTAGAGGTGTGACTTTAGGGTATCAGACAAGTGGTTACTCATGATGAGAATAGACATGTTTAGCTGTTAGTGTGTGCCGTACAAGGAATGACGAAATTTGGGGACCAAATTTTTATTAGTGGGGGAGAATGTAAAATACGGCAAGTAATTCTAAAGTTTAAATCCAGAAATAATCTTGGAAAATATGACGGAAAATTTTTAGAAATTTTTCTGGATCCTTGGTGGAATTTATGAGGATAAACTATATAAATAAACGAATATAATTAGGTTTTTTCGATTTATTGGAGGAGATGTGATATATATATATATATATATATATAGATATATATAGATATATATATATTATATGGTGATTAAAAGCCCTAATCTAGTCTTAATCGGCTGCTTCCTCTCTGCCTTCACCCGCAGCCAACGCACGCAGCCGCCGCTCCTTCTCTTCTCCATCCCCTTCGCGTGACCTAGCCGCCGCCGACGCGCCGACGCCTTCCTCTTCTTCGCGTGCCCTAGCCGCAGCCATCGCTCCCAGCCAAGTGCCGTCTCTTCTTCCTCAATTGTTCCTCGCGTGCCCTAGCACTGTCGGGAGTTGAAATCCAGAGGCAAATTGTAGAAGGCTGGGTGTGCGGGCTGTCTCAGTAAGTCTATGTTGTTTTTGAGCTTTGCTTCAATAGATTGGCGAATGGATCCCCTATAGATTTTGGTTTCTTAGTTGCCTTGAATTTGTTCGAATTCCTATTGGATTTGTTCTGCCGCAAGCTTTTGGGATTGAGTTGGTCGATGGCTTTGTTTGAATGTAGATTCGACTTCAACTTATGTGGTTCGGTGAAGGGATTGATGGAAGTTTTCATGGTTTTTTTATCAGTGTTAGTTTGGACTGCATTTTGGTATTCTGGAGGTTTTGATATTGATTTATTTTCCTCTGGATAGATTTGTGTGCTCAGCAAAGGTAGACTTTAAGATTGAGGAAGAATTTCGATGGTTGGTCTTCTTCTCCTCGGATCTGAACAGGGGTGACTTCATTGGCTCAAATCTCAGGTACGATTGGCTGAGCTGGGTTCATTCCTTTGAGATTTCAGTGGTAGAATTGGTGCTTAATAGAAGGATTAATTAGTAAACTCTTGGTTTAATTGGAATCATTATGGATATGTTTGTATGGTTTTGATTTGGAAGTTAATCGGTATAGGTTTGATTTCCCTAACCTTGTATTATTTGAATGTTGCCATGTGGTGATCTGTGGAGGTAGAGATTAATTTGTAATGGAAGGATTTGTTAATTGATGGAGTTAAACTTCTGATGTTGATCTGTGTTATGGGATTAGGTTAATGGAAATTAAACCTAATAATTTAAGTTTGAGGCATTGGAATGTGGGATAATTAAGACCTACTCATTTATTGTAGTTAAGTAAATGAAACGAGATAATTAGGACGATCCTAATTATTTGAGACAGTTTGTTTAGCTATAAATTTTATATTATGGTAGCTAAACGTTATGCCTTTGATACAGGGCATTGATTGGAGTTAGCATTTCTGATTATCAGCCGGGAGGCTCTTTCTGATACGAGCATCTTACGATTGAGGCGGGTACCCTTTGACTTATCTTTTAGATATTGTCATATTGCTATGCATGGTTCGTTATAGATAGCAGTAAGATTATACGCTATCCTGGAGTTATTATGCCTGTTCTGGATACATGTTAGTTATCCCTGAGTCATTATGCCTGTTCTGGATACATGATAGTTATCCCTGAGTCATTATGCCTGTTCTGGATACTTATTAGTTATCCCTGAGTTATTATGCCTGTTCTGGATACGTGTTAGTTATCCCTGAGTTATTATGCATGTTTTGGATACTTGTTAGTTATCCCTGAGTTATTATGCTGTTAGTTCCTTACAGTCTCAGGTATGTGTATCTATCATACACCATCCTTGCACTGTTGCATGCCGGCGATCAGCGACTCCCTTGTGGTTGAGCCTAATCGTCTTCCGGTACATGATAGGCACGCACGGCCACTCATGGGTTAGTGGATACCGTAGATGTGTGCATTTGCCATGTATTGCTCCGTTCGGCCACTATGAGGAGGGTGAGCGCGGGCGTGGTAGCAGCCAGGGATCCCTTCTCGTACTGAGCCACGAGGAGATGAGAGCGGAGCTCCCTCATATATACATGGGGTAGGGGGGTGGTCCCCCGCCAGCATCCTGTCCACCCGGTCACTCAGGAGCAGTGATGGCAGGGTGCGTACAGTTTGTCACATCTCTACCCACGCGGACGTCGTGGACGATATCCTGACTGGGACTAGGGGGTGACACATGTCATTGCACCATGTGCATACTTTGCATCGTGCATTGTTTGCTGCACTTGATTCTTGCACTTGTTTGACATGCATATTCTGGAGACTTGTTATTTGAGATTATATGACTAATGATATTCCCTTGGTACTTATTATCCTCTTT
This sequence comes from Boesenbergia rotunda, assembly GCA_024364735.1. Taxonomy (NCBI): domain Eukaryota; kingdom Viridiplantae; phylum Streptophyta; class Magnoliopsida; order Zingiberales; family Zingiberaceae; genus Boesenbergia; species Boesenbergia rotunda. The sequence continues at coordinate 622,926 of JAGFNQ010000363.1, read as the reverse complement.
TCAGGTTAGCTGGATTCTGGTATGTATCTACCTCAGTATTTCCAGTACTAGTTTTTCCATATTGTTGATATGAGACTGTATTAACGTAGATGCTTATTGTTATTATAACATACTATGCATATCTGCTGGGTATTCGCTGAGTTATGGACTCACCCCGTTGCCATATATTTTTATTTCAGGTTGAGATATTTGGAGTCGCCAAAAGAGCCCAGCAGCCAGTCCCTACCCATCGCGACCGCAGGATTTTGTTTTATCCTGTGTAGTACATTGTTTTATATTCTTTTTAGTGGTTTGTATATGTCATATGTGTCGTGTGCCCTAAGGGGTTTGTGTATTGGTTGTTTCGTCGTAAGTCGGACCGGTCCGCAGTCAGGTATGATTTACCTTGTGTTATGGTTTTCTTAGTGTCTATATATATATTTTGAGGCCTGAGGCCAATTAAACTGCGTGGTGATGTCTATTATTATCTGCGTGTGTGTTTGTATGTGTAAATTGTCCGCCGGACAGGGGAGGTGCTGTCCGATTTTATATTGGAACAGCGGCTCCTGGGTCTCGGGGCGTGACAAGTTAGACCAGAACTTTTTCAAAGATTAATTTTGAAAATGAAACTTCTTTAAACGGCTTTGTCAAGGAAAGGGTGGATGATCCCATAAGGCTACGGCCAAAGAAGGCCTAGTGCCTCACCAAGACCTGGAAGCCAATTTTTGAATTTCAAATTCAAATTATTCTTTGTTAAATTCAAATCTAACACAAGCTTCAATTAATTCTTAGAGTTAATAAATTAAGAAAAATAAATCAAGCATCTCACAATACACCTATAAGGCAACTATGCTTGTTGTATTGATACATCTAAAATGGGTGAGATGTTAAGGACTAATGAATTGAAAAATATTTTTCAAAATTGTTTTTCAAAATTATTAGAATATTTTCATAAAAATATATTTTTAAAATAGTGCTTCAACATAATAATGTTTTTTATGGAATTCATGCTTGTCTGTTTGATTATATATATTATACATTTTCCAAAAATATATCTTTTCAAAAATTTGCTTGACTCACTCAATTAGACACAAGCCTCTTAGGACAACACTAAAGTTCCTTAAGGCACTTAGATAGAGTCAAACGGTATCAGGTACAGGGGGAGTACTTTTCATTATTTTTTTTAAAAAATTTGCACTTTAAAAAATTACTATTATTTGAAAATACTTTTCGAAAATTGAGCTTTAAATCGTTATCACATGTGTTTTTCGAAAAAAAAGAGATTTATGTTGTAAAATTTACCTGTCTTGTTTGAGTTTGTTAAACCCTAAAGACACAGAGGAAAGTCCACTTCATAATCTACATGGACTCCTAGGACGTGTCAGATTTAGGGGGAGTCTAAATCAAACTTCTGAAACAATTTTGTTTAATTAATTGTTTTGAAATTATTAAATAATTTCCTTAATCTGAATCAACCCTTAAGACTTAGAGGAAGAGTACTTGTGGTTAACAAGCTTCCCAGGACTAGGTCATGTTTAGGGGAAGATCAAACTAAAAAAAAAATTATTGAATATATCAAATGTTTTCATGCGCGGTATTTTCAAATCCTGTTGAAAACATAAGTATTCTTTCAAAATAGTATCAATTTTCAAAAAAATATATATATACTATTATTTTCAAAAATTCATCTGGTTTTTTTAATTTGAAATAATATCTTGAGTTTGGAAAATCTTCCAGGACACTTTGGAAAATGTCCTTGTAGTCAACAAGGTTTCCTATGATTGTGTCAGACTGGAAGATAAGCCAAATCAAGTATTATCACTTTAGAATCTTTACATTTTTCAAAATTAACTTACATCCTATTATTCTGTGACTTATGAAATTTTTTTATAATATTTACTTGGGTTGGAAAACTTCCAGGACACTTAGGAAAATGTCCTTGTAGTCAACAAGGGTTCCCAGGATAGTGTCAGATTGGAAAATTAACCAAATAAAGCCAAATATACAAAAGTACTATCATCTTTTTTCAAAATTCTACTAATATTTACTTGACCTTGAAAAATATTATGTTTCATAAAACACTTATTTTCGAAAAACAGTTAGTACTTGCAAAATAGGCATAACATTTATATTTTCTAAAATAACATTCTTTCAAAGGTTATGCATTTTCCAAAAGTACTTAATTATTCAAAAATTCAATATATTTTCAAAGGTGCTTATATTTTCAAAAAATTACATAATTTTTGCAATATATTATTCAAAATACAACGCTTTCAAAAATTTTGCACTAAGTATTTTCAAAAAGAACCAAAGGTTGTCAATGTTGGTGCAAGTATTTTATTTTTGATGTATGACAAAGGGGGAGAGATGTGTGCTTAAGTTAGAAAAATTTTTCCCCGAAGATCAAAAATGTAGTTTCAAAACCTATATCACTTTTTTTCATTTTTACCCCAAGGACAGTAAGTTAGCCCCTTTAAACCTATCATACTTAAGTTATTGTCAAACATCAAAAAGGGGGAGATTGTTAGTGCAAGATGCATCAATGATGTTCCTGTAAAATACGACAATTCGAAAATCCGGACCAAAAAATTTTTCGGGATTTTTCCGGATAGAGTCTAGGGTTTCCGACCCTACGGGAGGAGCCCAAGGGGCTTTATTGTAAAAACTTAAAACTTATCAAGGGTTTACAGGTAAACTCTTAAATTATGAAAGGGTAAGTAATCTAACCCTAGAGATTTATTGAGGTGGATTAAAATATAGATGGGGGTTGTTTGGTTGAAATTCTAAAATTTCAGAGGGAAAAGATGGCAAAGACACAAAGTTAAGGATGAAATTGTAATTGATTAAACTCATTGGGTTTAATTGCAAATGTGGCCTCTTATAAACATTTTGTTTCCTTTTCATCCTCCCGTAGCCGACCCTTGTGCCCTAGCCGCAACCGAAGCCGCAGCCAAAAACGGGATGAACTTCCTCTCCTCCGCTCGCGTGCCCTAACTCGCAGCCAAGGCTCGATCCTTCCTCCTCCATCGATCGACGCCTTCGATCCTCTTCTTTAGTGGGTTTTTAGAGCCTCTGCGTGGAGTGACTGTCGATCGTCCACGTTAGCTGGAGCGAGTGGTTGGGCCACTCCTTCTCCAGCAACTACTTGGTAAGAGATAAGACCTAGGCTAATTGTGTTCCCGAATCTCTTTGATTCCTCGTGTGTTTCCATCCGATCATCAGGATTCTGTTTTGGATCTTGTGGCAGTGATGCCATTGTTGAAGTGGCTATGATTTTTCTTCACGCAGGGGAGGGGATTTCGACTTATCTCATTAAGGATGGATTTGGGGAGGAAGGTTGAAGGTGGTGGTCAAGAGATGGATGCTCAGTGGCATATGCTCGCTGTGAGAGCAGATCTTGCTAGGGGGGGGGGAGCAGAGGACATCTGGCCAGCAAAGTACAAGTAAGGAGTATTTGTTTTGGGTTGATTTGAGATGAATTATGTTCGGAATTGGTTGGATCTGCATGGAGTAATAAATTGCTATAACAGATTAGTTGAGCAGCTCCTGCTATTTAATTAATTTAGAATTTCAGCTTTATTTTCTGATTTAGAATTGTAAATAATTGTAGTTTGGATTTGGAGTTACAGTTTGAGCATCGATACTTAGAATGGTAATCATGTGGTTAGGCTTATTGAAGGATCTGTGAAGTTTAAATGTGTTATGTTCCTTTGGGTTGAAGCATGCTGTGAGCTCATATAAGAGGAAGCAGTGTTTTCGTTGGGATTTTATGGTGGAATATGGGTATTCTGTTTAGCCATGTTTCTATTTGATTTGTTTTGAGAATTTACCCCTGTTTGGATTGTTTTGGTTTAAGGTATATCTGTGGCATTTGTTTCATGGGATCCCTTATTGGATTGTAATTAGAGGTTGGGAAGCGGTTGATTGAGTTATGGATTAGAAGTATAGCTTAGCTCCTTTGAATTTGTGATGATTTACTTTGTGATACATTTTTAGAAGATCCCTGAATCAGGGGGTTGATTGGTAGAGATGAGTTGGTTTAATCAGATTTTTGGTTAGTATTCTGCCTAAATTCTATTCTTCATAGAATTGGAATCTTAGTGTTACCTATATATGATGATGTTAATTCTATTTTGGCATGATGTAGAATGGATAAAATGCTTTGGTTGTTCTTAGCCTAATGAGATGTGGATCAGTTGGAGGGTAATGATTTTGGATTGGATTATAGATTTTGTTCTCCTTCTTATGATCACTGTCGTGAGTGTTTGGGTGGCAATTGCTGTGTTGAATTGGGGTGGTGTAATAGGTTGTCGTGGGCTACTCATTTAATTGTAGTAATAAAAGGAAAACGGGATAATTAGGACGATCCTAATTAATTGAGATAGCTCGTTTAGCTATAAATTTCATATTATTGTAGCTAAACAATACCCTTTTGATACAGGGCATTGATTGCACTTGTCATTTCTGATTATCAGACGGGAGGTCTTTTTCTGATACGAGCATCTACTTTGAGGCGGGTACCCTTTGACTTATCTTTTAGATATTGTCATATTGCTATGCATGGTTGGTTATAGATAGCAGTAAGATTATACGCTAGCCTTGTTTATTATGCTAGTTATGGATACTTGTTAGTTATCCCTAAGTTATTATGCCTGTTCTGGATACTTGTAGTTATCCCTGAGTTATTATGCCTGTTCTGGACACTTGTTAGTTATCCCTGAGTTATTATGCCTGTTCTGGTTACTTGTTAGTTATCCCTGAGTTATTATGCCTGTCCTGGATACTTGTTAGTTATCCCTGAGTTATTATGCTGTTCTGGATACTTGTTGTTTATCCCTGAGTTATTATGCTGTTAGTTTCTTACAGTCTCAGGTATTGTCATATCTATAGGTATGCTTAGATATCGGGATGTATCTCTTGTATTTGACCTTGAGAGATCTGTAGTTTCCGGCCAGTATACCTTGTAGGTTACCTGTATTTCCTGTTATAGGATTTCAGACTGAGACCTAGTATACTGAGGACTTGGGGAGGGAGGTATGTGTATCTATCATACACCATCCTTGCATTGTTGCATGCCGGCGATCAGCGACTCCCTTGTGGTTGAGCCTAATCGTCTTCCGGTACATGATATGCGCACACGGCCACTCATGGGTTAATGGATACCATAGGATGTGTGCATTTGCCCGGTATTGCTCCGCACGGTCACTATTTGGAGGGTGATTCCAGTGCGTGGTAGCAGCCAGGGATCCCTTCTCTTCCCATAGACCAGAGGAGATGAGAGCGACGCTCCCTCATATATACATGAGGTAGGGGGGCGGTCCCCCGCCAGCATCCTGTCCACTCGGTCACTCAGGAGCAGTGATAGCAGGGTGCGTACAGTGTCACAGCCCTACCCACTCGGCCGACACAGTATCGCCTGTCACGGTGGCTTGACTGGAGTTAGGGGTGACCATGACATTGCATCATGTGCATATGATGCATTTATGCATTGTTTGCTGCACTTGATTTCTGCACTTGTTTGACATGCATATTCTGGAGACTTGTTATCTGAGATTATATGTCTATTGGTGTTTCATAGGTATTGATTACCCTCTTTTCAGGTTAGATGGATTCTGGTATGTATCTTGTTTCAGTATCTTCAGTATACCCTTTTCCTATTGTTCATATGAGACTGTATCAGCGTAGACTCCTATTATTATTATAACGTACTATGCATATCTGCTGGGTATTCGCTGAGTTTATGGACTCACACCGTTGCCATATGTTTTTATTTCAGGTTGAGATACTTGGAGTCGCCAGAAGAGCCCAGCAGCCAGTCCCTACCCATCGCGACGACATGGTTGCGTACTTTGTAGTGTATTGTTTTATATTTCTTTTAGCGATATGTATATGTCGTACATGTCATGTGCCCTAAGGGGTTTTTGTATTGGTTGATTTGTCATAAGTCGGACCGGTCCGCAGTCAGGTATGTTTATTATGTTTTATTGTATGGTTTTCTTAGTGTCTATATATATTTTGAGGCCTGAGGCCAATTAAACTGCGTGGTGATGTTATATAGGTTATGTGTATGTGTAAATTGTCCGCCGGACAGGGGAGGTGCTGTCCGATTTTATATTGGATCAGCGGCTCCTGGGTCTCGGGGCGTGACAATTTATTTTGGTATCAGAGCTCAGGTTGCGAGATACCTCGGGTATTTACGGATTTTTCGATGTCTATCTGATACCAATTTATTTTGGTATCAGAGCTCAAGTTTGTCGGATACCTTGAGGACTTGTGGATTTACGGTTTCTATTCGATACCAATTTATTTTGGTATAAGAGTGTAGGTTTGTGATGCCTACTTATTTTACGAGTCTTGTCAGATTTGCTCGGAGTATTTTTCTTGATGTAGTTGTTTGGGACTTGGCGTGATGGGACTTCTTCCGGCGGCAGGTATTTCTCCTGATCTTTTGGATCCCTTATCCTATTTAGGTATTGGTTAGAAAATTCTCATAAGTCATTGGATCATGTTACCCCTCTTATATATTTAGGTATGATTTAGAAATTCTCACATGTTATTGAATCATGTTACTATACCTATATATTTAGGTATGATTTAGAAATTCTCACATGTTATTGGATCATGTTACTATACCTGTATATCTAGGTATGATTTAGAAATTATCTCGTGTTATCGGATCATGCTACCATTCCTGTATATTTAGGTATGGTTAGAAATTTTTTTCATGTCATTGGATCAGGTTGTTATTCCTGTATATTTATGTATAGTTAGAAATTCTCTCATGTGATTGGATCAATTCATAGTAACTTATGGAGCTACAAGTTTTTCTTATGTTGCGTATATCTGGACAGATAAGCAAGATGTCATGTTTTGAGTACATGATCTGCATTGATGCAATAGGGTAGCAGTAGCTACATATTATTATGATTAGTAGAGGATTGATACAATCTGTTCCTTGGGGACTTTGACCATGGATCACTTGTACTTGGTAGTTGACCTAAAGGTACATGTTGATAGATGATTTGGGCTAATATAGAAAAGTGTGAAGCTAGTTGCTTGACACTTATGGGTTACCGCTTGTACTTGGTTGAATAACTAAAAAGGTATATACGGACTTATGATTTGCGTGGAGGCAAATCACTTATAAGACTAGGCCGCCTCTAGTTAGATATTATTGTGGACGACCTGTGGGAAAATAAAGGAATTGCTTTATGAGTATGTTGAGATACTCCTGAGAGATAGCATGTCTCTATCTCCTTGTTATGGAGTAGGACCTTAGAGGGTTTTGACCATAGAGTGGAGGAACTGGACTGTAATGGATTACGAAGCGATGGTCGGTATGACTCGCTAGTTGCTACGCTATTCTATGAGGGATTTTGACTCAAAGATTGGGTATGTATGGTTGGATAATCTTGATGGTGCATCAGGATGTACGACTCGCTAGGGTGCGGAGGATGTAGAGTTAGCTGTATCCTTATCTTCCGGTGAGATATTGGACATTAATCAGGAGGTCAAAGATGTCCACTGGTTTTCAGTTATTATACCCCCATCGTAGACTTATTAGTTCACCGGATGATAAGGATGATATCACCATGAACTGTCTTGTTGGTGTTGAGAGGTGGATTGAGATTGACGAATCTTTATGATATGTTGTATTTTGAGGATTCTATTAGTTGACATGGACCTACCGGATGGTAGCTTTTGATGGATCATAGGGTGGATAAATGATCTTTCAGTGGTTCATTATTTAGAAAGTCCGTTATTGATAGCAATATGTGGTATGTCATATTGACACAATCTCTAAATTATATGTGATCTGCTGATGGTCTATTAGAGGATATATATATATATATATATATATATATATATATATATATATATATATATATATACACACACACACACATATATAAATCCCTTGTGATGTTTGGGAGGATGTTATTGACTTGAGGATACTTGGGTGATACTTATAAATTTGAACGTTTTACGTTTAAGGAACGGAATATAGACTTGGCGCTAGTGATCTTAGGATTTAGTGCCCTGGATAGTTGTGATGATTAAAGGGTTATCTGAGTGTATCTATTTATCGGATGATAACCTCTGAATTGATGACTCCAGTTGCTCCGTAACAGTGTAACCTTAGGGTATCAGACGAAGTGGTTGCTTATGATGAGTACAGACATGTTTAGTTGCTAGTATATGCCGTATGAGAAATGGTGAAATTTGGGGACCAAATTTTTATTAGTAGGGGAGAATGTAAAATACGACAATTCGAAAATCCGGACCAGAAAATTTTTCGGATTTTTCCGGATAGAGTCTAGGGTTTCCGACCCTACGGGAGGAGCCCAAGGGGCTTTATTGTAAAAACTTAAAACTTATCAAGGGTTTACAGGTAAACTCTTAAATTATGAAAGGGTAAGTAATCTAACCCTAGAGATTTATTGAGGTGGATTAAAATATAGATGGGGGTTGTTTGGTTGAAATTCTAAAATTTCAGAGGGAAAAGATGGCAAAGACACAAAGTTAAGGATGAAATTGTAATTGATTAAACTCCTTGGGTTTAATTGTAAATGTGGCCTCTTATAAACATTTCGTTTCCTTTTCATCCTCCCGCAGCCGACCCTTGTGCCCTAGCCGCAACCGAAGCCGCAGCCAAAAATGGGATGAACTTCCTCTCCTCCGCTCGCGTGCCCTAACTCGCAGCCAAGGCTCGATCCTTCCTCCTCCATCGATCGACGCCTTCGATCCTCTTCTTTAGTGGGTTTTTAGAGCCTCTGCGTGGAGTGACTGTTGATCGTCCACGTTAGCTGGAGTGAGTAGTTGGGCCACTCCTTCTCCAGCAACTACTTGGTAAGAGATAAGACCTAGGCTAATTGTGTTCCCGAATCTCTTTGATTCCTCGTGTGTTTCCATCCGATCATCAGGATTCTGTTTTGGATCTTGTGGCAGCGATGCCATTGTTGAAGTGGCTATGATTTTTCTTCACGCAGGGGAGGGGATTTCGACTTATCTCATTAAGGATGGATTTGGGGAGGAAGGTTGAAGGTGGTGGTCAAGAGATGGATGCTCAGTGGCATATGCTGGCTGTGAGAGCAGATCTTGCTAGGGGGGAGCAGAGGACATCTGGCCAGCAAAGTGCAAGTAAGGAGTATTTGTTTTGGATTGATTTGAGATGAATTATGTTCGGAATTGGTTGGATCTGCATGGAGTAATAAATTGCTATAACAGATTAGTTGAGCAGCTCCTGCTATTTAATTAATTTAGAATTTCAGCTTTATTTTCTGATTTAGAATTGGAAATAATTGTAGTTTGAATTTGGAGTTACAGTTTGAGCATCGATACTTAGAATGGTAATCATGTGGTTAGCTTTATTGAAGGATCTGTGAAGTTTAAATGTGTTATGTTCCTTTGGGTTGAAGCATGCTTTGAGCTCATATAAGAGGAAGCAGTGTTTTGGTTGGGATTTTATGGTGGAATATGGGTATTCTGTTTAGCCATGTTTCTATTTGATTTGTTTTGAGAATTTACCCCTGTTTGGATTGTTTTGGTTTAAGGTATATGTGTGGCATTTGTTTCATGGGATCCCTTATTGGATTGTAATTAGAGGTTGGGAAGCGGTTGATTGAGTTATGGATTAGAAGTATAGCTTAGCTCCTTTGAATTTGTGATGATTTACTTTGTGATACATTTTTAGAAGATCCCTGAATCAGGGGGTTGATTGGTAGAGATGAGTTGGTTTAATCAGATTTTTGGTTAGTATTCTGCCTAAATTCTATTCATCATGGAATTGGAATCTTAGTGTTACCTATATATGATGATGTTAATTCTATTTTGGCATGATGTAGAATGGATAAAATGCTTTGGTTGTACTTAACCTAATGAGATGTGGATCAGTTGGAGGGTAATGATTTTGGATTGGATTATAGATTTTGTTCTCCTTCTTATGATCATTGTCGTGAGTGTTTGGGTGGCAATTGCTGTGTTGAATTGGGGTGGTGTAATAGGTTGTCGTGGGCTACTCATTTAATTGTAGTAATAAAAGGAAAACGGGATAATTAGGACGATCCTAATTAATTGAGATAGCTCGTTTAGCTATAAATTTCATATTATTGTAGCTAAACAATACCCTTTTGATACAGGGCATTGATTGGACTTGTCATTTCTGATTATCAGACGGGAGGTCTTTTTCTGATACGAGCATCTACTTTGAGGCGGGTACCCTTTGACTTATCTTTTAGATATTGTCATATTGCTATGCATGGTTGGTTATAGATAGCAGTAAGATTATACGCTAGCCTTGTTTATTATGCTAGTTCTGGATACTTGTTAGTTATCCCTGAGTTATTATGCTTGTTTTGGATACTTGTTAGTTATCCCTGAGTTATTATGCCTGTTCTGGATACTTGTTAGTTATCCCTGAGTTATTATGCCTGTCCTGGATACTTGTTAGTTATCCCTGAGTTATTATGCTGTTCTGGATACTTGTTGTTTATCCCTGAGTTATTATGCTGTTAGTTCCTTACAGTCTCAGGTATTGTCATATCTATAGGTATGCTTAGATATCGGGATGTATCTCTTGTATTTGACCTTGAGAGATCTATAGTTTCCGGCCAGTATACCTTGTAGGTTACCTGTATTTCCTGTTATAGGATTTCAGACTGAGACCTAGTATACTGAGGACTTGGGGAGGGAGGTATGTGTATCTATCATACACCATCCTTGCATTGTTGCATGCCGGCGATCAGCGACTCCCTTGTGGTTGAGCCTAATCGTCTTCCGGTACATGATATGCGCACACGGCCACTCATGGGTTAGTGGATACCGTAGGATGTGTGCATTTGCCCGGTATTGCTCCGCACGGTCACTATTTGGAGGGTGATTCCAGTGCGTGGTAGCAGCCAGGGATCCCTTCTCTTCCCATAGACCAGAGGAGATGAGAGCGACGCTCCCTCATATATACATGAGGTAGTGGGGCGGTCCCCTGCCAGCATCCTGTCCACTCGGTCACTCAGGAGCAGTGATAGCAGGGTGCGTACAGTGTCACAGCCCTACCCACTCGGCCGACACAGTATCGCCTGTCTCGGTGGCTTGACTGTAGTTAGGGGGTGACCATGACATTGCATCATGTGCATATGATGCATTTATGCATTGTTTGCTGCACTTGATTTCTGCACTTGTTTGACATGCATATTCTGGAGACTTGTTATCTGAGATTATATGTCTATTGGTGTTTCATAGGTATTGATTACCCTCTTTTCAGGTTAGATGGATTCTGGTATGTATCTTGTTTCAGTATCTTCAGTATACCCTTTTCCTATTGTTCATATGAGACTGTATCAGCGTAGACTCCTATTGTTATTATAACGTACTATGCATATCTGCTGGGTATTCGCTGAGTTTATGGACTCACACCGTTGCCATATGTTTTTATTTCAGATTGAGATACTTGGAGTCACCAGAAGAGCCCAGCAGCCAGTCCCTACCCATCGCGACGACATGGTTGCGTTTTGTACTTTGTAGTGTATTGTTTTATATTTCTTTTAGCGATATGTATATGTCGTACATGTCATGTGCCCTAAGGGGTTTTTGTATTGGTTGATTTGTCGTAAGTCGGACCGGTCCGCAGTCAGGTATGTTTATTATGTTTTATTGTATGGTTTTCTTAGTGTCTATATATATTTTGAGGCCTGAGGCCAATTAAACTGCGTGGTGATGTTATATAGGTTATGTGTATGTGTAAATTGTCCGCCGGACAGGGGAGGTGCTGTCCGATTTTATATTGGATCAGCGACTCCTGGGTCTCGGGGCGTGACAGTTCCTCTTTAAGTGTTTTAATGTTTGACAATACACTTAAGTCAGTGATACAATGAATAGACAAAAGGGAGAAAAAGTGAAGTAACCTTAGTTGAAGAAAAGTCCTAGTTAATCTAGGCATCGGAACCCTAAAGACCTAGCGAAGGGCTGCTAGGCACCTAGCGAAGGGATGCTAGGCATCGAAACCCTAAGATCTAGCGAAGGGCTGCTAGGCACCTAGCGAAGGGCTGCTAGTTATCTTAACCCTAAGACCTAGCGAAGGGCTGCTAGGCACCTAGTAAAGGACTACTAGGCATAGATGACCTAGCGAAGGGCTGCTAGGCACCTAGCGAAGGGCTGCTAGGGAATGAAGACCTAGCGAAGGGCTGCTAGGCACCTAGCGAAGGGCTGCTAGGGAATGAAGACCTGGTGAAGAATTGCTAGGCACCTGGCGAAGGATTGCTAGTTAATGAAGCTTGGTCCAAGGGACTGAGCAACTTAGCTAAGCGATGACTAAGGACAGGAGTAGAGACGGGTCAGGGTTTGGGCGTCTCGAGGTCCGGGAGTATCGGAAGCTAAGTAAAAGTCCACCCGAAGGACTGGGTGACAACCGTCTCCTGAAAGGAGTAGGTGAAGGGTGAGTTCTCGTGGATATGAACTCGTGCCGGTTCGACCTAGGGTTTCGTGCAAATCCGAAGTCCGAACCAAGTCCTTAAGGCTAACATTATATGTATCTATGCTTTGTGTTTGTGTATCTTGCAGGTATCAAGAACCGGAGGCAAAGCAGGGTAAAAAGCTGGTTGGCAGGCCTTAAGGGGGGCGCCCCCAGCAAGGGGGGCGCCCCCAGGTAGTACTAAACAGGCAGTAAACGTGAAGCAGGCAAAACAGGTGTCAACCGGGGCGCCCGGAGCGTCCGGGGCGCCCAGAGCGTCCGGGGCGCCCGGATTAGTAGCTGTTTTGCTGTTTCGAAGTCAGAACACAGGATAAGCACTCACGGGGGCACCCGGAGCATCCGGGGCACCCTGGTCAAAGGTCTTATCACCTGCAACGAAGTAGGCGCAAGGAAAAGAGTTGACCGAGTCTTCCGGGGCGCCCCCAGCGTCCGGGGAGCCCCCAGGAGGCCTATATAAGGGGCTTCGACCCCTCTTCTTCAGACACAACTCCCAAGTACTGTTCTGATCATTCTGACCGTTGACAACGCGCTAAAGATGAGGCTCTACGACCGGGAGGCTCCAGGAGGAAGTGCGCGACACTTCGGAGGTCCAGATCGGCCGAGTTTCATATTCATGTTCGGTTTGCTTTTACTTGTTCCGTACTTTAATTTTCAATATCTTTTTGATTGTAATTGTAAACTGTAAGACAGGTTTTCTCCGCCTCCGGAAATTCCGGAAAGGAGACCACTGGTGGACTCACGCCGAGTACATAGGCCTTGGACGTACTGACCCAGGGGAGTTGGGAACCAAGTAAATAAATCCCGCGTGTCCTTCTGTTTTGCATTTATTTTTCTGTTTTTACATTTCCGCTGCGCTACTAATATTCTAAGTCTAGAACGAACGAGTTTTTCACGAAGTTTTCGAGAAAAGTTTTCACGATCGATATTCACCCCCCCTCTATCGACGGCACCGGTCCTACATTAACATCATCCCAAACCCAAAAGATTTGCTTGGTCGAACCCCTAGAAAGCCCTAATCCATAGTTTTCTCAACATAGAGTCCAAACAAGATCTTATATCATGATAGACAACATAAAAACTATTATACCACAGGTAAGGGAGTCTTACCTCTCTTTATCTTGGTTATAAACCTTGAATAGAGAAAGAAAAATGAAAACCTTCTTGGCCTTAGAATACCCCTTGCTCTTGTAGCCTTGTAGGAAACCTTGGATCTTCAAGAGGGAGTCCTCTTGTGAAGTTCTCCAAGGGGAAAACCCCTTTGTGCTCACGACAAGAAGGAGGCAAGGAGGAGGAAGAAGAGAGGAGAGGAAGAGCCTTGGTGGAAGAAGAAAAGGAGAAAAGTAACTTATGTTTCTCTTCACTGCTCATCCCCCTCTTTTATACTAAGTGAAGGGGCATGGTGCCTCTTCACATGGTGCGTCTTCAACTTCCTTTAGCCTCAACTAAATTCTTCTTTCATTCCCAATAGCACTCCCTTGCTAGGTGAATTAGTTAGTACATGCATGATGAGGCTTTGCCTCTATTCTAGGTCCAAGGTTCAATCCTTGGTGCATGCAATGCATTTTTATTCCATTTACTCTTATTTTTGGCAAGACCCACATAAGAGCCCACCAAGAGTCATGCTAATATTCCTAATTAGAACTCATTTCTATTTATGTTAAATTCTACCTAAGGTCCATTAATAGCCATGGTACTAGAAGAGCTCATGTAAGACCCATTAGTACTTAGCTTTTTAATCCATATAAGGAATCATGCTAACGTTCATGCTAGTATTCATATGTTACTCAAAAATCCATATAGACATGATCAATATTTTAAAGAAAAATATTGAGAGGATTTTATGGGCGTTACATGATGTCAGTGTGGCGGAAGGGCAGAAACTTGCTCTGATACCAAACCTGTAATGAACCTCTCTTACTAACTTTAACCTTATAGGGCTGCTCAATTTACTTTACTGCTGGCCCAAGACCAGTCGACTGACTTCCTTAGCAGTCGACTGGTGGCAGTCGACTCCCAGGCTAATTCATTCGACCAATCTTTCTGTTCGAAAACTGGCCGGGGATCAGTCGACTGATGGGGCATCAGCCGACTGATGTAGTCGATTGCACATGGGAATCACTCGACCAATATTTCTGTTCCCTCGATTTCCTGAGGGAAGTCAACAGATATCTGAATCAGTCGACTAATACGCCTGGAACTGTAGTTTTCAGGTTTCAGAAACACTGATCAAGTGTACAAATGCATTCCATTTCGACTATACAACAATTATAGGACTCACATGTTGGTGCATGAAGCATCAGTGATGTCCTCCTCTAAGTGTTTCAATGTTTAACAATATGCTTAAGTTAGTGATACATTGAACGTAGAAGGGTTAGTAATGAAAGGAGTACAAAAGTAATGGAAAGTCCTAGTTAACCTAGGCACTAAGTCCTAATCATGGAGTGGGCACTTGTAGGATGTGTATACTGAAAGACATGATTTCTTTATATGAACATCTTCATTTCGAAAAGAGAATCACAACTACACTAAGTGCTTGTTTACATTAGTACATGCACGAAGTCCAATTACTTTGCGTTGTAGATAGCATGGTGTGTGGTGTCACACGGAAGATCATGTTATTAGTTCCTTGCTTAGTATAAAACAAAGGCCCACAATCGAGATGGAATTGGACAATCCATCGGGATGGTTGTAGTGTAATTAGTTGTGGTTGGTCTTGACCATAGAATTACACTAGTGTGCTTTGAGTACATTGAGCAGGACCAAAACCAGAGGTCACCCAATTTGTATTGACTTAATAATTGGATAGAACCTCAGATTTATTATGGAGTACGATTCCTAAATCCCGATATAATAACGGGCACATATAATTAATTATTAGTTCTTTGATTTACCAATGGGTGAGATCTATTCTGTTAGATTGATAGGCCTGGTAAGTTGGAAAATAATATTAATTATATGGTGTGCCGTTGATTATTGACGGAATCCGTGTCCTGGTGAGTCGGGATGATGATGCCCCCTTGATGAGCTCAAAAGGTTCATCGTGCTAAACCCTGCAGGTGAATTTGATCCGGCACGATAATAAGGTTGAGTGGTACTAGTCAAGGATTCAGAGGTTAATTAATTTAAATTGTCAGTAATTTAATTAATTAACAGGCATTCGAGATCTTAAACACGGGGGGATGGACGACTTGTAATAAGTGGAGCCCATATGTAAATATGGGGGTTGGTGAGGTAAATCAATGAGGGTCCTTTAGTGGAATGGATCCTCATTAATGGACTGGGTCCATTAGCAGGCCAAGATCCAACTCCTCCTCATGGTCCCTATCGTAGCCCTATAAACATCTCATGGTGGTATAGAACCAAGTTGATTATTAATCCGATAGATCACAAGAAACCCTAGCCTCACCTCTCTCTCTCCCTCTCCCTCTCGTTTCACTCTACGGCGCCGAACGGAAGAGTTATGTTTGCTTTTCTCTAATTAATTGCAATGCATGCAATTAAGTTTGCTAATTGCAACGCATGCAATTAAGTTTGCAATTCTGCAAATTAATTGCAACGCATGCAATTAAGATTGTTCTTTTCTAATTAATTTGCTCTTGTTGAACGCATGCAATTAATTTGGCCAATGGGAGAGGATAAGTCACTCGGCAACTTCGGCTGACTAAAAAAAAGGAGAGAGGGCTGCTCACGTCTCCTTAAGGCTGCAATTTTTCCAAGCAAATGAGCGATCAGCGGCTGTTCTTCTCTTCTGCATGGCTGCAGATTTTCTTCAGCCTTTGATCAAGCACCGCTGATGGTGGAGAGTTCAAGTTGCGCACGGCAACTTGCTGCAGCAAGGCTGCAGTTCTTCTCCAGCCATGGATCAGTGCCCCTTAAGCCTTGGGGAGTTCAAGTTGCGCACGACAACTTGATGCAGCCAAATCTTGTGAGCAGAAGGTCTTCGGTGGTAGTCAGGCAATTCAGGCATATTGGAGAAAAGGTCACGACAACTTCTTGTGGAGAATTTATTCTCCAAGCGAAGTTGCTAATTCTCCTAGAAAGGTTGCTCACGGCAACTTGTGGAGAATTTTTTTTTCCAGCCTAAGTTGCTCACGGCAACTTGGAGCAAAGTTGCTCAGACAAGTTGCTGGGGACTCAGGTACCGACGGCAAAGGGGAGGAGAAGTAGGGTTCGTGTTTGGATTATTTTTTTCTTGGAGCGGCCGGCGACATCCCTTGGTTAGGGATTGGTTGGCGCACGGAGAAAGGATTGACTTGGTGACCACGGTTCTTGGTAGATCGTCGCCCACACGACGTCCAAGAAGAGAGGGTCATACGGTAGAAGATCGTAAGGTAACGGAAGGTATATTCTTCCTTGGCTCATTTCATTCTTGTTTGTACCTTATTCAATTGCCTCGTCATTTCATGTTTGTTATTTAATTATTTTGATTGCGTATCATAGTGAATAATTATTTAACTGGACCCCGACCATAAACACAAAAGTCGGCGATCAACTCGTCGCCTTTTCCACGGTCGAACGGTCGAGCAAATTGCAAGACCAATTTTGGTAATTGGCTAAGTTGCAATTTGAATCGTTCGATACGACACGAGACGGTCGATGGTAAACGACACTCTATTCAGATTAAATTTTTTAATCCGTAGGCATAGAGAGGTCTCTCGGATCGACCAAGTATCCGCTTAGGAAACCCACCAAGCCATACCCAACAGCACTAAGTACTGGCCGCGGGCTGGGCACCTAAGACCTGACCGAGGGTTGGGCACGAAGTCCTGGTTCACGGAATTGGGCAATAAGTCCTGGCCGAGGGCTTGGCACCGAAGTCCTAGTTCGCGGAATTGGGAAATAAGTCCTGGCCGAGGGCTGGGCACCGAAGTCCTGGTTCATGGAATTGGAATTGGGCAATAAGTCTTGGCCTAGAGATGGGCACCGAAGTCCTGGTTCGTGGAATTAGGCAATAAGTCCTAGTGAGTAAAGCTGGGCAAAAGTCCAACCGAATGGGTCGGGTGGCAACCGTCTCCTGAGAGGAGTAGATGAAAGGCGCGTTCCCCCTGGATGGTAACATAGGCGTCGGTTCAACCTAGGGTTTCGTAGAAATCCGAAGTCAGAACCAAGTCCTTAAGGTTAAGATTATCTTCATGTTTATCTTGTCTTTAATTGTATTGCAGGTACCTAAAAGTTGGAAATAAGGCAGGCAAGCGAACACAAAGCGACCTGGAAGAAGCATCTAGGGCGCTTGTATTGAAACAGGTGCCCGAGAGCAATAGGGCGCCCTGGACTAGGAAGCCACCTCCCAGGTGCCTGTTAACACAGGCGCCTGAGAGCTCCCAAGCGCCTGGGAAGGGGGAGCTTATCCCTGCTGCGAGTTTGGCACGAAGATGATGGTTGACCAAGCATGTGAGGCACCTCCTTCGACATAGGTGCCCTGTAAAAGACTATATAATGGGGCTTCGACCCCTCAACTTGGTACAACCATTCCGTGATCATTCTAATCATTAAGAATGGAAGAAAAGCGCTAACGACGAAGCTCTGCGACCAAGGAAGCTCTGGGAGGAAGTGCCCGACACTTCGGAGTTCTAGATTGGCCGAGTCTTCGACTCTTTTGTTTGGTTTGAATTTTCATTCTGCACTTATTTTTATCTATATTTTTGATTGTAAATCTTGCACTGTAAGACGGATTTCTCCGCCTCTAGAAAGTCAAGAAAGGAGACCATTATTGGATGGACGTTTCCCGTGCTTAGGCCTTGGACGTACTGACCCTGGGGGGTTGGGAACCAAGTAAAAAATCCCGTGTGCATTCTGTGTTGTCTTTTATTTTCGTTCCGTTTTGTTTTCCGTTGTGCTACTAACTCTGTGATTAGAAAGAACATTCGAAGACGAGTTTTCCACGAGTTTTCGCAAAGTTTTAATGAGTCGATATTCACCCCCCTCTATCGACGACATCGGTCCCCACAAGTGGTATCAGAGCCTGGTAGCTCTTCACCGGACTAACAGCCGACGGAGCAAAGACGCTAGGAGTTGAGGGGGAGCCCAGGGGTGAATCAGGTATATTTTTTTGTAAATGTCAATTTTTAAATTTCATATCACATGCTTTAAGTGCAG
The DNA here is from genome assembly GCA_024364735.1 of Boesenbergia rotunda. Classification (NCBI taxonomy): domain Eukaryota; kingdom Viridiplantae; phylum Streptophyta; class Magnoliopsida; order Zingiberales; family Zingiberaceae; genus Boesenbergia; species Boesenbergia rotunda. The sequence continues at coordinate 604,385 of JAGFNQ010000363.1, read as the reverse complement.
GGAGAGAGGATACTATAAAAATCAGTGCCCTACTCGTAAGACTCGAACTTCACCTCCGGCGGCAAAGGAGGCACCAACACCCGGGGTCCGGAGGGATAAATGTCAAATAAGGTGTCAAATGACAAAAGCACGGACACTACAGGAATCAATGTCTGTTCAAGGTGTGGAAAATTTACGTTCGTAAAAATTTCCAAATTACTGCACAGTCTTTCAAGTATGTTGATAATTTAGATAAATCATTTAATTTTTCTAATAAACTAGATCTGTTGCATAATCAACTTAGGGTATTGCATGATCAATTACCAATGGTAGACAATAATAAATTATCATAAATTAATTATTTAATTGTCAATATCAATGCAATGATTTTTAAAATTAATTCTGTATTGAAGTCAATTCTGATAATATTGAAGTCAATTCTGATAACATTGAAATTAATTCTGATAATATTGAAATTAATTCTGGTAATGTTGAAATTAACTATGAAAATGATATTGTACTGATAATTCTTTAATGTCTAATATTTCAGATAATATTGGCAATATTCTTGAGGATAATAATAATATTTCTGAGAATAGTAAAATTATTTCTGAGGATAATGAGGATATTTCTGAAAATAGTGGAAATGAAATATATTTAGATAATAATTTAATTATTTTCATGGATAATCCTGAAAACAATTATAAAACATTAACTAGTAGTCCTAAAAATTACTCCACCTACTATGAAGATGTAGAAGGATATGATTTTGATAATGAGGATGAGGAGGAAATTGAATTTTCTAGAATTAAGGCTACAGTAGATAAAATTTACAAAAATTCAAACAAATCAGAATGGTTAGAAAAACTTGAAAAATTAAATAAAGAAGAAATAGTAGATAAGTCAGAAATTTTTGAAATCATGAAAATGATGAAATTAAACCCATAACTTTTAGTTAACCCAGAAATTTTGAAACATAAATCAAGTTAAATCTTAAAAACTTTAATTATTTTTTAACCTTAATTTAATCCTTTATTTAACATTAAATTCAATTAATCTTCAATTATCCTAATTTAATTTTAATTTAATTCTTAATTTAATTTTAATTAATTCTTAATTAATTTAATTTTAATTTAATTAATCCTTAATTAATTTAATTCTTAATTTAATTTTAATTAATTCTTAATCAATTTAATTCCTAAATAAACTTTAAATCTTAATAACTTAAACTTGAATTAAATAAAATCTTACCCAAATTGTAATAATCAATTTAATAAAATTAAATATATCAAAGTGGGTTGGCATATTCGCAAGTTCACACGACATGTATCAAATCAGAAATTTGATACATTATTATAAACTTAAGTAAAATGATTTGAATTGTTTGACTCATGCATAACTGTCATGCTCATGCATTTACTAGTTAAAACCTAAACAACCTAGTATTAGGTAGAGGTGAGAGATAGTACGTTAGGAAAGCCCTTCTAATAAGGTCAAATAAGGTAAGGCGTACCCTACTTGGTCTGTATAGTCTGGTGGAACTAGCCGAAGCTACTGATCCAAAACCTAAGCTAGTTAGACCAAAATTTTTCAAGAAGTAATTTGAAATTGATCTTTCGATAAAAGGCTTTGTCAAGGAAAGAGTTGTTGCTCCAATAACGCTACGCCTAAAGAAGGCCTTTGTGCCTCGCCAAGACCTGGAAGCCAATTATTGAAACTCAAATTCAATTTACTATTTGATAAATTTGAATCTAACACGAGTTTTAATTAAATCTTAGATTAAATTCAAAGAAAAATTATTTAAGCATCTCACAATACACCCACAAGGCAACCATGCTTGCTTGTACTGAGACATCTAAAATGGGTGAAATGTTAATGACTAATAAATTGAAAAATACTTTTCAAAAATTGTTTTCCAAAATTCTTAGAATATTTTTATAAAAATTTATTTTCAAAATAGTGCTTTAACATAATAATGTTTTTATGAATTTCATGCTTGTCTAAGTGCTTATATATATAATACATTTTTCAAAATTATACCTTTTTCAAAAATTTGTTTGACCTACACAATTAGACACAAGCCTTTAGGTCAACACTAAAGTCCCTTAAGGCATTTAGATAGAGTCCCTTAAGGGAGTATTTTTATTCTTTTAAATGTTTTTCGAAAACTGTGCTTAAAAATCACTATCATTTCATAATGTTTTTTGAAAATTGTACTTGAAAATCACTATCACTTATGTTTTTCGAAAACACTTATTGTGTTTTTAAAAATTATCTCCTTGAAAATTACCATACTCAAAATGTCATTCAAAATTGTTCTTTGGATTTTGATAAACCCTAAAGATATAGAGGAAGTCTACTTCATAATCTACAAGGACTCCTAGGATGTGTCAAATTTAGGGGGAGTCTAAAGAAATTTTTTCTGACAATTAGTTTTTAAAATTATTAGATAATTCTTGTGGTCTGAACCAAACCCTAATGATTCAGAGGAAGAGTACTTGTAGTTAACAAACTTCCAAGGACTGCGTCAAGTTTAGGAGGAGGTCAAACTAAAAGAATTATTGAACATTTCAAAATAATATGCGTTCATGCACTGTATTTTTAAATCCTTTTGAAAACATAAGGATTTTTTTCAAAATACTGTCATCTTTTATTTTATGAAAATATGATACTATTACTTTCAAAAACAAATTTTTTTTGCTTATAGAATTCCTTTTGAAAATAATATTTACTTGAGTTTGGAAAATTTCCAGGACACTTAGGGAAATATCCTTGTAGTTAACAAGGTTTCCTAGGATTGTGTCAGACTAGAGAGGAAACCAAGTCAATTAAAATATTATGTTTTCAAATATCTTCAAAAAATGCATAATATTTTTCAAAAGTACTTATATTTTTTTAAAAATAGATAATATTTTTCAAAAGTACTTATATTTTTTTAAAAATGCACAAATTTTTCAAAAGTATTTATGTTGTTCAAAAAATGTATGATATGTTCCAAAAGTACTTATATTTTTCAAAAAGTTCAATATATTTTTCTAAAGTACTTGCATTTTTCAAAAAGTGCAAAACATTTCTCAAAAGTACTAGTATTTTTTTCAAAAAGTGCAAAATTTCTTTCAAAATACTAATATTTTTCTAAAGAGCACAATATTTTTCAAAGTACATAATTTGTTTTAAGTGCATAATCTTTTATGAGTGCATTTTTTTTAAGTTGAAAATTTTCCAAGTTCAACTTTTTTTTTCTTAAAGAAAAAATATATGTTTTCAAGTGCACGAAATCTTTGTAAGTAAAATTTTTTTCGAAATGCATAAATTTTTCTAAGCATTATTTTTCTAAGCACAAGTATGCACAAAATTCTTTCTGAGTAAAGATATGCTTTCAAAAATTAAACTAAGTGTAACACCCAATAATTTTCATGAATTATTAGGAATTTTTCTGAATTTTTTGGTAATTTTTTGAAATAAAAAAATTCAAGGGTCGGGCAGAAGTGTGACCTCGCGACAACGCGGCAAGCGTGGTCCTTAAGCGAGCTCGGCTAGCCAGAAGGGTGGGGTTATCAAGCACAAAAAAGGATGAAGCGAAATTATGTTATAGGAGAGTAAGCCCTTTTCATGAAGAGGTGTTTCAACTTCCGCTTAAGTTGCGTTAAATCCCCCATTAGGTCAGGGAGTCGGCGGAAACAAGGGCAAGGAGAGGCTACGAAAACAGGGAGAAAGCAAGAGTTTTCTTCCTCCTTCTTCTTCCTCTTGAGTAGAGAACCTAGGGTTTCTTCCCTAGGGCCAAGGAGTGAGGATTTTCGCAAGGGAAGAGAAAAGGAGTGCTACGCTAGAGTTTTACCATATACTTAGTGAGTTTTCTTCAAACAAAGGGTAAGTAGATCACTCACCTGCAATAGAAGTAGTTTCGTATGTAGTTTCTTGTTCTAGAATCGTGATTTTGTGATCTATGTGCATGCTTTAAGAATATTGTTTTATTGTGTGATTTAAGTTTCTGAAGAATACATGTTTTTATCATAGAACTTGAATTAGAATAGGTTTTGTGTTTGTGAATCTAAGCATGATAAGACCAAGTTCTTGAAAAGTCCCAAAAATGAGTTTTGGGTTAAGGGCACGCAAGGTGCTCAATGAATGTTCCAAGTAAGAAAAGTAAATGTTTGTAGTGCCAAATTTATGGAAAAAGAAAGATAGTTTGATAAGTGTAAGCATTATGGGTAAGAAAGTATTTTACTTTTGTAAAGTGACATGTACCGGGCAAATGAGAGGCCCATAGAAAGTTAGAAAGAAGCTCTAATAGGATGCGGTGGCTCGCTACCCCGAAACCTATTAGGGATGCGCGCATTGGTACATTGATACCAGGTACAGTGTCAAGGCCTAGAAAGTTGATTATTATTTTGAAGTATATGAGTATATGTAAGTGTTTCTGGTTTAAGTACATGTTTTGTTATGTATGTTAATGTTGTTATGTTATAAGCATGTTAAAGAGAAAGAGCAAGAAAGTTAGTGTTTTAAAGTACGGAAACGTATAAGTATCAAGTCTCAAAAGAAATCATGAGCATGTTATGTTTGCAAGTGTTTTAATGCAAGTAAATGTTTTCACGCATGATTGAGCATGATAAGTATATGAAAGTTCCCATGTGCAAGTATTTCCAAGTGCATGTATTTTGAAGCAAGCATCTTTTGAAAAGAGCATGTTTATCATTGATCGCATGGTTTTGTGAGTTAGGATTTACTTACTAAGCAAATCGCTTATTAGTGCATTTCCTTCTATTGCAGATAAAGGTAAAGAAAAAGCATAAGCTAAGGAGGCGAACGAGACTTGCATTGATGTTCAGTGGCGGCGGAACCGTGGAAGAGATCTTTGGGTTATGTCTTATAGAAACTTGTGGTTTGTGTTTTGGATTGGTAGAACATAAGGATTTTTTTTAAACTTTGCATAGAGACAAAGTTGAGTACAAACTCTAGTATAGATTTCATATGCTTTGATAGTTTATTAAATTTCGTAGAAATCCTAATTGCGAGTTAATAGATTTGTTTTGGGTTGTTTGTTAAGATGTTTATAAATCTAGTATAGAGTATAGATTTGGAGTTATTTATCTATATGCTTTAGAAGTGTATGAATTATGGACCCTTGAAAGGTTTTCTCAAGTCTGAAACTGTAGCATTCAGGCGTGCCAGTCGACTGTTTCAGATACCAGTCGACTGCCATATCGAACAGAACCTTCTGTTCGATGCACCAGTCGACTGCCAAGAAGCCAGTCGACTGGTGCCGTGCACAGAAAGTTCTGTGGCCGATACCAGTCGACTGGCTTTCTAACAGTCGACAAGTGCCATTGAAAAGAAAGTGTTATAGGGTAGATGGTTAGTGCTTCAGTTTTACAACTAAGAGGTCTAGGGGTTAAATCCTTACAAAGCAAATAAAATGAAAGTTGTTTTTTTTGAAAAAAAAGGAAAAAAAAATTCAGAGCAAGTTAAGGGAAGTCAATTAGTTGTAACCTAAGGCTAAGGATAAGGTAAAGTTAAGGTTAAGTAAAAGTGACGTCCGCTTTAAGGAAGAGAAGTCGGGTCGTCACACTAAGTACTTTCAAAGAGAATTTTTTTTTTCTAATTATCATTGTTGGTGCAAATTTATTGTCATTTTTTTGATGTATGACAAAGGGGGAGAGCGCGCTTAAGTTAGAAATTTTAAATTTTTTCTTCCCAAAGAATCAAAATGTTTTTTTTTCAAAAGGGGGAGAGTGAGCTGAAGTTAGAATTTTTCCTTCTCCCAAAGGATAGGGAGGTGAAGTTAGAATTTTTTCCAAAGGATCAAAATGTGTTTCAAAACTGAGATCATTTTTTTCCAAGGTTTATAACTTAGCCCTTTAATCCAATCTAACTTAAGATATTGTCAAACATCAAAAAGGGGGAGATTGTTTATGCAAGAAGCATCAGTGATGTCCTCCTCTAATTGTTTCAATTTTTAACAATATGCTTAAGTTAGTGATACATTAAACGTAGAAGGGTTACTCAAGAAATGAGTACAAAAGTAAAGGAAAGTCCTAGTTAACCTAGGCACTAAGTCTTGATCATGGATTGGGCACTAAGTCCTGGCCATGGGCTAGGCACCTAAGACCTGACCGAGGGTTGGGCACGAAGTCCTGGTTCGTGGAATTGGGCAATAAGTCCTGGCCAATGGCTGGGCACCGAAGTCCTGGTTCGTGGAATTGGCCAATAAGTCCTGGTTGTGGACTAGGCATGAAGTCCTGGTCGTGAGATTGGGCAAAAGTCCTGGTGAGTAAAGTTGGGCAAAAGTCCAACCGGATGGGCCGGGTGGCAACCGTCTCCTGAGAGGAGTAAGTGAAAGGCGCGTTCCCTCGGGATGGGAACATAGGCGTCGGTTCGACCTAGAGTTTCGCGGAAATCCGAAGTCAGAACCAAGAACTTAAGATTAAGATTATCTACATGTTTGTCTTGTCTTTAATTGTATTGTAGGTACCTAAAAGTTGGAAACAAGGCAGGCAAGTGAACACAAAGCGACCTGGAAGAAGCATCTAGGGCGCCTATATTGAAACAGGTGCCCTAGAGCAATAGGGGGCCCTGACTGGGCAGCCACCTCCCAGGTGCCTAATAACACAGGCGCCTGAGAGCTCCCAGGCACCTTGTATGTGACAGGCGCCTGGGAAGGGGGAGCTTATCCCTGCTGCGAGTTCGGCGCAAAGATGATGGTTGACCAAGCTTGTGAGGTGCCTCCTTCGACACAGGCGCCTTGTAAAAGACTATATAAAGGAGCTTCGACCCCTCAACTCAATACAACCTTTCCATGATCATTCTGAGCATTACGAACGGAAGAAAAGCGCTAACGACGAAGCTCTGCGACCAAGGAAGCTCCGGGAGGAAGTACGCGACACTTCGGAGTGTTGGTGTCGGAAGCACCAAAGTTAAACCTGTGTTTTGATAATGGCAAAGGGTTCAGAAGTTAAGGTTTTGTTGTTTCTAACAAGGCTAATCAAGTGTGCAGGTAAAGTCCTAGGTACACTAGGCACTAAGTCCTAGTTCTATGAATTGGGCACTAAGTCCTGGCCGCGGGCTGGGCAACTAAGTCCTAACATAAGGTTGGGCACTAAGACCTGGTGAGTGAAGCTGGGCACTAAGACTTGGTCAGGGACTGGGCACCGAAGACCTGGTGAGTGAAGCTGGGCACTAAGTCCTGGTCGTGGACTAGGCATGAATACTTGGTGAGTAATGCTGGGCAAAAGTCCAACCGGAGGAGCCGGTTGGCAAAAAGGTAAACTCTCCCGAGAGGAGTAGGTGAGGACGTGTTCCCCGTCGAGGGAACATTAGGGGACGGTTCGACCTAGGGTTCCATTTGGGAATCCCAAAGTCAGAACCAAGACAGCTCAGGGTGTAAATTATACTTTATTTTATAGCATTTATATGTTTCTTTTCGTTTGGAACTAACTTGTTGGTGCCGGAAGCACCAAAGTCAAACCTATATTTTGATATGGCAAAGGGTTCAGAAGTTAAGGTTATGCTATGATCTAACAAGGCTAATAAAGTGTGCAGATAAAGTCCTTGGTACGCTAGGCACTAAGTCCTGGCAGCGGGCTGGGCAACTAAGTCCTGACGTAAGGTTGGGCACTAAGACCTGGTGAGTGAAGCTGGGCACTAAGACCTGGTCGGGGACTGGGCACTGAAGACCTGGTGAGTGAAGCTGGGCAAAAGTCCAACCGGAGGTGGGTGAATAACACTTTTTCGGTTGAATCTCTACAAGGTTGTTAGCGCAGCGGAAACAATAAACAATGCTAACAACAGAAATTTACTTGGTATCCACCCCAGACGGGTGACTAATCCAAGAATCCGTCGGTGGATCAATCCCCGGATAACCTCCGTCTAGCTCTAGTCGCTCCTTGTGGGTGGAGAAACCTCTCCACAACACCTTGAGAAGATCTGAGCACAAAGACTACTATCTTGCCATTAACCAAGACAAGATTCGTCAAGAATCTCAGCCACCGCGAAGTCCTCTTTAAATAGGACTCGGGCTGAAACCCTCGCTACCAGTCGACTGCCCCTAGGGCAGTCGACTGGTGCCACTGAAATTCGACCATTGCACCCCAACGTTCGAATTCTCAGCCAACTCACCAGCCACCTACCAGTCGACTGCCCCCAGAGCAGTCGACTGGTCCCAAGGCTGAGACCTTTCTGTGAGTTCCATCAGTCGACTGCCCCCAGGCTAATCGACTGGTCTACTCACCCACCTAAGGTTACCTTTCCTGAGTACATTCCACTCCGCACTCAAACCCTAGGATTTCCCGAGTACAATCACACAACACTCGTACCCTCACGACTCGACTGACTCCTCATCCGCAGCCTCGACTATTGCCTTCACGCCCTCTTCATCTTCGGCTCCCGTCCCTCGGATGCACGCAAGCCTCCAGCTTGCCTCCATGCCATCCTTCACTCATTCCTCGAAGTCCACGCCCATCAGCTCATCGTCCCTTCTCTCCAAGGTCCCTCGGGTGCCCATAAGCCTCTAACTTGTCTTTATGCCACCCTTCACCGTACCGAGGCCGTCCAGTCAACTCAATATGTGTAACCTGTACAACCTCCACACTCAACATGCACATATAAGATCACAAGAGTAAACCTAACTTAAACTCTTTGCCTAAACATCAAAATACTTGGTCACTCCGGACCACAGATTGCCTCAACAATCTCCCCCTTTTTGATGTTTGGCAATACGTTTAAGTTAGGGAAAGCAAAATAGTAGTCAATAGCAAAAACCATGCTAAACAAATGCATATGCAATGCAAAAATGGATCCTATCCCAAGGCATCCCACACCTAACCCTCCAAGATAGGACTTTTCAACACCTAACCCTCCAAGTTAGGATTTTTCCACACCTAACCTTCCATGTTAGGAATTTTCACACACCTAGCCCTCCAAGCTAGGACTTCTCACCAAAACGGGCTTTTTAAAGCTTCTCCCAAGATCCCCATACATTGGACATACAATGACTTTTTAAGAACCTCTCTAAGGTTCCCATTACGCCAAGAATGGAGCAACCATGCTCCCCCTTAATCTTAACTCCCCCTAAACCTAGGGTTTCTAGCAAAGGTGTGTTTGGTTTCCCAACTTAAACCTAACACTCTCCCCCTTTGCCTAACATCAAAAAGACCCCGATAATATCCCAATTATCGGTTCTTTCGATCTCCAATGATCCTAAACATAGTGTACTAGACCCCCATACACTCGATTTCCATCATTTAGACCAAAGGTAGCTGCTGGATACCCACACCATCCCTGACCAGTCGACTGCCCCTGTTGGCTGTAACGACCCGACCCATTTGGCGGCCCATTTAGCGGCTCATTTAGCGGCCCTCACAACCGTCGTACCGTCGACCGTGCCGTTACCATACTAGGTCTTCCCACTTCCTGGGCAGTGGATTTTTGCCTTCCCAGGATTCGAACCCTAGACCCAGGCTTAAATCTAGTTCTTTATGAATCCTGAATACCAATTGAGCTTTGGTATTCAGGATTCATAAAGAACTAGATTTAAGCCTGGGTCTAGGGTTCGAATCCTGGGAAGGCAAAAATCCACTGCCCAGGAAGTGGGAAGACCTAGTATGGTAACGGCACGGTCGACGATACGACGGTCATGAGGGCCGGTAAATGGGCTGTCGAATGGGCCGGGTTGTTACATTGGCAGTCGACTGATACTCTGAAATTCAGCTTTTTTAGGTCACATTCAGAAATGCGCCAGAAATTTCATAATTCTCCAAAAATTCCCAAATTTCGTGGAGAACTTTGTGGTACCCATACCTACTTGGGAAAAATACATTCCACAATATATCTATCACCATTCCTAAGTTTGACATGAAACTCAAAAAATTTTCTTATGAAAATTAAGGCAATTAGGAGGCAACCTCCCCCCTTAACCTATGCCTTCTCCCAAATTTCCATTCTCGACGGTCAAGTTCTACCCAACTTGACACCATAAACTTATGTTAAGTTCTACTCAACCTAACTTCCAAGTTCTTCCCCCTTTGACACTATCAAAGGATTGCCCCAAGCAACCTTTCCCTTAGTGCCAAAAAGAACTCAACAACTCTTAGAAAGGTCAAAAAGGATTGCAAGCACATTTGCTAGGATATGCCCTATCCTAGAAAAAAATGATTTGATTAAAATTATCAAATGTGCTTGACTTTGGTACAATCCTCTAATTTCCTTAAAGATGGACACCTTGTAACAATTTTGACCACAATTCATGATTCCTTGTGTTTGCCGATTCTAACCATCATCAATTTACATAAGGAATTTGTTCTTAATTCTTTCTTTTCAATATCCTCAAAATAAAAAATCTCCTTCTTATCTCTTATCAATCTTTCTTGAATTATCCATAATATCCATATAGTCTCATTTCACATAATCACCATTAAATCATGAGGTAAGGCTTTATTTAAAGAGTATAATCAAGGTTTTAACTTTAAGGTCATATCTTATCATCCAAAATACCTTTTATCTCAAACCCTACTGGATCAGTCGACTGCCCCTGGGAAAACATACAGAAAGTTTCTGGGCTTGAGACCAGTCGACTGCCACTGCCACTGGGGTAGTCGACTGGTACCTAATTTTCAAGTTTTTCAGTCCAATTTCAGAAATCCCTAAATAATTCTACAAATCTCCAAAAATTATGAAATTTCGTGGGGAGATTTGTGGGGCCAGTGTCTACTTGGTAAAAATACGTTTCCAAACAAATGTACTCCAGATCCCAAGATTGGCACGAAACTCAACTTATCCTAAAGTGTATCATTGAAACTCATCCCTAAAGTCTCAATTGTGATTTCTCCTCACTGTTTCTTCTTATCCTTAATCATAGTTCATTTCTATCATACAATTACATGGTATTCACAAATTAAAATCCAATTTTACCCAATATAATTGTTTTCTTATTCTTTTCTCTCTAAATTCCCTTTTTAATGTGCCAAGACCTAGGATTAAGACTTACCCAAGTCTTCCAAACCTTTTTAGCACACTTCATCTAATTTCCTAGGAGAGAAACTTTTGAGATCCATTTACCATGGACCCCAAAGGATCCTAGAGCTCCCCCTTGAACTCTGAGCCTTAGCCACCTCCCTAGGTGACTGAACCCACATTAGACCACACCGGTGTGCCACCGGTGATTCTTGGCCCACAAAATGGACCTTTATAACCTTGGACACCTTGTCCTTGGTTAAGTCACCATTTCTATCTTTTGATGACACCCTCTTGTTATTCTTGGACTTACCCTACTTGCCATGATTATATGCTTCCCCAGCATATTTCTTTCCATTTGCCTTGGAGGTCATAGACCGGTATCCCAAACCCGATCTATCATAGTTGGGTTTTAAACTACCCAACACCATGTCTAAGCCCTTAGATCCAACCGTGAATCTTTCTAGGGTCTTTCTAATGTATCAAGCCTTGTTCTCAAGGCTTGATTTTTCCTCTCTAGAGTTCTAACCCTAGAACCCATATGTCCACCTTGGACATTCCTAGATCTATCCTCCTTTCTAGGCATATTCCTTCCCTTCTTGGGATTAGTGTCATGATCCTTAGATACAAAGGTCCTAGGTCTATCGTGATGCATGCTTTTCTTAGATTTTTAGTCCACCTTGTTACTTCTAGTCCTATCATTGTATCTAAATCCAAAGTTATGCACCATTAAGCATTTTTCTTTAAAACTAGCATGCATGGAGGGATGATTTGTCCTATTTTTAACATTCATGGAGGAACTAGAATTTGAGTAGCATTTAATTCTAGAGTTAGGGATTACCTCCCTTACCCTTGTAGTCCCTCCTTGATGTGATATTTACTTCTTCTTTTCTTCTTTCTCCATCTCCTCAAGTGTCCCATTTTCTTGAGCTCTTTCTTCCTTGGACACTTGGTGTGGTAGTGCCCTAGCTCACCACACGTGAAGCATCGAATCCTCCTCTTCTTCTCTTGGGATTCTCCACTCCTACAATTCATGTTATATTTAAATTGAATGGACCCGGGTTTAGAGAATACCTCCTTCTTACCTTTTGGACACTTATCCTTGTAGTATCCCTTTTCGTTGCACCCAAAGCATGTAATATGGTCCTTTTTCATTGCGTTGGTGGAGGTAGAGGCTAGGTTGACTTTTCTTCAACCTTGGATGATGTGGAGGCCTCCTCTGTAACGCCCGTTTTTTTTTTTGTTTCTAAGCGGCGTTACATTAACATACGTAGGGGCATGTGAACATAGTAATGCAGCGGAATACTTAAAACTTACACATACATGCACCTAATTATCCTTCCTAACATAGTGACATGGAAACTTAGCATACTAACATCATACTTAACGTACTTAACATCATGTCATAGAGTCACATAGTCATCCATTAGGCACATAAGTAGCAAGTGTAAATTGTTCTAGACAACACCATCATAAGGTTAGCATGAGACTTGTAATTATATCTTTCCCTGGCCAAGTCACTACCACACATACACATTCTTGCCCCTCCTGCTGCTTCCTTATGGTCCTCTTGCTTGATCTGCGGTATAAGGAAAATAAAACTATAAGCACACAGGCTTAGTAAGACTCTTTCCTACTCACTAAAACCATTTATCACTTAAACATAAGCACACGAAACATTAACATAACTTGGTGCTTAACATGAATCATAAGCATATATAGTATCATTCAGCATGACATAGTTCCTAGCGTAAGACATGAGCATAAAATATACTTAGCATGACATGATACATGGCATAAATATAAGCATAATTATTCTTAACATGGCGTGATACATGGCATAAACGTAAACATAAAATATACTTATCACGACATGATACATGGCATAAATATAACATAAAACATACTTAGCATGACATGATACATGGCATAGAGAAAAACATAAAACATGAGAATAAAACATTTTCTATTATGGCATAGTTCTTAAACATAAATCATAAGCATAAACCTTTTCTATCATAGCATGATTCTTAACCTACAACATAAACATAAACATTTTCTATCATGGTATAATTCTTAACATAAAACATAAACATAAAATATTTTCCATCATGGCATAATGCATAACATGAATGAATGCATGAGTCCAAATGCATATACATAGGGATGCTTAATTTTAAATTCATACTTTTAAATACTTAAACATAATCATCACATCATTGGGGTCCCCGGCTTGTACCACATACATACATCATATGCGCGCATCCCTAAGAAAATACGAGGTAGCTAGTCTCGACCTACTAGGGTAAGGACAGCTACGGTAGTCCCAGAACCGGGGCGTTCTTAAGGTGCCCATCCCTGTTGGACAACTTCGGTAGTCCCAGAACCGTGGACAGCATAGTCGGTAGTCTAAAACCGGGGCGTTCTTAAGGTGCTCATCCCTTGGACCCATACTTCGGTCCGGTACAAGCTCATTCATAAAGTAAAATAACTTCACATGTTTCATCATTCATAGGACATTCATGGCATATTTAAACAAAACATAACCTTGTTACATGAAGCATGACATAAAGCATACTTAACCTTTCATCGTTCATACTTAATGCATAGCATCATTATGCCTTAAAGGCATAAGCATTTCTTTATTCATAAAACATAACATGCTTACATAAACATCATTCTTGTTCATAGTGCTTGCATGATCATGGTACATAAGGTAAGTATTGCCTTGTATTCATAGAGCATGACAGGTTTACATAGACCATCATCCTAATTCATAGAGCTTGCATGATCATGACACATAAGGTAAGCATTGCATTGCATACATAAGCATAGTATCTATCACAAGCATACATGAGTAGAATTCCTATAAACATGCTACGTGCTAACTAAATGCATGACATAGAACATAAGACATTCATGAATAAACCTTACTAAGCATGGCATCTACATAGCATATCAAACATGAAACATAACACTTAAGGTTAGGGTTATAGGTAACATAATTTTCTACCACATACTTGATCCTATATTTATACATCATAATAAGCCATAAACAACCATTCTTGAAACCCTAACCACACCTAGACCCCAATCAAGGTGCTTGGCCGAAACTTGTAAGGAAGGGGGTTCTATCATTCAAGTGTCATGTAAGGTAGCATAAGGAAAGGAAAAACCATACATTACCCATAAGGCCATGGGAAGCTATTAGGGCTCACGATTAGGGTTAACCCTAACTCCTAGCCCTACTTCTTGGTTGGCCAAAACATGCAAGGGCCAGGGGTTCATAAAAAATTCATAAAATTTCCAATTAATTATCTAACATCATCCCTACCATACCATAAGAGCCATTGGAACCCATACTTGACGTAAGACCTAACTTCTTGCCCCAATACCCATCTTGGCCGAAACTTGTAGGGTCTCTAGGCCATGTGAAAATTCACATAAATCATCCTCAACCTCCCTTGTATCATGAGGATATACAAGACACACACTTGAAGGGTTAGATCCAACCCTAACCATGGAATCATGGTGGTGGCCGAAACCCTAGAGGGTCTTTGCGTACTCCAAAAATTCTCCAATTCCTATTTTATTCTTTATCCATCATAAGAAAACATTAGATAACATGAGTGAGATTTTTAACATCATTTTGGACCCAAAAAGCATGGTGGCCGAAAGTTGTAGGGCCATGTTCATTGTTTTCTCAACATAAAACTCAAACAACACTTCATATTATGATAAACATCAAGGAGAACTATCATACCACAGGTGAGAGAGTCTTACTTTGGTTAATCTTGGTTATAGACCTTAGATGGGGAGGAGGATGAAGACCTTGTTGTCTCTTGACCACCCCTAGCCTTTGTAACCTTGTAAAAAGCCTTGGATCTTGAAGGAGAGACCTTCTTGTGAACTTTTCCCAAGGGAGAACCCACCTATGGGTTTCGGCTAGAAGGAGGGAGAAGGATGAGAGGAGAGGCTTGCTGGATGAAGAGAAGAGGAATAACTATCCTTGGTTTAAGTTATCATCCCTCTCCTTTATTCACAATGAAGAGGGCAAGTGAAGAGTCATGGTGTCTCTTCCCTTGTTGACTCTTCGTTTTCCCTAAGCCTTAACCAAAATCCACTTCATCCTCTACTAGCACTCCCTTGCTAGGTGAATTGGTTAGTACATGCATGGTTATACACTAGGTCCAAGGTTCAATCCTTGGTGCATGCACTTTATTTTTACTTCATTTTATTTTTATTTTTCCTTTTTAATTTCGAAAATTCCCCTAAGACTCACCCATAATTATGCTAATATTCCTAATTAAAACCCATCTATACTTATATTAAATTCTACCTAAAATCCACTAATAATCATGGTACTAGAAAAGCCCATATAAGGCCCATTAATACTTAGCTTCTCAATTTAAATGGGAAAATCATGGATAACTAGGCTAAAATTCATACTAGTATCTTTAGATTCCTCAAACACTATCTAGACATGATCAATATTTTAAAGAAAATATTGAGATAATTTTTCGGGTCGTTACAATCCCCCATACCTCGTGAAACTTCGTCCTCGAACTTAGAATAGCTCCGGGTACTTGCGTCTCATCTGGTCCTCGCGTTCCCAGGTAGCTTCCTCGAACCGTTGACTTTGTCATAGGACCTTGACTAAAGGCACCTCTTTGTTCCTTAGCTTCTTGACTTCCCAATCCAAGATCTGGATAGGTCGGCTTTCAAAACTTAGGTCCTCCTGAACTTGTACCGTCTGTGGCTCGATCACTTGATCTACGTTTACGATACACTTCTTTAACATGTCCTCCTAAACTTGTACCGTCTGTGGCTCGATCACTTGATCTGCGTTTACGATACACTTCTTGAGCATCGTCACATGGAACACGTTATGGATAGCCGACATCTCTTGAGGCAGCTCTAGTTCATATGCCACCTTGCCAACTCTTTTCAGAATCGGGTACGACCCCACATAACGCGGACTTAGTTTTCGTTTCTTCCCAAATCTCGTTACCCCTTTCATAGGAGCCACCCTGAGGAATACCAAGTCTCCAACCTCCAATTCCAATGGCCTACGCCGAACATCCGCATAATTCTTTTGCCGGCTCTGAGTAGCTTCAATCCGTTGTCGAATATTCTGTATAGCTCTGGTGGTGTCGTCGATAAGGTCCGTCTTGAGTCCCATTTTTTTTTCACCACTTTCGTACCAACAGATGGGAGACCTACATTTCCTCCCGTACAAGGCTTCATAGGGTGCCATTCCGATAGTAGCTTGGTAGCTATTATTGTATACGAATTCCGCTAGACATAGATATCGGTACCAACTTCCTTTGAAATCCAGAGCACAAGCTCTCAACATATCCTCCAATACTTGATTCACTCGTTCAGTTTGCCCGTCAGTCTGAGGGTGAAAAGCGGTACTGAACTTTAGTTTAGTGCCAGGGACTTCTGGATGCATTCCCAAAAATGTGAGGTAAAGCGACCATCCCTATCAGAGATGATGGTCTTGGGAACTCCATGAAGTCTGATTATCTCCTTAGCATATAATTGAGCCAGTTGCTCAATTGAATAAGTCATCTTGATAGCTAAGAAGTGAGCAGACTTCGTCAACCTGTCCACTATTACCCATATTGCATCATATCCGTTCGTAGTCTTAGGGAGTCCTGAAATGAAATCCATAAAAATATCTTCCCATTTCCATTCCGGAATTTGAAGTGGCTGCAGAGCTCCCCCGGGTCGCTGGTGTTCTTCTTTCACTCGTTGGCATGTCAGACAAGTACTAACATGCCGAGCCACATCTCTCTTCATACCGGACCACCAGAATTTCTCCTTCCGGTCTTGATACATTTTTTTTTGTGGATTATGTCCATACTTATATGATAAGGAATTAGTATAGTTATATTTGTAATAATCCTATCTCCGTACCCACTCTCATATTATTATTGTTTGCTTCATATAATACTTATATTATATGATTGGTAACTCACATGATGGACAGATTATATAACCTTATGTTAATACCAGGTTCACCCTAATCGCTAATATTATGATATGCTCAATTAGTACCATGTTTAGGAACATAAGGTTGAATCACACTTATGACTAATTGTATTATGACTAACATAGATCTTATTAGTTCACCAACCTAACTGAACTTAATGAAATAGATGGGTTGCCATCATGCCCATAATGAAAAATATCATAGCAGTGACTATCACTCCCTCGCTCATCTCCCCTTGGCCTGCCTCAGGATCTTCTACCGTTTCCATCGGGTCCTCTTCTTCTATCTCGGGAACCTCCTCGGCCATTTCGGGGTCTTCCTCGAGCATCCCGGGGTCTTTCTCAAACATCTCGAGCATCTCGGGATCTTCCTCAAGCATCTCGGGATCTTCCTCGATCATCGAGTCTTCCTCAAACATCTCGAGCATCTCGGGATCTTCCTCATACATCTCGGGGTCCTCCTCGTACATCTCGGGATCCTCTTCATACATCTCGGGATCCTCCTCATACCTCTCGGGATTTTCCTCAGAGTCCCCCAGATCCTCCGGAAACTCATGGTAAAGAAGTTGCCTACATAATTATGTATATGAGATAGGGCATCCATGCAGTCCCCAGATCTGACAAGCAACTTCTCTCGCACGATTGGGCAATGAACGAAGCAGAGCTCCAATCGTATGGTCATCCATGATTGGAAACCCTTCCTGCTCGAGTTTCCAGAATAGTCGGTCCAACTTCCCCCTATTGCCTTGGATCCCAAGGACCGGACTATACTCCACCTCTCCTATTTGCTCCATCAGCTCACGACTCCGCCCATGATAACGACTTGTGGTGCCGATCTCATGCAACATCTGGAATTGGAAAAAAACATAGTCAGTACAGAACTGACAAAACCAGTATAGAACTAATTTTTTTTCAATTCATAAATATACATAGAGAGAAGCACACAAGGTAAGAAAAAAAATCGGTTTCCGTTACTTTAGTAGTTACTAAGCTAGTTTTTTTTCCTACCCCTATATCAACCCTAAAGTATTTGCTTCATAAAGAAAATATCGTTCATAGTTATATATCCTAAAGTCCTTTTCACCACAACCATCGTTTATACTTCCGTAGTCTAGAATCATAGGTATCATCCCTACTTGCATATTCTAGAATCATAAGAGAACATAAAGCATGCATGGAGATACTTACTTGGAAGCTGCAGGAAGGAGGCTTGATGTGTGTGTTGTGAGATGGCAATGGCTCTGATACCAACCTGTAACGCCCGCTTTTTTTTTTAGCGGCGTTACGTTACATACGTAGGGGCATGTGAACATAGTAATGCAGCGGAATACTTAAAACTTACACATACATGCACCTAATTATCCTTCCTAACATAGTGACATGGAAACTTAGCATACTAACATCATACTTAATGTACATAACATCATGTCATAGAGTCACATAGTCATCCATTAGGCACATAAGTAGCAAGTGTAAATTGTTCTAGACAACACCATCATAAGGTTAGCATGAGACTTGTAATTATATCTTTCCCTGGCCAAGTCACTACCACACACACACATTCTTGCCCCTCCTGCTGCTTCCTTATGGTCCTCTTGCTTGATCTGCGGTATAAGGAAAATAAAACTATAAGCACACAGGCTTAGTAAGACTCTTTCCTACTCACTAAAACAATTCGTCACTTAAATATAAGTACACGAAACATTAACATAACTTGGTGCTTAACATAAATCATAAGCATATAAAATCATTCAGCATGACATAGTTCCTAGCGTAAGACATGAACATAAAATATACTTAGCATGACATGATACATGGCATAAATATAAGCATAATTATTCTTAACATGGCGTGATACATGACATAAACGTAAACATAAAATATACTTATCATGACATGATACATGACATAAATATAACATAAAACATACATAGCATGGCATGATACATGACATAGAGAAAAACATAAAACATGAGCATAAAACATTTTCTATTATGGCATAGTTCTTTAACATAAATCATAAGCATAAACCTTTTCTATCATGGCATGATTCTTAACCTACAACATAAACATAAACATTTTCTATCATGACATAATTATTAACATAAAACATAAACATAAAACATTTTCCATCATTGCATAATGCATAACATGAATGAATGCATGTGTCCAAATGCATATACATAGGGATGCTTAATTTTAAATTCATACTTTTAAATTCTTAAACATAATCATCACATCATTGGGGTCCCCGGCTTGTACCACATACATACATCATATGCGTGCATCCCTAAGTAAATACGAGGTAGCTAGTCTCGACCTACTAGGTAAGGACAGCTACGGTAGTCCCAGAACCGAGGCATTCTTAAGGTGCCCATCCCTGTTGGACAGCTTCGGTAGTCCCAGAACTGTAGACAGCATAGTCGGTAGTCCAAAAACCGGGGCGTTCTTAAGGTGCCCATCCCTTGGACCCATACTTCGGTCCGGTACAAGCCCATTCATAAAGTAAAATAACTTCACATGCTTCATCAGTCATAGGACATTCATGGCATATTTAAACATAACATAACCTTGTTACATGAAGCATGACAAAAAGCATACTTAACCTTTCATCATTCATACTTAATGATAGCATCATTATGCCTTAAAGGCATAAGCATTTCTTTATTCATAAAACATGACATGCTTACATAAACATCATTCTTGTTAATAGTGCTTGCATGATCATGGTACATAAGGTAAGTATTGCCTTGTATTCATAGAGCATGACAGGTTTACATAGACTATCATCCTAATTCATAGAGCTTGCATGATCATGACACATAAGGTAAGCATTGCATTGCATACATAAGCATAGTATCTATCACAAGCATACATGGGTAGAATTCCTATAAACATGCTACGTGCTAACTAAATGCATGGCATAGAACATAAGACATTCATGAATAAACCTTACTAAGCATGACATCTACATAGCATATCAAACATGAAACATAACACTTAAGGTTAGGGTTATAGGTAACATAATTTTCTACCATATGCTTGATCCTATATTTATACATCATAATAAGCCATAAACAACCATTCTTGAAACCCTAACCACACCTACACCCCAATCAAGGTGCTTGGCCGAAACTTGTAAGGAAGGGGGTTCTATCATTCAAGTGTCATGTAAGGTAGCATAAGGAAAGGAAAAACCATACATTACCCATAAGGCCATGCGAAGCTATTAGGGCTCACGATTAGGGTTAACCCTAACTCCTAGCCCTACTTCCTGGGTTGGCCGAAACATGCAAGGGCCAAGGGTTCATAAAAAATTCATAAAATTTCCAATTAATTATCTAGCATCATCCCTACCATACCATAAGAGCCATTGGAACCCATACTTGACGTAAGACCTAACTTCTTGCCCCAATACCCATCTTGGCCGAAACTTGTAGGGTCTCTAGGCCATGTAAAAATTCACATAAATCATCCTCAACCTCCCTTGTATCATGAGGATATACAAGACACACACTTGAAGGGTTAGATCCAACCCTAACCATGGAATCATGGTGGTGGCCGAAACCCTAGAGGGTCTTTGCGTACTCCAAAAATTCTCCAATTCCTATTTTATTCTTTATTCATCATAAAAAAACATTAGATAACATGAGTGAGATTTTTAACATCATTTTGGACCCAAAAAGCATGGTGGCCGAAAGTTGTAGGGCCATGTTCATGGTTTTCTCAACATAAAACTCAAACAACACTTCATATTATGATAACATCAAGGAGAACTATCATACCACAGGTGAGAGAGTCTTACTTTGGTTAATCTTGGTTGTAGACCTTAGATGGGGAGGAGGATGAAGACCTTGTTGTCTCTTGACCACCCCTAGCCTTTGTAACCTTGTAAAAAGCCTTGGATCTTGAAGGAGAGACCTTCTTGTGAACTTTTCCCAAGGGAGAACCCACCTATGGGTTTCGGCTAGAAGGAGGGAGAAGGATGAGAGGAGAGGCTTGCTGGATGAAGAGAAGAGGAATAACTATCCTTGGTTTAAGTTATCATCCCTCTCCTTTATTCACAATGAAGAGGGCAAGTGAAGAGTCATGGTGTCTCTTCCCTTGTTGACTCTTCGTTTTCCCTAAGCCTTAACCAAAATCCACTTCATCCTCTACT
The DNA here is from genome assembly GCA_024364735.1 of Boesenbergia rotunda. NCBI lineage: Eukaryota > Viridiplantae > Streptophyta > Magnoliopsida > Zingiberales > Zingiberaceae > Boesenbergia > Boesenbergia rotunda. Next base: position 583,300 of record JAGFNQ010000363.1, on the reverse strand, counting down.
AGCACTCCCTTGCTAGGTGAATTGGTTAGTACATACATGGTTGTACACTAGGTCCAAGGTTCAATCCTTGGTGCATGCACTTTATTTTTACTTCATTTTATTTTTATTTTTCCTTTTTAATTTCGAAAATTCCCCTAAGACTCACCCATAATTATACTAATATTCCTAATTAAAACCCATCTATACTTATATTATATTCTACCTAAAATCCACTAATAATCATGGTACTAGAAAAGCCTATATAAGACCCATTAGTACTTAGCTTCTCAATTTAAATGAGAAAATCATGGATAACTAGGCTAAAATTCATACTAGTATCTCTAGATTCCTCAAACACTATCTAGACATGATCAATATTTTAAAGAAAATATTGAGATAATTTTCCGGGTCGTTACATCCTCTTGTTCTTGTGTAGATGAGAGTCTCTCCTCCCCCTCAATCCTTGAGGTAGTGACCTCCTCCTCTTCTCTAGATGAGGCGGATGACCTCTCACTTCCTTCTTCAACTTCATGAACCAATGAATTGATTTCTTTAGGCTCTTAAATTTGTGTAGGATTTTCATGATATTCTTTGACTTTACTCCATAATTAATGTGCATCTCTATATTTACCTGCACAACTCAAAATGTTATTAGGCAAAACATTTACCAAAATGCTAATTACCTTCTCATTCGCTTTCGCTTGATCTTGTTGTTCTTGACTCTAATATCTAGGCCTAAGTCTCTTCCCGTGCTTATCCTTTGGAGTCTCATATGGCTCTTCAAGTGCGATTCGAAGATCCCACTCCATCCTAAACCATGTCTCGATCCTTGCCCTCCAAAAGTTGAAATCTTGATGATCGTAGGCCGGTGGAGTGTAAATATCATCCCCAAATTTGTCATCCATGATTCTTTTCCTCTAGCGTGTGCTCCCTCGGCGGTTAGTCCGATCAAGAGCGGTCCTTCGCTCTGATACCAACTAATGGATCGACTTGGCGTGCTAGAGGGGGGGTGAATAGCACTTTTTCGGTTGGATCTCTACAAGGTTGTTAGCGCAGCGGAAACAATAATACGCAAAAGACAATAAACAATGCTAACAACATAAATTTACTTGGTATCCACCCCGGACGGGTGACTAATCCAAGAATCCGTCGGTGGATCAATCCTCGGATAACCTCCGGCTAGCTCTCATCGCTCTTTGTGGGTGGAGAAACCTCACCACAACACCATGAGAAGATCTGAGCACAAAGACTACTATCTTGCCTTTAACCAAGACAAGATTCGTCAAGAATCTCAGCCACCGCGAAGTCCTCTTTAAATAGGACTCGGGTTGAAACCCTCGCTACCAGTCGACTGCCCTGGGGGCAGTCAACTGGTGCCACTGAAATTCGACTGTTGCACCCCAACGTTTGAATTCTCAGCCAACTCACCAGCCACCTACCAGTCGACTGCCCCAGAGCAGTCGACTGGTCCCAGGGCTGAGACCTTTCTGTGAGTTCCATCAGTCGACTGCCCCCAGGCCAGTCGACTGGTCTACTCACCCACCTAAGGTTACCCTTCCTGAGTACATTCCACTCCGCACTCAAACCCTAGGATTTCCCGATTACAATCACACAGCACTCGTACCCTCACGACTCGACTGACTCCTCATCCGTAGCCTCGACTATTGCCTTCACGCCCTCTTCATCTTCGGCTCCCATCCCTCGGATGCACGCAAGCCTCCAGCTTGCCTCCATGCATCCTTCACTCATTCCTCAAAGTCCACGCCCATCAACTCATCGTCCCTGCTCTCCAAGGTCCCTCGGGTGCACACAAGCCTCCAACTTGTCTTCATGCCACCCTTCACCGTTCCGAGGTCGTCCAGTCAACTCCATATATGTAACCTGTACAACCTGCACACTCAACATACATATATAAGATCACAAGGGTAAACCTAACTTAAACCCTTTGCCCAAATATCAAAACACTTGGTCACTCTGGACCACAGATTGCCTCACAGCCACGTGTCAAGGACCCCCTTCAACACAGGTGCCCCTGTTAACACTATAAAAGGGGGTTCACCCCCAAGGCTTCGAAATTAATTGCATTCAAATACTTATGCTCAAGCACTCTGCTCCAACAAGTTCCATACTCACGATTCAAGCGCTGACGACGACCCGCTGCTCCGAAACTTCCAACTTCTCCGGTCGTCGGTAAAAGCTAATTTTATTTTAAAGTGTTGTAACTCCTTTTTAATTCTATATTTGTGCTCAACTAGTATTCTTTTACGAAAATATAGAATTGCCCATCGTAAACGGTCAAGGACCGTGGTCCTTGGAGTAGGAACCGATCGCAACTCCGAACCAAGTAAAAACAAAACTTGTTTGCGATTGTTTTTCCTTTTTCCGTTACGAAATTACTCTCTTTATTTTCAAAAATTTAACGATCGATATTCACCCCCCCTCTATCAATTCAATCTGATCCCATAAGTGGTATCAGAGCGGGTGACTCAAACTTGGTGCAACCACCCGTTTAAGAATTTTTTTTCGGATTTTCGAATTTCAATTTTTTTTTCTACTCGAATCTTTTTCGTTAATCGAGGTTGGTGCAACACCGCTTGTTTTTTTATTATTAATATTCTTCCCGCCCTACTAATCCAAGACTCAGTCTTGGAACAAGTTTTCTTCTTTTTCTTTTTCAGTTAAAAATTTAATGGTCATGCAAGAGGGATACAGCACCGACAGACCCCCTCTTTTCAGTGGAGAAAATTTCTCCTACTGTAAAAGCAGGATGGAAGCCCACCAGAAAACTCAGGTGTGTTGGATCGAGAAACACGATAGAGGGGGGGGTGAATATCGTGAAAACGTTTTTGGATATAACTAAGAGAATGCGCAGCGGATTTAAAACAAAATTCACAGAGAACACAAGTACTTTTACTTGGTTCGGAGTCGCGGTCGGCTCCTACTCCATGCTCCACGGTCCTTGACCATTTACTGCGGGCAATTCTATATTTACGCAAAAGATTACAAAGTTTGATACAAAATTATTGCAGTAATTAAACAAGTATGCTTTTCGTTACCGACACCCGGTGTAGATTGTACTTCGGTGTAGAGGGTCATCGTCGGTGCTAGATACTCGAGATTAGAGTTTTTCGGAGAAGAGCACTTGAACGAAGAGCGTAGAGACGTTGGAAGATTGATGTCTTGAAGCCTTGGGGTCGATCCCCTTTTATAATGCTCCTGGGGGCACCCTGACGTCGGGGGTGCCTGATATGTGTCTTCGGATCCGAGAACCCTCATCCGTAGCTCGGTCAGCGCTTATCCCTCTAGAATCGGGCTCGGAGCTGACGGGGGCACCCTGGTTGACATGGTTTGCTGGCTTCGTGGCTGATTTTGCTTCGATTCACATTTTTCTTTGACTCACGGTGCCCGGGACCTCCAGGGCGCCCTGCTTACTGCAGTTTCGAAGCAACTCTTGCTTCCTTGTTTTGGCTTGACCTTGGGGGCGCCCGGGACCTCCACGGTGCCCTGCCCAGCTGTCTGCCCCTCTCCTTGGGGCGTTCTGAGCTACAGAAACACATTCCTTCGGTCCTGCTTTCAAGGTTCATTCCAAAACATCAAAGCAAGAGTATTAGATAATTTTTTTACAATCGTAGCTGTCTTGGTTCTGACTTTGGGTCTCCCAAATGGAACCCTAGGTCGAACCGACGCCTATTGTTCCCTCGACGTGGAACACATCCTCACCTACTCCTCTCAGGAGAGTTTACCTTTTGCTAATCGGCTCTTCCGGTTGGACTTTTGCCCGATGCACCTGACCAGGTCTTCATGCCCACCATTCGAGCAGGTCTTCGGTGCCCAGCTCCTTGCCAGGTCTTCGTGCCCAGTCCTCGACCAGGACTTCATGCTCACCTTCCGAGAAGGTCTTCGATGCCCAGCTCCTTGCCAGGGCTTCGTGCCCTGTCCTCGACTAGGACTTCGTGCCTAGTCCTCGACCAGGACTTCGTGCCTAGTGTACCTAGGGCTTTTTTCCTGCACACTTAGTAAACATATTAGATTCACATAACATCTTAACTTCTGAACCCTTTGCCATTATCAAAACACAGGTTTGACTTAGGTGCTACCTACACCAACAATCTCCCCCATTTTGATTTATGGCAATCCGGTTCAAAAAGTTAAGTTGATCATCCAGATAAGTACGTATCAATGTTAATTTCCTCCCCCTGGAAGAAATCTCCCCCTGAGTTTTTCAAGAGTTCGTGGGGCTTGAAAAGATTTCTAAGTCTAACAGTGAAAAAAACTTTTCAGTTTTGTAAATACTTAGAAAAATTTTAAGAAAATATTTTAAGTTAGAAACCATTTTTCAAAATATTTTGAGTTCGACAATTTTCAGGAGAATTTGAATTTTATACTTAGAAAATTTTCGACCAACCAACGATTTAGAATAACTACTTGGAATAGTTTTTGAAACCAAGAAATTTTGAAAGTCTAAGTACTTAGAGATGTTTTCTAGCAGTTTAAGTACTTAAATACTTGGAGAGCATTTTTCAGAAATATTTTTCAAACACATTTTTTTTGAATTTAATGACATAGAAAAATTTCAGAAGATTTTCCCAGAATAAGTGCTTAGAGTAATTTTTGAAACTAAGAAAAGTTAATTTTCAAAATGAACTTAAGTATTTAAAGAACCTTACTTTTTTTTTTGAAAAACAGGAGATATATGAATTTACTTTTTGAAAAAGGAGATAAATATTTTGAAAGAATTGAGTTTTTTTGAAAATTTTCAATATTTGAAAAAATTTCAACTCTTCTTTTCTCTCCTTTCCAATCTCTCCCCCTTTGTCATATATCAAAAAAAAATAATATTGCAAAAAAAACATGTTGCGTAATAGAAGTAAGGTGCCGTAGTAAACCAATTCAAAGTATAACTGGACCAAATGAATTTGAATTTTTTCTTTTGGGTCCTGTCTAACCCAATTAGCTACTTACTGACTGTTATAAATAGTAGTTTTCGCTAGGATTAGTCAAGTTAAGTGTTTTGATCAAGTTAGAGTTTCTAAGCTTGACACTTAACCTGATTACTGTTTATTTGGTGTTTAGTGCCCCAATTACTCCAGATGTACTGACTTAAAGCATCTTGAATCAAGGCAAAGACCTAAGCATCTCAACCCATTCTAGGTTATCAATCAAAAGTACCCTAAGGTGCTTGTGAGATGCTGGCTTCTAGATCTATAGGTGCATGCAGTTCTAGGGTTAGGGCCTAAGCTAAGTCCATTTGCGAAAAAGCCCTAGTTTTGAAGGGGGTAATTTTTCATAAGAAAACTAAGTCGAAAAATCATTTTAAAAATGCATAAAGAAAATAATTTTTCAAAATTAAGTAGGAACTGATTTTAAAATCAAGTAATAAAGCAGTTTTAAAAAACAGATGTAGAGCAAACCTATTCTACCAAGCATAACCCTAACTGCCTTCTTAGTGAGCTGAACTTAGACTCAGGTAAGGGTTTGGTGAATATATCAGCTAAGTTAGATTTTGAGTCTACATGCTTAAGGACTATCTCACCGCTGGCTACGTGATCTCTTACGAAGTGGTGTTTAATTTCTATGTGTTTAGTTCTGGAGTGTTGGATTGGGTTTTTAGTTAGATTAATTGAACTTATATTATCAATGTAGACTTGGGTTTGGGTGTAGTTAAGCTGAAAGTCCTTAAGAGTGTGCATCATCCATAAGAGTTATGCTACACACTCTCCCAAAGCAACATACTCAGCTTCAGTTGTGGATAGAGCTACACAGTGTTGCTTTCTGCTGCACCAACTTACTAGATTATTTCCTAAGAGTTGGCAGCTTTCACTTGTACTCTTTCTATCTAGTTTACAACCCGCATAGTTAGAGTCCGAGTATCCTGATAGGTCAAAAATTGAGGTCCTAGGATATCAAATCCCTACATTTAGGGTGCCCTTAAAGTATCTAAGTATTCTTTTTAGGGCTGCTAAGTGCGTTTCCTTAGCACAGGTTTGGTATCTAGCACACATTCCTAGAGCAAAAAGGATATCGGGTCTGCTGTCTGTAAGGTAAAGTAGACTACCAATCATACTTCTATAAAGTTTTGTTGGTGCAGATTGCACCCAAGTCAAACCTGTGTTTTGATATTGGCAAAAGGGTTCAAAAGTTAAGGGTTAGTTGTTGTCTAACAAGTTTCTTGAGTGTACAGGAAAAGCCCTAGCGAAGGAATGCTAGGCACTGGCGAAGGACTGCCAGACAGGAAAAGCCCTAGCAAAGGACTGCTAGGCTCTGGCGAAGGACTGCCAGAATGGACAAGTCCTAGCGAAGGAATGCTAGGCACTGGCGAAGGGCTGCCAGAAGAAAAGACCTAGCGAAGGGCTGCTAGGCACCAAGCGAAGGGCAGCTTGGTAACTCAAGACCTGGCGAAGGACTACCGGGAAAAAGTCCAACTGGAGGATCCGGTTGGCACCAGGTAAATTCTCCCGAGAGGAGTAGGTGAGGACGCGTTCCCCTTGAGGGAACATTAAGCGTCGGTTCGACCTAGGGCTCCATTTTGGAGACCAAAGTCAGAACCAAGACAGCCAAGGCTATATAATTCATTATGTTATTGGTTTATTGTGTTTTGGACTAACCCTGGATGCAGGACCAAAGGAACGTGTGTCTGCAGCTCAGAATGCCTCAAAGGAAAGAGGCGATCGCTGACCAGGGCGCCCGGAGTGTCCCGGGCGCCCCCAAGGTGAACACAAAACACAACACAACCAGAAGAACCTCGACAGTACATTCTGAGGGCGCCCCCGCTGTCCCGGGCGCCCCCATTGCAAACTAACTCTGCCGCGTCTGCGCTACACGCCCAGGGCGCCCCCGCTGTCCCGGGCGCCCCCAGCCAGACTTCCGAGGAGACCTCAGCGCTGCGGATAAGAGCTGGCCGAGTCAACCAGGGCACCCCCAGCGTCCAGGGCGCCCCGTCAAAGGGTTATCCCGAGTTCTTAGGGATAAACCCTTGACCGCGCCTTTTGGGGATCAAGCGCCACGTGGGGGGTGCCCCCGTCGACCAGGGCGCCCCCAGGCCCTATATAAAGGACCCTCGACCTCCTTCTTCAGAGATCAATTACTGCGACACTTCTGCGCTCTTCTGCTTCCGCGACACGCTCCAGAAATCTTCCAACTCGAGCTGACGACGTCCCGCTGCTCCGAAACTTCGATCTACACCGGACGTCGGTAACGAAGAGCTGTATTTAAAGTTTACTAAACTGTTCTTGTTATAATCTTTCTTGTAAACTTTTACGAACTTATAGAATTGCCCGCAGAAAACGGTCAACGACCGTGGGCCTTGGAGTAGGAGTCGACCCAGGCTCCGAACCAAGTAAACCGACTGTGTTTGCATTGTTCTGTTTTTCTTTTATTTCCGCTGCGCACCCGCTCTTTTTAAATCCGAACGATTTGCGACATTCACCCCCCCCCTCTCTCGCATCTCTCGATCCAACAAGTGGTATCAGAGCGGGGAATTCAAACTTGGTGCAACCACCAGTTTGAAAATTTTTCGGATTTCTTTCATTTTTCTCTATCATTTTTTTTAAATTTTCGTTCGAATTTTTCTTTCAAGGTTGGTGCAACACCCCTTGAAATTGTTTTTATTTCTTTTCTTCCCGCACTACTAATCCAAGACCAAGTCTTGGAATATTCTTGTTTTTTTTTGTTGTTTGCTATTTCAGAACAAATGGCCATCCAAGAAGGCTTTAGCACCGCCAGACCTCCACTTTTCAGTGGAGAAGACTTTCCTTACTGGAAAAATCGAATGGAGGTCCACCTGAAAACTCAGGTGGATATGTGGATAATCATCCAGTCTGGACTGATGATTCCCACTAATGCTGATGGCGTACCACAAAACTACTCAGAGTGGGACACTGCCCTCAAACGCAAGATTGAAGCTGACGCCAAAGCAACTCAGACCCTCCAATGCAGACTGACAAAAGAGGAGCTGAACCGCGTAGGCCCATTCAACAGTGCCAAGGAGCTATGGGCTAAACTGATCGAGCTCCACGAAGGAACTTCAGATACAAGGATCAGCAAACGGGACCTGCTACTAAACAAGCTCTTCACAATCAAGATGGCAGATAACGAGACAGCAGCCCAGCTCCACGCCAGAATCCAGGAACTGATGAACGGTCTTCACGTAATAGGTCACCAGGTTCAAAACCGTGATCTAATAAGGTATGTCCTAAACGCGTTCCCTAGGACCACCTTGTGGGCATCTATGGTAGATGCATACAAGGTCTCTAGGGATCTTTCAAAAATTAAGTTAGATGAGTTATTTTCTGAACTTGAGCTGCATGAACAGACTAACTGCAATTTAGTCGAGAAAAGTATAGCTTTCTTTGCAGGGAAAACAGGAAAGACGACCAAGAAGAAAACTCAAGTTGAACCTGAATCTACCTCAGATTCAGAAACAGAAGATTAAGAAGAAGATCAATCTGAACTGGTCCGGCTGGCTCGAAGCTACTATAAAAAGTTGAAGAACCAAACCAATACACGGAGAACAAACCGAAGAAAGGACGGACAAGCTGAACTGACAACTGACAAACAAAAGCCCAACGTAACCTGCTACGAATGCAAAAAGAAGGGCCACTATAAGACTGAATGTCCAAGCCTAAAGGAGTCCAAAAAGACCAGAAAGAAGAAGGCACTCCAAGCAACCTGGGACGAGTCTTCCTCAGAAGAAGAAGAAGAAGCACCCCAGTCCAATCTTCTAGCCCTGACCGCTTCGGATCAAATCGAGACTGACTCAGACTCGGACCGGGACGACGGCAAGCTGACATTCTCCGACGACGGCGAAATAAGGGTAACGGGTTTTTCAAAATTGCAATTGAATTCGCTTATTTCCTATCTATCCCGAGATTTGGCGAAAGACAAACTCCGAATCGAGTCCCTCCGACAGGAAGTAAAACTCCTGAAAGAGGGAGCTGATTCTAAATCCTTAACTGAGAAAATTCAGGAAGGAACCCCTGACCAAGTTGAAAAACTTGAATCAGAAAATTCCTCCTTGAAAACTCAAGTTAAGGACTTAAGAACAGCTTTAGAACGATTCACTTCTGGTTCCAAGAATCTTGATATGATTCTGGGAACACAGAAGTCTATTCTAAACCGATCCGGACTTAGCTATAGAACCAAATCTCGGCAAAGATCTTACTTTGCTGTACTGAACCAGTCAAGACCTAAGATTCAGGCATGGGTGCCAAAACTGTGCCTGACTAAACCAACTGGTTCAAATCAATTTTGGATCCCCAAGGACAAGATTCACATCTTGCCTAACCCATACAGAGGCTTTAGTCCAGGGGGAGCCAAAATTAAAACAATTTTTATAATTAGATAATTTTAATTGATTGATTGTTTGTTTATTTAATTTTTTGCAAATTGTCATGCTTAGATTTAAGGAATACTTAGATTTATGGACTAAATTACTTGAAACTTGAAAACATAGTATTGGGAGGAGGTGAGATGATAGTACGTTGGGGAAACCAACTCTAATAAGATCAAGTCTACTTGGTCTCTTTAGACTGGTGAAACCAGCCGAAGCTACCGATCCAAGACCCAAGCTAATTAGACCAGAAAATGACTTAATTTAATTTGAAAATGAAATTTCATTAAAAGGCTTTGTCAAGGAAAGGGTGGATGATCCGATAAGGCTACGGCCAAAGAAGGCCTAGTGCCTCGCCAAGACCTGGAAGCCAATTTCTGAAATTCAAATTCAAATTATCTTCTGTCAAATTCGAATCTAACTCAAAGTTCAAATAATTATAGATTCTAATATGTTTTCAAACCTATCTCTTTTTCGAAAAACTCTTAATCTGTTTTCAAAATTTCTACTTCTTAAACTTATTTCTTTTTCAAAAATCACTTAATCTATTTTTCAAAATTTCTAAACTAATTTGTTTAAAAATCTATTTTCAAAAATAAAGAACTTTTTCGAAAATAAATTGAAATTCCTTTTCAAAACTAATTTTTACCCTCAAACCTGTCTCACAAAAACCTTAAGGTTAACGTGATTGAAAACCCTAGACTGGGGTGAGACAGACTAGGAAGTGAAACTCAATTTAAGCTATCCCTAACTTAAATTGGATCCAAATCATCTAAAATTCTTTATGTGTAGGAACATAAAGATTTGGACCAATGGATGTTAGATAGCGGGTGCTCCAGACATATGACTGGGGACAAATTGAAGTTCACTAAACTCAAGTTCAAAAATCTGGGCTCAGTGGCATTTGGTAACAATGCTACACTCAAGGTAATTGGGTCAGGTAATATTGAACTTAAATCCAATTTCATTATTAAGAAAGTTCTATTGGTGGAAAACTTCAATTTTAACTTACTTAGCATAAGTCAGTTATGTGATTCTGGTTATTTAGTTACTTTCAACAATTCTAATTGTCTGATTAGAAATGCACAAGACTCAGAAATCATGCTTAAGGGCACTAGGAAAAACAATGTTGTCGCGGCCCGACTTCTTCTCTTTCCTCTACTTAAGCCGGGTCGTCGCTTGAACTTAACCTCAACTTTACCTTACCCTTAGCCTTAGGTTACACCTTCTCCTTGTCTTATTACGGACCGTTACTCCATTACTCCTCCGCTACTTTGAGGCATGGCGAAATGTGGAATTTCTTTTTTTTTTCCTACCTTAGACGAACCGTTACCTTGTCTACTACTTGGTAAATCATACTATCTCTGGACAGGGAGGGACACGCCCAAGGCGTGTTGACTGACACGCCCGTGGCCCCGGCTGTGCTGGCTGACACGCCCGTGGGGCGGATGGGCACGGCCGCGTCTGTCACCGCAGAGGTCTGCCAGTGAACGACACGCCCGGGGCGTGCTGAAGAGCACGCCCGTGCCCGTGTCCTCCTCTGCTACTGAAGAAAAGAAAATGCAGCGGATAAAACTTAATTCAAAAACTCACAGAACATATAGTTTCAAGCCATACACAGACATAGCACCATTTCTATACTCCATACTAGTTTTCTAACCATTTTAGCCAATCGAAACAACTTCTTCAACTTGCAGTTAGGACTTTTACGGAACTTAACCAAACTAACCAAACATATGGAAAATCATAAGTAAACATCTTCAAGTTGTATCAACTTCCTACTCTATGCGGAAATTAAACACATTGGTTCACTCTTTACCATTCAAAACATAAAACTAAATGTTTCTAAATACCGAAACTCTACTCATACTCAATCCAACGGATCTTTTTCCCCGGTTCCACCTCCACTGAACATCAATGCAAGTCCTGTCGCCTCCCAACTTACGCTTTCTCTTTTCCTTTATCTGCTATAGAAGGAAAATGCAACTAATAAGCACAATGCTTAGTAAGTAAATCCCTACTCACAAAATCATGATATCAATACTAAACATGCTCATTTCAAGGAATGATTTAAAACTTTACTTACTTCAAAACTTACAACTAAACATGCTTACAACTTGAATCACTTTATCATGCTTGTTAATGTATCAATGTACACAACTAACCATGCTTACTACTCGAACTACTTTATCATGCTTGCATTGTAACAAGGTACACATATAATAATTAAACACTTTCTCCAAAAAGGAACTACTTGATCATACTTATATACTTGAAAATAATAATCAACTTTCTCTTTAGGCCTTAACATTGTACCATGGTATCAGTGTACCAACTGCGCGCTTTTCTAATAGGTTGCGAGGTAGCTAGCCACCGCACCCTATTAGAACTTTACTTTCTAACTTTCGATGGGCCTTACATTTGCCCGGTACATGTCTCTTTCTCAAAGTAAAATACTTTTCTTACTTACCATACTTAAACTTATCACTTTACTTGTTTTTGCATATATTTGCATGCTAAAACCTTTACTTTTCTCACTTTAACTTTCCATCGAGCACCTTGTGTGCTCCTTAACTCAAATTCACTTTTAGGTCTTTTCATAAGTATGAAAACTCATCATGCTTGGCCTACATACATTCAATACAAACAAATTGAATTTCTAACATGATAAAACATGCAACTTTAATAGCTAAAACATAGAATAGCAAAATTCTCTTCACCATGCTTCTACTTTTCGAAAACTAGGGTTCTACAATGAGAATTTCGAAACGAAACTACTCCTATTGCAGGTGAGCGATTTACTTACATCGTTCTTGAAGAAAACTCACAAAAACAGGGAGAAAACTCCCTAACGAAATCCTTTCCCCTCCTTCTTGTCAAAAGCTTCCACCTTTAGCCCTAGGAAGCAATCCTAGGTCTTCTCTACTCAAGGGGGAAGGTGAAGAAGAAGAAGAAGAAGAATAACCCTTGAATTTCGCCTCCTCTCCTCGCCTCTCTTCCTCTCTCACGCGCGCGGCTACGGCTTCTCCAGGGTTTCACGCGACTTAAGGGGCTTAATATACCTCTTAATGAAAAGGCTTAACTACACTACAACATTATTTCTCTCCTCCCTTTTCTGTGCTTGATACCATAGCCCAGCTGGTTGGTGCTTTACCCATGCATGGCCGATGTCGCGGGATCAATCTCACCCGACCACTTTATATATTTTTTTTTTCTAATTTCATTCCGAAAAAATGCTATAATATTCCGAAAAATGCTAGAAAAATTCCTAAAAATCCCTAATAATACCAGGAAATTATTGGGTGTTACAAATGTATACACTATAAATCTTCCCCTTATACCCAAATGCATGTTAACACAGTTAGAATAATCAAAACTCTAGCATAGGAGATTAGGTCATACCAATCTAAGAACTATTTCAAAAATTATCCAACTTGGCTTAATCAAAGGTATCCCCAAAATCAAAAATGAAAACCTAATATGTGAATCTTGTAATCAAGGCAAACAAACCAAGTCTAGTCACAAATTGATCCAATCTGATCAAACCCAAACCACACTTGAGCTCCTACACCTTGACCTACTTGATTCACATGGAGCCAAGTCACTAAGTGGAAATCGATACTGCTTAGTGATAATTGATGACTACTCTAGGTTTACCTGGGTCAGGTTTCTAAAGACCAAAGATGAAACCCTGAACCTGTTTAACAACTTTTGTAAATTGATTGAAAATCAAAATGATACCAAAATTAAAAGACTTAGATCTGACCACGGGGGAGAATTCGAGAATCAGTGATTCGAAGAATTCTGTAAAATAAATGGATATAAACAAGAATTTTCGTGTCCTAGAACCCCCCAACAAAATGGCATAGTAGAAAGGAAGAATAGAACCCTACAGGAAGTTGCTAGGGCTATGCTCAATGAATTTGACCTACCTAACCACTATTGGGCAGAAGCAATTAGCACAGCTTGCTATATCCAAAATAGGATTCTGCTTAATAAAAGGTTAAATAAAACACCCTATGAACTTTACTACCATAGACTTCCAAACTTACACTATCTTAGAGTCTTTGGATGCAAAGTTCATATTCTTAATACCAAAGACTATCTTGGAAAATTCCAATCCAAGTCAAACCCAGGTATCTTTTTAGGATACTCTACAACAAGTAGAGCTTATAGAGTCTACAACAAAATAACTAAGAAAATTGAAGAAACAACCAACTTAATATTTGATGAAGAAACTTACCCAAAATCTGATAATTCTGACTTAGCTTCACCAAATACTGATCAAGAAGATAACTCTGAAACCCTAACTGAACCCTTTAATGACTTAACAATTGAACCAACTTCTGAATCAGTTGAACCAACCAATGAACCCAGAATTGAACCTATTGGACCAGCTGGACCTGAAGCTGAGCCAAGTACTAGAAAAACCAAGAAACCCAGACTCAATCACCCAACTGACCAAATTGTAGGTGATCCAACCTTAGGAGTCAGAACTATAGCTTCCTATAGAAATCTTAGTCAAATAGCCATGATTTCAAAGATTGAACCTAAGACTATTGAGGAAGCCCTACCTGATCCTGACTGGATCTTAGCCATGCAAGAAGAGTTAGCCCAATTTGAGAGAAACCAAGTCTGGGAGTTAGTACCTAAACCTAAGGGCAAATCCGTAATTGACACTAAGTGGGTGATAAGTACCATTTTTGTGATTATTTTAGATGTTAAAATCCATGTTTGACCCATGTTTTTATTGCTTAATTCTGATTTTACCCTAGGTTTTGGAACTTTATCTTATTTTGGACTTAATTGCAAAATTACATTAAAATGGATTAATTGGCCACTAAATTTTCTGATATATTTTTGTAGGCATGAAAGGATCCTGGACCTAGGGCATATTGGGCCAAACCTGAGTCGGATGTGAACCGGATCGAATTATCAAGCCTACGATTAATCCGGGCCGTCCGATTCAAGAGCGGCTAGATCTGAGCCATCCGGGACGATCTGAAGCAATCCGAGCTAGGATTAGGGTTGATCAAGCTCTATGATCAAGATCTGAAAGTTTCATCCCAATCAGAGCTAAATCAACCGTTGGATCAAGCAAGGAGGGCTCTAGAGCGTCCATTCACAGATAGAGTTGATCTGGACCATCCGTTGCATATCTGGAGGATCCGAGCTACCACAAGGCAGATCCTGACCCCAGATCATCATCATAAAAGTTTGGCTCAAATCAGATCAAGATCTACCGTTGGATTTCATCAAATCAATCACAGCCGTCCATTATTTCCTATTTAATCAGAAACGCTGCCCAGCTTCTCCTCGTCGCGTCTCCGCCGCTGTTCTTCGTTTTCTTCGTTTCTTCTTCAGTTTCTTAGCTAGATTTCTCCATCCAAGAGGCGCGGCCACTCGATCCTTCATTAGAACAAGTGTTAGGTCAGTGGGGAGAGTTCACTGAGATGTTCCCAGCTTGAATCTTGCCCAAGACAGAGTTTCGTGAGGTTTCAGAAGTTCTGTCAATCGATTTCAACAAACTCAGCTGTGCACCATCGCCACTGCATCCGAGCTAGCCGGAGGGGTTCCCTGGATGGCTTGGAGCGTTCCCAAATCATTGTCGCAATCCACCACAGCTAGGTTGAAGAATCGATTGCTATTTTCAGTTTGAGCATGGTTCGAATGGATTTGATCGCAGTGACAGATTTTCCACCGATTTGCTGAGCTTGCGGGTTCGAGGCTCACCCTTGCGTGACGAACAAGGAGCACTTGAGCTTAGGGAGTGATTGAGTTTAGATTTACTTAGTTAATTTTCAGTTTTCTAGCTGTAATGTTAATTCTGCCGCAATTTCAAATTCTGCATTTCTGTTTCAGATTTGTTAACTTGGTTTAAAGCATTTTTCTAGCTGTAATCTAGCTTAATTCTTCAAGTTAAGTAGTGTATGAACTTGTTTAGATGACAATTAGATTCAAATTCAGTAATTGTAGCTTTAATTTCTTGCGTGCCATCTCCATTTGTGTGTATCAGCCCTGTTTTTCTTCATTTCTGAAATTTCTGTTCTTCATGCTGCGTATCAGAATCTTGCCATGCGTATCAACTTCATGTCTGAACACTAGTTTGGGACAATTGATCTCGACTACATATTAGTTTGTTTTGCTTCAATTGGCTGAATGAAATCTCTGCATTCGTTTTCAATTGATCAACTGCATTTCATTTCTGTATTGAAGTTGTTCTGTACAGCAGTTGGTGTCTGAAATTTTTCTTGTTCTGCACCAATTTGCTCCTGGATTTTGCTCCCAAGTTGTTTACTTCACATCCAACTATTTCACAGCAGTAGCTTGTTTATCTTTGCACCCAACTTATAGCTGAAATTCTCCACTGTATTTCTGAACATTCTGCAGTTTATTACTGTAACTTGCAGTTTCTGAAATTCCTCAACATTCCTGAAATTTCTGCTAATTTTGGGTTGTGTCAAGTCCCTTCCATAATCTGATTTGATCAGTCACTCAATTGGAGCCTGAATTCTTCATTTATCCCTACACATCACTTCATTTAGAGCTGTTCTTTCCAAGTTTGCTCAATAGTTTCATGCTGAACTGATAGAATCAGTTTTTGGCACAAAGTTTCAACCCTTGGCACAAGAGTTTCATCTTGTGTGCCAAGTTGTTAGAATACTGATTTGTATCATATTTTCACCAGTTTTTCTGGTGTAGGACAGCTACTGAAGTCTATTGATATCATCTTCAGAATCCTTGAGTTTGTATGCATTGGTTTACCTCCGGACTTTGTAGCTAGTTGTGTAGTGATTGTCCAAAGTTTGATTGTTGAATTTTCATAGATAGCATTTGATCTAAGTTGGCTTGCTTCTGAAAATTGTATCCACTGTTTCGTTGCTTCATTGCTTAGCATTTGTTGCTGAATTTGAGATCAGATTCACTTTCTAAAAATTGCTTAAGTGCTTTAGATGAACGAGTGGACCTTTTGCTTGAGTTATTAATTGCTATCACCTTGTTTTGTTCATTGATGTAAGTTTTCTTAATTTTCATTGCAATTTCGATTCGAATTGAGCCCAAAACCCAAGTTTTATTTGAAACCCGAAAACACAAACGACACCTAAATACAAGTGCGAATCAAACAACGTCAACTAGCCCCGAGAAAAATACGACCTGTGGCCCCTATATTACATTTTCATATTCTGGTTGTAAAAGGGTTTCCAGCATTCATTGATATTTAAATTTGATGAGCCCATACATTTCGTGACAAATTAATTAGTATATTTGGGCCCGTCAGTGGGTATTTAGGAATAAGTTAAACGATCAAGGTGAAATAGTCCGAAATAAAGCCCGCTTAGTAGCTAAGGGATTTAGCCAAGTAGAAGGGTTGGATTATGATGAAACCTATGCCCCTGTAGCTAGACTTGAGTCTATTAGGATGTTACTAGCCTTTGCATCCCATAAAGGATTCAAATTATACCAAATGGATGTAAAGTCAACCTTCTTGAATGGGCTCATTAAGGAAGAAGTCTATGTAGGACAACCCCCAGGATTTGAGGATATAGAAAAACCAGATTATGTCTATAAACTTAGCAAAGCCCTTTATGGACTAAAACAAGCACCTAGGGCCTGGTATGAAAGATTATCCAATTACTTGATTTCTAAAGAATTCAAACAAGGTCAAATTGACCCAACCTTGTTTGTTAAAATTTTAGAAAAGGATATATTTATTGCCCAAATTTACGTAGACGATATAATATTTGGATCAACTAATTCTAAATTTCTAAAAGAATTTGTAACAATAATGGAAAATGAGTTTGAAATGAGTTTAGTTGGGGAACTCAATTTCTTCTTAGGGTTACAAATCAAACAAACTAAGGATGGAAATTATGTACATCAATCTAAATATGCTAAAGAACTAATTAAGAAATTTAAAATGGATAACTCTAAAAGCATAAGTACTCCAATGGCCACAAATGTAAAAATAGATAGTGACCCTGATGGTAAACCAGTAGACTTAAAATTATACAGAAGTATGATAGGAAGTCTACTGTACCTTACAGCCAGCAGACCTGATATACTTTTCTCAGTAGGAATGTGTGCTAGGTACTAAACATGTGCTAAGGAAACTCACTTAGCAGCCCTAAAAAGAGTTTTAAGATATATTAAGGGCACCCTAAATGTAGGGATTTGGTACCCTAGAACTTCATCCTTTAAGTTATCAGGATACTCTGATTCTGACTATGCTGGTTGTAAATTAGATAGAAAAAGTACAAGTGGAAGCTGCCAACTCTTAGGAAACAGCTTAGTAAGTTGGTGCAGTAGAAAGCAACACTGTGTTGCGTTATCCACAACTGAAGCTGAATATGTAGCCCTAGGAGAATGTGTAGCTCAACTCTTATGGATGATGCACACTCTTAAAGACTTTCAGCTAGACTACAATCAGACCCAAGTCAATATTGATAATATTAGCTCAATCAACTTAACCAAAAACCCAATTCAACATTCTATAACCAAACACATAGAAGTAAAACATCACTTTGTAAGAGATCACGTAACTAGGGGTGAAATAGTCCTTAAGCATGTAGACTCCAAGTCCAACCTAGCTGACATATTCACTAAACCCCTACCTGAATCTGAGTTTAGCTCACTAAGAAGGCAGTTAGGATTATGCTTAGTAGAATAGAATCATTTGGTTTTTTACTTTAACTTTATAATGTTTTAAATTGATTTTAAAATGGTGTTTATTTTAAAAGTTTGTCTAACTTAATCTTAAAAAATTTTACTTTGGTTTTAAATTTTTTTTCTTTAACTTAGTTTTATTTCAAAAACTACCCCCTTCAAAACTAGGGTTTTCTTCGAAATGGACTTAGCCTAGGCTCTAACCCTAGAATTGCATGCACCTATAGATCTAGAAGCCAGCATCTCACAAGCACCTTAGGGTACTTTGAGTGATAACCTAGAAAGGGTTGAGATGCTTAGGTCTTTGCCTCAATTCAAGATGCTTTAAGTCAGTGCATCGGCAGCAATTGGGGCACTAAATGAACAGCAATCAAGTTAAGTATCAAGTTTAGACAATCTAACTTAAACAATGCACTTAACTTGACTAACTCTAGCAAAAACTACTGTTTATAACAGTTAGTAAGTAGCTAATTGGGTTAGACAGGTCCCTAACGATTTAACCAGACTTAGGTTCCAGTTTGATTCAGTACAGCAAAATGATTTAATTATTGCAAATATTTTTCTACGTTTTTTTTATATATGTCAAAGGGGGAGAGTTGGAAAGGAAAGAGGGAACTCAAAAAGTTTTTTTCAGATTTTTTCCTTTATTCAAAAAGTTTCAAAGTTAGAAATTCAAAGCTTAAATTTATCCTGTAAAAATTTCTTACTCTGAATGATTTCTAAGCTTAATTTTTTTTGCTTAAAATTTCTAACTCTGAAGTGTTATTAATTTTTGCTCAAATTATTCTAAGTCTGAAAATCTTTCTAAAGTCTGAAAATTTTCTAAGTCTGAAATTTTTCCAAAACTGAAAATTTTCTAAGTCTGAAGTTTTTCCAAAACTGAAAATTTTCTAAGTCTGAAGTTTTTCCAAAACTGAAAATTTTCCAAAGTCTGAAATTTTTTCAAAACTGAAAATTTTCTAAGTCTGAAATTTTTCCAAAACTAAAATTTTCTAAGTCTGAAGTTTTTCAAAACTAATTCCAAGTCAAATTTTTCAAAACTGAAAATTTTCTAAGTCTGAAGTTTTTCCAAAACTGAAAAATTTTCCAAAGTCTGAAATTTTTTCAAAACTGAAAAATTTTCTAA
>JAGFNQ010000363.1:513670-564106 GCA_024364735.1 Boesenbergia rotunda | reverse complement strand
ACTCTGAAGTGTTATTAATTTTTGCTCAAATTATTCTAAGTCTGAAAATCTTTCTAAAGTCTGAAAATTTTCTAAGTCTGAAATTTTTCCAAACTGAAAATTTTCTAAGTCTGAAGTTTTTCCAAAACTGAAAATTTTCTAAGTCTGAAGTTTTTCCAAAACTGAAAATTTTCCAAAGTCTGAAATTTTTTCAAAACTGAAAATTTTCTAAGTCTGAAATTTTTCCAAAACTAAAAATTTTCTAAGTCTGAAGTTTTTCCAAAACTGAAAATTTTCTAAGTCTGAAGTTTTTCCAAAACTAAAAATTTTCCAAAGTCTGAAATTTTTTCAAAACTGAAAATTTTCTAAGTCTGAAGTTTTTCCAAAACTAAAAATTTTCCAAAGTCTGAAATTTTTTCAAAACTGAAAATTTTCCAAAGTCTGAAATGTTTCTAAAACTGAAAATTTGTCTAAAGTTTTCTAAGTCTTCCAAACTTAGAACATCTTTTCGAAAAACTTAGCAGATTTCCCAACTTATTATCAAAACATGAAATCTTCTAAGTACTTAACTCACATCACCTATTTTTGAAAAACCTAGGGGGAGATTTCTTCCAGGGGGAGGGAATCTAACTTAGGATTTCAATTTCAGCATTTTTTCCTTAACTTTTTGAACTAGATTGCCATATATCAAAAAGGGGGAGATTGTTGGTGCAGATTGCACCCAAGTCAAACCTGTGTTTTGATATTGGCAAAAGGGTTCAAAAGTTAAGGGTTAGTTGTTGTCTAACAAGTTTCTTGAGTGTACAGGAAAAGCCCTAGCGAAGGAATGCTAGGCACTGGCGAAGGACTGCCAGATAGGAAAAGCCCTAGCAAAGGACTGCTATGCTCTGGCGAAGGACTGCCAGAATGGACAAGTCCTAGCGAAGGAATGCTAGGCATTGGCGAAGGGCTGCCAGAAGAAAAGACCTAGCGAAGGGCTGCTAGGCACCAAGCGAAGGGCAGCTTGGTAACTCAAGACCTGGCGAAGGACTGCCGGGCAAAAGTCCAACTGAAGGATCCGGTTGGCACCAGGTAAATTCTCCCGAGAGGAGTAGGTGAGGACGCGTTCCCCTTGAGGGAACATTAAGCGTCGGTTCGACCTAGGGCTCCATTTTGGAGACCAAAGTCAGAACCAAGATAGCCAAGGCTGTATAATTCATTATGTTATTGGTTTATTGTGTTTTGGACTAACCCTAGATGCAGGACCAAAGGAACGTGTGTCTGCAGCTCAGAATGCCTCAAAGGAAAGAGGCGATCGCTGACCAGGGCGCCCGGAGTGTCCCGGGTGCCCCCAAGGTGAACACAAAACACAACACAACCAGAAGAACCTCGACAGTACATTCTGAGGGCGCCCCCGCTGTCCCGGGCGCCCCCATTGCAAACCAACTCTGCCGCGTCTGCGCTACACGCCCAGGGCGCCCCCGCTGTCCCGGGCGCCCCCAGCCAGACTTCCGAGGAGACCTCAGCGCTGCGGATAAGAGCTGGCCGAGTCAACCAGGGCACCCCCAGCGTCCAGGGCGCCCCCGTCAAAGGTTATCCCGAGTTCTTAGGGATAAACCCTTGACCACGCCTTTTGGGGATCAAGCCCCACGTGGGGGGGCGCCCCCGTCGACCAGGGCGCCCCCAGGCCCTATATAAAGGACCCTCGACCTCCTTCTTCAGAGATCAATTACTGCGATACTTCTGCGCTCTTCTGCTTCCGCGACACGCTCCAGAAATCTTCCAACTCGAGCTGACGACGTCCCGCTGCTCCGAAACTTCGATCTACACCGGACGTCGGTAACGAAGAGCTGTATTTAAAGTTTACTAAACTGTTCTTGTTAAAATCTTTCTTGTAAACTTTTACGAACTTATAGAATTGCCCGCAGAAAACGGTCAACGACCGTGGGCCTTGGAGTAGGAGTCGACCCAGGCTCCGAACCAAGTAAACCGACTGTGTTTGCATTGTTCTATTTTTCTTTTATTTACGCTGCGCACCCGCTCTTTTTAAATCTGAACGATTTGCGACATTCACCCCCCCTCTCTCGCATCTCTCGATCCAACAAGTTTAAGGTATACTGGTTTACCGTCAGGTTCACTATCTATTTTTACATTTGTGGTCATAGGGGTACTTATGCTTTTGGAGTTATCCATTTTGAATTTCTTTATTAATTCCTTAGCATATTTGGATTGATGGACATAATTTCCAACCCAAGTATGCTTGATTTGTATCCCTAGGAAGAAGTTGAGCTCACCAACTAAGCTCATTTCATATTCATTTTCCATTATTTTAACAAATTCTTTTAAGAAATTTGAGTTGATGGATCCAAAAATTATATCATCGACATAGATTTGGGCAATAAAGATTTCTTTTTCTAAGGTCTTAATAAATAGAGTTGAGTCAATTTGTCCTTGTTTAAATTCTTTAGAAATTAGGTAGGTTAATAAGCGTTTATACCAGGCCCTAGGTGCTTGTTTTAGTCCATATAGTGCCTTAGTGAGTTTGTAAACATGGTTAGGTTTTTCTAAATCCTCGAAACCGGGGGGTTGTCCTACATAGACTTCTTCTCTAATAAATCCATTTAGAAAAGTTGACTTTACATCCATTTGGTAGAGTTTAAATCCTTTATGGGATGCAAAGGCTAACAACATCCTAATGGACTAATGTCTAGCTACTGGGGCATAGGTTTCGTCATAGTCTAACCCATCGACTTGACTGAACCCTTTGGCTACTAAGTGGGCTTTATTTCTAACTATTTCTCCTTGATCATTTAGCTTATTCCTAAAAACCCACTTAGTGTCAATAATGGATTTGCCGTTTATATCCGTTTATCTTACAAAACTCCTCAAATCGTTGATTTTCAAACTCTCCCCCATGATCACTTCTAAGTCTTTTGATTTTGGTATCGTTTTGATTTTCAATTAACTTGCAAAAATTACTAAATAGGTTTAGGGTTTTATCTTTGGTCTTTAGGAACCTAACCCAAGTAAACCTAGAGTAATCATCAACAATTACTAAGCAGTACCGATTTTCGCTTAGTGACTTGGCTCCATGTGAATCAAATAGGTCAAGGTGCAAGAGCTCAAGTGTGGTTTGGGTTAGATCTGATTGAATTTGTTTGTGATTAGCCCTGGTTTGTTTACCTTGGATGCATGATTCACATGTTATGTTTTCATGGTTCTTGATTTTAGGTATTCCTTTAATTAGGGCAAGTTGAGTGATTTTTGAAATTAATCTCAGATTAGTGTGACCTAGTCTCCTATGCCAGAGGTTTGATTCTTCTAAATGAGTTAACATGCATTTAGGTACTAAGGGTAGGTTTATAGTGTAAACATTATTTTTCCTGGTGCCCTTAAGAATGATTTCTGAGTCTTGCAAGTTTTTAATCAGGCAGTTAGAGTTGGTAAAGGTAACTACATAACTAGTATCACACAATTGACTTATGCTAAGCAAGTTGAATTTGAAGTTTTCAAGCAAAAGTACCTTTTTAATGATAAAATCAGATTTGAGTTCAATGTTACCTGACTCAATCACTTTGAGTGTAGCATTGTTGCCAAATGCTACTGAGCCTAGGTTCTTGAACTTGAGTTTGGTGAATTACAATTTATCCCTAGTCATGTGTCTGGAGCACCCGCTATCCAACATCCATTGGTCCAAATCTTTATGTTCCTACATATAAAGAGTTTTGTTGATTTGGATCCAATTAGAATTAAGGATAGCTTAAATTGATTTTCACAACCTAGTCTGTTTCACCCAATCTAGAGTTATCAATCACGTTAGCCTTATAGGTTTTTGTGAGACAGGTTTTGAATAGAAGTAAGAAGTTATTTTGAAAAATCATGATTAATTTAGAAAAAGTTAAATTAATTTTGAAAACAATTGGTTTTGAATTTATTTTGAAAAAGAGTGTTTGAATCTACGATTAACTGAAAATTTATGTTAGATTCGAATTTGACAAAGAATAAATTGAATTTGAATTTCAAAAATTGGCTTCCAGGTCTTGGTGAGGCACTAGGCTTTCGTTGGCTATAGCCTTATTGGATCATCAACCCTTTCCTTGACAAAGCCTTTTAATGAAATTTCATTTTCGAAATTACTTTTTGAAAAATTCTGGTCTAACTAGTTTGGGTCTTGGATCGGTAGCTTCGGCTAGTTCCACCAGTCTAAAGAGACCAAGTAGTGTATATTTTACCTTATTAGAAAAGACTTCCCTAACGTACTATCATCTCACCGCCACTCAATACTATGTTGTTCAAATTTCAGTTAATTAGTTTAGTCCTTAGTCTAACCAGTCCTAGGTCTAAGCATGGTGAATTGCAGAAAATAAATAGAAAAGCAATCATACAATTTTAAACAAGAAAAGAAATTTATTTAACTATAAAGATTATTTTTAAGTTGGCTCCCCCTGGACTAAAGTCACGATAATGGTTCGGCAAGATGTGAATCTTGTCCTTGGGGATCCAATACTGATTTGATCTAGTTTGGTTGTTCAGGCAAAGTTTGGGTACCCATGCCTGAACTTTAGGTCTAGACTGATTCAGTACAGCAGAGTATGACCTTTGTCTCGCCTTGGTTCGATAGCCTAACCCAGATCGATTTAGAACCGACTTCTGTTTTCCAAGGATCATGTCAAGACCCTTGGAACCAAAAGTGAATCGTTCTAATGATGCACTAAGGTCCTTGACTTGAATTTTCAAGGAGGAGTTCTCTTTCTCAAGTTTTTCAACTTGAGTAGAGGTTCCTTCTTGAACCTTCTCAGTTAAGGATCTAGAGTCAGCTCCCTCTTTTAGGAGTTTTACTTCTTGTCAGAAGGACTCGACTCGGATTTTGGCTTTCGCCAAGTCTCGAGATAGATAGGCAATTAATTCGGATAATTGAATTCTAGAAAATCCACTTACATTGATTTTGCCATTCTCCGAAAATGTGAGCTTTCCGTCGTCCGGCTCCGATTCTGATTCGGTCTCGATTTCTTCCGAAGCTGTTAGGGCGAGCATGTTCGACTGTGGGGCCTCTTCTTCTTCTTCGGAGGAAGATTCGTCCCACATTGCCTGAAGGGCCTTCTTCCTTCTTGTCTTCTTGGCTTCTTTCAGATTAGGGCATTCCGATTTGAAATGTCCCTTCTTGTTGCATTCGAAGCAGATCACACTTGATTTGTTCTTGGATGGTTCAGCCAGATTCTCCTTCTTTCGGTTGGCTTTTCTTCTGTTGGACTGATTCTTCAATTCCTTGTAGTAGTTCCGGGCAAGCCGAACCAGTTTGGGTCAATCCCCTTCGCTGTCTTCTAAGTCTGAGTCTGAGTCAGACTCGGGTGCAGGTTGAGGCTTCTTCTTGACCATTTTTCCTGTCTTGCCTGCAACAAAAGCAATGTCTTTCTCGGCCAGGGTGCAGTTAGTCTGCTCATGTAATTCAAGTTCGGAAAATAACTCATCTAATTTGATTTTAGAAAGATCCCTTGAAACTTTGTACGCATCTACCATAGATGCCCACAATGTATTTCTCGGGAAGGCATTAAGAGTATACCTGATCAAGTCACGGTTCTCTACCTTGTGACTGATTGTGTGTAGACCGTTCATCAGCTCCTAAATTCTGGCGTGGAGCTGGGCTGCAGATTCGCTGTCGTTCATCTTGATTGTGTACTGCTTGTTTAGTAGTAGATCCCTCTTGCTGATTCAGGTGTCGGAGGTTCCTTCGTGCAACTCAATTAACTTACCCCAGAGTTCCTTTACACTGTTGAATGGTCCCACCCGGTTCAGCTCTTCTTTGGTTAGGCCACATTGCAGTGTTTGAGTCACTTTAGCATCGACCTCGATCATTCTTTTTAGTGCGGTATGCCATTCTGTGTAAGGCTGTGGCACTCCTTCAGCATTTCTTGGGATTTCCAGTCTAGATTGGATTATTATCCACATGTCCACCTGAGTTTTTAGGTGGACTTCCATCTGACTCTTCCAGTAGGAGAAATCCTCCCCACTGAAGAGTGGTGGTCTGGCTGTACTGAACCCTTCTTGCATGGCCATTTAGGAATTCTGAAATAAAATAAAAACAAAAACTGTCCCAAGACTTGGTCATGGATTAGCAGTGCGGGAATAAAATATTTTAAAAGAATTTATCGAGTGATGTTGCACCAACCTCGATTAACGATAAAAATTCAAAAAAATTTCGTAAAAATCTAAAAAACTCTCAAATTGGTGGTTGCACCAAATTTGAGCTTCCCCGCTCTGATACCACGTGTTGGATTGAGAAACACGATAGAGGGGGGGGTGAATATCGTGAAAATGTTTTCGGATAAAACTAAGAGAATGCGCAACAGATTTAAAACAAAATTTACAGAGAACACAAGTACTTTTACTTGGTTCGGAGTCGCGGTCGGCTCCTACTCCAAGGCCCACGGTCCTTGACCGTTTATTGCGGGCAATTCTATATTTGCGCAAAAGATTACAAAGTTTGATATAGAATTATTGCAGTAATTAAACAAGTATGCTTCTCGTTACCGACACTCGGTATAGATTGTACTTCGGTGCAGAGGGTCGTCGTCGGTGCTAGAATCTCGAGATTGGAGTTTTCTGGAGCAGAGCGCTTGAACGAAGAGCGTAAAGGCGTTGGAAGATTGATGTTTTGAAGCCTTGGGGTCGAGCCCCTTTTATAGTGCTCCTGGGGGCACCCTGGACGTCGGGGGCGCCTGACACTTGTCTTCGGATCCGAGAAACCTCATCCGCAGCTCGGTCAGCTCTTATCCCTCCAGAATCAGCCTCGGAGCTGACGGGGGCACCCTGGTTGACATGGTCTACTGGCTTCGTGGCTGATTTTGCTTTGATTCACTTTTTGCTTTGACTCAGGGCGCCTGGGACCTCCAGGGCGCCCTGCTTACTGCAGTTTCGAAGCAACTCTTGCTTCCTTGTTTTGGCTTGACCTTGGGGGCGCCCGGGACCTCTAGGGTGCCTTGCCCAGCTGTCTGCCCCTTTCCTTTGTGGCGTTCTGAGCTGCAGAAACACATTCCTTCGGTCTTGCTTTCAAGGTTAGTTCTAAAACAGCAAAGCAAGAGTATTAGATAATTTTTTTACAGCCGTAGCTGTCTTGGTTCTAACTTCGGGTCTCCCAAATGGAACCCTAGGTCGAACCGATGCCTACTGTTCCCTCGACGGGGAACGCGTCCTCACCTACTCCTCTCAAGAGAGTTTTCCTTTTGCCAACCGGCTCCTCTGGTTGGACTTTTGCCCGATGCACCTGACCAGGTCTTCGTGCCCACCTTCCGAGCAGGTCTTCGGTGCCCAGCTCCTTGCCAGGGCTTCGTGCCCAGTCCTCGACCAGGACTTCGTGGCCACCTTCCAAGCAGGTCTTCGGTGCCTAGCTCCTTGCCAAGGCATCGTGCCCAGTCCTCGACCAGGACTTCGTGCCTAGTGTACCTAGGGCTTCTTTCCTGCACACATTTAGTAAACGTATTAGATACACATAACATCTTAACTTCTAAACCCTTTGCCATTATCAAAACCCAGGTTTGACTTAGGTGCTGCCTGCACCAACAAGGTGGACATGTGGATCCTTATCCAGTCTGGCCTGGAAATTCGTAAAAATGCACAAGGAGTGGTGCAACACTATACCGAGTGGGAAGACCCACTAAAGAAAAAGATCTAGGACGATGCAAAAGTGACCCAAACGTTGCAGTGCGGCCTAACAAAAGAGGAGCTGAACCGTGTAGGACCCTTCAACAGTGCGAAGGAGCTCTGGAACAAGCTGATCGAGCTGCACAAAGGCACATCCGACACCAGGATCAACAAAAGAGATCTATTGCTCAACAGAATCTATACAATAAAAATGCACGACAGAGAGACTGTAGCTCAACTCCATGCCAGAATCCAGGAGCTAATGAACGGGTTGCACACGATAGGTCACAAGGATTAAAACCGTGACCTAATAAGGTATACTTTGAATTCATTTCCGAGAAACTCACTGTGGGCGTCTATGGTGGATGCTTACAAGGTTTCTAGGAAACTCTCAGAAATAATATTAGATGAGTTATTTTCTGAACTAGAACTGCATGAACAGACTAATACAACTTTGGTCGAGAAAGGTATAGCTTTCGTTGCAGGTAAAACTCAAGAAAAAATTCCCAAGAAGAAGCCTCAACCAGCACCCGAGTTCGACTCAGACTCAGAATCAAAGGATAGTGAAGGGGATCGACCTAAATTGGTCCGGCTAGCTCGTGATTACTACAAAGAACTCAAGTACCAAACGAGCAAGAAGAAGTTGAGCCGAAGAAAGGAAGATCCGATGGAACCGTCAACGAGCTCGAATAGCAAAAACAACATCACCTGCTATGAATGCAACAAAAAGGGACACTTCAAGTCAGAGTGCCCCAACCGAAAGGAAATCAAGAAGGCGCGAAGAAAGAAGGCTCTTCAAGCCACCTGGGACGAGTCATCTTCTGAAGAAGTAGAAGAAGTCCCTCACGCAAACCTGCTCGCCTTGACCGCCTTGGAAGATGTCGACTACGGATCAAAATCGGAACCAGACGAAGACGTCAACACCGGAAGACTCACAATCTCGGAGAATGGACAAATCACTGTAAGAGGTTATTCAGAATATGAGTTATCTAAATTAATTTCTTATTTGTCCCGAAACTTGGCGAAAGCTAAAATCCGGGTTGAGTCCATCTGACAGGAAGTAAAACTCCTGAAAGTGGAAGTCAACTCGAGGTCCTTGATCGAGTCAAGTCAAGAAGGAAACTCAACTCAAGTCCAAAAGCTTGAGGAAGAGAATTCCTCCTTGAAAAATCAAGTCAAGGAGCTCAGAGTTGCCTTATAACGATTTACTTCAGGTTCCAAGGGTCTTGATATGATCCTTGGAAAATAGAAGTTCGTTCTCAATCAATCCGGACTAGGTTATCGAACCAAATTGAGACAACGTTCATATTATTCTGTATTGAAGCAACCTAGAACCCAAGTCCAAGCATGGCTCCCTATGTTGTGTTTAAATAAACAAGCTGGACCAAACCAGTATTGGATTCCCAAGGACAAGATTCACATCTTGCCTAACCTTTGTCGAGGCTATAGTCCAGGGGGAGCCAATATAAAAACCATATTTATAGTTAGATAGTTTTACTGAATTACTTGTTTGCGTGTTTATTTTTCAATTTTTAATTATCATGCTTAGATTTAGGATTGGTTAGATTAAGGATGAAAGATTTAATTTAAATTTGAACAACATAGTATTAGGTGGAGGTGAGATGATAGTATGTTAGGGAAGCCCTTCTAATAAGGTCAAGTATACCCTACTTGGTTTGTTTAGTATGGTGGAACTAGCCGAAGCTACCGATCCAAGACCTAAACTAGTTAGACCAGAATTTTTCAAAACGTAATTTTGAAAATGAAATTTCGATAAAAGGCTTTGTCAAGGTAAGGGTTGTTGCTCCAATAAGGCTATAGCCAAAGAAGGCCCCTGTGCCTCGCCAAGACCTGGAAGCCAATTTTCGAAATTCAAATTCAAATTACCATCTGTCAAATTTGAATCTAACATAAATTTCAATTAATCATAGATTTAACATATTTTTCAAAACCAATAAACTTTATTCAATATTTTTTAAATTAACCATTTTTTCAAAATTAAAATATTATTTAAAAACCTGTCTCACAAAACCTATAAGGTTAACATGTTTGATAACACTAGATTGGGTGAGACAGACTAGGCTGTGAAATTCAATTCAAGCTATCCCTAACTCTAATGGATCCAAATCAATAAATACTTTATGTAAGGCAACCCCCAGGATTTGAGGACCTAGAAAAACCTGAATATGTTTTTAAACTTAGAAAAACACTTTATGGGTTGAAACAAGCACCTAGGGCATGGTATGAATGTTTATCAACTTATTTAATTTTTAAAGAATTTAACCAAGGTCAAATTGACTCCACACTATTTGTTAAAACCTTAGAAAAAGATATTTTTATTGCACAAATATATGTTGATGATATAATATTTGGATCCACTAACTCTAATTTTCTAAAAGAATTTGTAAAAATAATGGAAAGTGAATTCGAAATGAGTTTGGTGGGTGAGCTCAACTTTTTCTCAGGGTTACAAATTAAGCAAACTAGAGATGACAATTATGTTCACCAATCCAAATATGCCAAGGAGTTAATAAAGAAATTCAAAATGGATAATTCTAAAAACTTAAGTACCCCGATGGCTACTAATGTCAAAATTGATAATGACCCTGAGGGTAAACCTGTAGATCTAAAATTATACGGAAGTATGATCGGTAGCCTACTATACTTAACTTCTAGTAGACCTGATATCTTTTTTTCTGTAGTAATATGTGTTAGATACCAAACTTGTGCTAAAGAATCCCACTTAGCAGCCCTAAAAAGAGTTTTAAGGTACATTAAGGGTAACCTAAATGTTGGGATTTGGTATCCTAGGACCTCCACTTTTGAATTATTAGGACATTCTGACTCTGATTATGCTAGGTGCAAGTTAGATAGAAAGAGTACAAGTGGAAGTTGCCAATTATTAGGACATAGTCTAGTCAGCTGGTGTAGTAGAAAGTAACACTGCGTAGCCTTATCCACAACTGAAGCAGAATATGTTGCCCTAGGAGAGTGTGTAGCACAACATTTATACATGATGCACACTCTTAAGGATTTCCATCTTGACTACACCCAAACCCAAGTTTTTATTGATAACATTAGTTCAATCAATTTGACTAAAAACCCAATTCAACATTCCAGAACAAAACATATAGAAGTTAAACATCATTTTGTAAGGGATCAAGTAGCCAGAGGCGAAATAGTACTTAAGCATGTGGACTCAAAATCCAATTTAGTTGACATTTTTAACAAACCCTTACCTGAATATGAGTTTAGCCCACTAAGAAAGCAGTTAGGGTTGTGCTTAGTAGAATATGACTGTTCTATATTTTTCAAAAATTTGTTTTCCTATTTTTCTTAAATTTGTTTCAAAAATTAGCAATTTGAAAAATCATTTCTTTTATCAAGATTTTGAAATTTAAAATGGGTTTTCGATTTAGTTTTTATAAAAACTACCCCCTCTAAACTAAGGTTTTTTTCGTAAAATGGACTTAGCTTAGGTCCTAATCCTAGAACTACATGCACCTATAGATCTAGAAGCCAGCATCTCACAAGCACCATAGGGTACTTTGAGTGATAACCTAGACTGGGTTGAGATTCTTAGGTGCCTTTATTCAAGATGCTTTAAGTTAGTGCATCTGCAGTAATTGGGGCGATAAATAGAAATTTAACAGCAATTAAGTTAAGTGTTCAAGCTTAGCAAATCTAACTTGATCAGATCACTTAACATGACTAACCCTAGTTAAAGCTACAATTTCATAACAGTTAGTAAGTAGCTAACTGGGTTAGACAGGACCCAAACAAGATCGGTTTAATTTGGTTTGGTTTTTTCTTGAATTCATTAGAGTTGGTTCAATATAGACTTTCAATTTTTTTTGTAACTAGCTCTAATTCAAAATTTACTTGCAATAATTGTTATCAATTTTTTTTGATATATGGCAAAGGGGGAGAGAAAGGAGAAAACAGAGAGAATTTTTTTTTTCTAATTTTTTACAAATTTTTTTTTCTTCTTCAAAAAATAAAGTAAAATGTTTAAGTGCTTCAAAATTTTGTTTAAGTGCATCAAAATTGTTATCTAAGTGTCTCAAATTTTTTATGTGTTTCAAAAATTCTTAAGTACTTCAAACTTTTCTTCTGAGCTTTTAAGTGATTTCAAAAATTTCTAAGTGATTCAAAACCTTCGAAGAATATTTTTTCTAAGTAAAATTTTTCTTGGGAAACAAAGTTTGTCTGAGCAAAAATCCTTTGAAATTTTTGGCAAATGTTTCTATGTAATGTTTTTACTAGAGAACAATTTTTGGCAAAAACTTGTTGAAAAAAAAATATTCCTTAAAGAATTTTTCAAATAAAAATCTTTTTTTGCACAAAATGTTTTCAAGCAAATTTTTAAGTGTGCAAAAGGTTTTCCCAAGTAAAAATTCTCAAAAAAAGGGAAATTTAGTTTCAAATTTCTTTTTACAAAGTTTTCTAAGTAAAAAGTTTTCTTAAACAAAATTTAGGCTTACAAAACTTTTCCAAAAAATTGTGTAAGTTGTTTGAGTGCAAATGCTTTTGCTCATTGTTGAAAAACACATAGTCAAACTTAAAGCACTGAGAAGGGTTAAAAAAACCCCCGCATATCATTGAATGATTCAGGGGGAGAATATTCATTTCAGGGGGAGATAATTGAAATTTCATAAGATGCTTTTTTTGTTGTTAGATATACTATAAAATGCTTTTTAACTTATCTTTTTGAACTGTGATGCCATAAATCAAAAAGGGGGAGATTGTTGGTGCTGAAAGCACCAAAGTCAAACCTATATTTTGATAATGGCAAAGGGATCAGAAGTTAAGGTTGTGTTATAATCTAACAAGGCTAATCAAGTGTGCAGGTAAAGTCCTAGGTACACTATGCACTAAGTCCTGGCTGCGAGTTGGGCAACTAAGTCCTGACGTAAGGTTGGGCACTAAGACCTGGTGAGTGAAGCTGGGCACTAAGACCTGGTCGGGGACTGGGCACTGAAGACCTGGTGAGTGAACCTGGGCACTAAGACCTGGTGAGTGAAGCTGGGCAAAAGTCCAACCGGAGGAGCCGATTGGCAAACACGTAAATTCTCTCGAGAGGAGTCGGTGAGGACGGGTTCACCGTAGGAATGAACATTAGGCGTCAGTTCCACCTAGGGTTCCATTTAGGAAGCCCAAAGTCAGAACCAAGACAACTCAGGCAGTAAAACATGGTTTAATTTTATCAATTATATGCTTCTTGTGTTTTGGAACTAACACTGATTGTAGGAACGAACGAATGAAGGTTTCTGCATTCAGGCACCTCAATGGAGTGAGGTGCCTCACTAGGCTAGGCGCCTGTGTTGACACAGGCGCCGCAGCTAAAGAGGGATTCCAGCCATTCGAAGCAAACTGCCATGCAAGCCTAAGACCAAGTCATTGAGGCGCCTATGTTAACACAGGCACCCAAGTTAACTTAGGCGCCCTGGTGAAGGGGATAAGCACTGGCCAAGTGTGTGGATTGAGGTTCGCGTAGAGGAGGCCACGTGTCAGGCGCCCCCTTCAACACAGGCACCCCTGTTAACACTATAAAAGGGGGTTCACCCCCAAGGCTTCGAAATTAATTGCATTCAAACACTTACGCTCAAGCGCTCCGCTCCAACAAGTTTCGTACTCGGGATTCTGTTGGATCAAGAGAGCCGATAGAGGGGGGTGAATATCGGAAAGCATTCGGATTTGAGATAGAGAAATTGCACAGCGGAAGATTAAAAACAAAAACACGCGAACACAGATATTTTTACTTGGTTCGGAGCCTAGGTCGACTCCTACTCCAAGGCCCACGGTCATTGACTGTTTACTGCGGGCAATTCTATATTTTCGCAAAACGGTTTACAAATCAATATTACAATTGCAGTATCGTAAACACAAAAAGGAAATTACTCTTCGTTACCGACGTCCGATGTAGATTGACTTTTCGGAGCGGAGGGACGTCGTCGGCTCGAGTTGGGAGGTTTCCGGAGCACAGCGCGGGAGTAGAAGAGCGTAGAAGCATTGAATGAAGTGTTGCCTTGAGCCTTGGGGTCAAGGGCCCTTTATATAGCCTTGGGGGCGCCCCCCCACGTGTCGGTCGATCCGGCATTTGCTCGGTCAGCTTCTGATCTCTTCAAATTCGGGATCAGCTTTGACCGGGGCGCCCGGAACGCTCGGGGCGCCCGTATTGACCGGGTCAAGCTCTCATCTGTTGGCTTCGAGGGGAGCTACTTCGGTAGTTGGCGCTGGGGGCGCCCGTAGCATGCGGGGCGCCCGCGCGATGGGGGCGCCCGGAGCATCCGGGTCGCCCCGATAGTCAACTGTCGAAGCGGATTTTACTCCTGCTGGTTGGTCTTCACCTTGGGGGCGCCCGGAACATCCGGGGCGCCCTGCTCAGCTTCTGCCTCACTCCTTTGAGGCTCTCTGAGCTGCAGACACTCAGTCCTTCGGTCCTGAATCCAGGGTTAGTCCAAAAAGCAGTAACATATTAATTTTTATACAGCCTTAGCTGTCTTGGTTCTGACTTTGGGCCTCCAAAATGGAGCCCTAGGTCGAACCGACGCCTACTGTTCCCTCGACGGGGAACGCATCCTCACCTACTCCTCTCGGGAGAATGTACCTGATGCCAACCGCTCCTCTGGTTGGACTTTTGCCTGGCGGTCCTTTGCCAGGTCTTGGATACCGAGCTGTCCTTCGCCCGGTGCCTAGCATTCCTTCGCTAGGGCTTCAGTCCCAAGCTGTCCTTCGCTTGGCGCCTAGCAGTCCTTCGCTAGAGCTTCAGTAGCCTGGCATTCCTTCGCCAGTGCCTAGCAGTCCTTCGCTAGGGCTTTTTACCCTGCACACTAGAGTAACATATTAGATAACAAGTAAGACTTAACTTTTGAGCCCTGTTGCCATTATCAAAACTCAGGTTCGACTTGGGTGCTTTCTGCACCAACAATCTCCCCATTTTTGATTTATGGCAACCCTGGTTCAAAAAGTTAAGTTTAATCAAGGCATACAAAAATTACCTTTTGTTCCCTCCCCCTGGAAGGAATCTGCCCCTAGATTTTTCAAAAATTCGTGGGGTTTTCGACACTAAGTTCCAAGTTTAAGGTTTGGATTTTTACTAAAAAAATGATACTTGTAGAGAATTTTTGAGTTCAAATACTTAGAAAATTTTGAAAACTTTAAGTTTATTTAGAAAAATTTGAAAATTTAAGTTTAAGAAGGATTTTAAAACTTTAGTTTGAGTACCAACAATTTGAAAGTTTTAAGTTCATGGTACTTTCAAAAAGTTTTGAAAACTTCAAGTTTTAAAGTACTTCGTTAAGTTACCAAACCTAAGTACTTCTGAAAAACATAAGTATTTCTAAAAAAACTTAAGTACTTTTGAAAAGTTTTGAAAAGTAAAAAGGTTTTGACAATCTTAAGTAAGAAAAACTTAGTGCTTTAGTACTTTGAAAAACTTAGTACTTTAGAAAAGCTTAGTTGAGTACTTTTTGAATAAAGGATAGATTTTGAAATTTCGAGAGAAAAATATTCTAAAAAAAATTTTAAATTCTCTCCTTTCTTATCTCTCCCCCTTTGCCATATATCAAAAAGATAAATAGAGCAGAAATTAAATTGCATAACGGAAATAACTTTCATAATGGAAAATATTTGCATGATTTTGCTGTACTGAACCAATTCATGATAAGACTTAAACCAAATCAGTTAATTTTCTCTTGTAGGGACCTGTCTAACCCATTTAGCTACTTACTAACTGTTATAAACAGCAGTTTTTGCTAGGGTTAGTCAAGTTAAGTGTTTTTGTTCAAGTTAGATTTTCTAAACTTGACACTTAACTTGATTGCTGTGTAAGTTGTATTTAGTGCCCCAATTACTGCAGATGCACTGACTTAAAGCATCTTGAATTAAGGCAAAGACCTAAGCATCTCAACCCTTTCTAGGTTATCAATCAAAAAGTACCCTAACGTGCTTGTGAGATGCTGGCTTCTAAATCTATAGGTGCATGCAGTTCTAGGGTTAGGGCCTAGGCTAAGTCCATTTACGAAAAAGCCCTAGTTTGAAAGGGGGTAGTTTTGAAATAAAACTAAGTCAGAAAAGGTTTTTTTTAAAAAAAACTGATTTAAAACCAACAATTTTTTAAAAATTCTTTTAGAAACTGATTTTTAAATCAAGTAAGGCAGAAAAAATAGAGTTAATCTATTCTACTGAGCACAATCCTAACTGCCTTCTTAGTGAGCTAAACTCAGACTCAGGTGAGGGTTTTGTGAGTATATCAGCTAAGTTGGATTTAGAGTCTATATGCTTAAGTACTATTTCACCCTTGGCTACATGGACTCTTACAAAGTGATGTTTGACTTCTATGTGTTTGGTTCTGGAATGTTGGATTGGGTTTTTAGTTAGATTAATTGAACTTATATTGTCGATAAATACTTGAGTTTGGGTATAGTTAAGCTGGAAGTCCTTAAGAGTGTGCATCATCTATAAAAGTTGTGCTACACACTCTCCTAAGGCTACATACTCAGCTTCAGTTGTGGACAGAGCTACACAGTGTTGTTTTCTGCTGCACCACTTACTAGACTATTTCCTAACAGTTGGCAGCTTTCACTTGTACTCTTTCTATCTAATTTACAACGAGTATAGTCAGAATCCGAGTATCCTGACAAATTGAAGGTTGAGGTTCTAGGATACCAAATCCCTACATTTAGGGTGCCCTTTACATATCTTAGTATTCTTTTTAGGGCTGCTAAGTGCATTTCCTTAGCACAGGTTTGGTATCTAGCACACATCCCACAGCAAAAAGAATGTCAGGTCTGCTGGCTGTAAGGTACAGTAGACTACCTATCATACTTCTATAGAGTTTAAGGTCTACTGGTTTACCATCAGGGTCACTATCTATTTTACATTAGTGGCCATGGGGGTACTTATGCTTTTAGAGTTATCCATTTTGAATTTCTTTATTAACTCTTTAGCATATTTAGATTGATGGACATAGTTTCCATCCCTAGTTTGTTTAATTTGTAAGCCTAGGAAAAAGTTCACAAACTAGGATCATTTCAAATTCGTTTTCCATTATTTTAACAAATTCTTTTAGAAAGTTCGAGTTGGTGGACCCAAAGATTATGTCATCTACGTAAATTTGGGCAATAAATATATCTTTTCCTAGGGTTTTAATAAATAGGGTTGAGTCAATTTATCCTTGTTTAAATTCTTTAGAGATTAAGTAAGTTGATAAACGTTCATACTAGGCCCTAGGTGCTTGTTTTAGTCCATATAGTGCTTTAGTTAGTTTGTAAACGTGGTCAGGTTTGTCTAAGTCCACAAACCCAGGGGGTTGTCCTACATAAACTTCTTCTTTAATGAATCCATTTAGGAAAGCCGACTTTACATCCATTTGATATAGCTTAAATCCTTTATGGGATGCAAAGGCTAACAACATTCTAATGGACTCAAGTCTAGCTACTGGGCATATGTTTCATCGTAATCTAATCCCTCTACTTGGCTGAATCCCTTCGCTACTAAGCGGGCTTTATTTCTAACTATTTCTCCTTGATCATTTAGCTTATTCTAAAGACCCACTTAGTGTCAATGATGGATTTGCCTTTAGTTTTAGGCACTAGTTCCCAGACTTGGTTCCTCTCAAATTGGGCTAATTCTTCTTGCATAGCTATGATCCAATCAGGGTCAGGTAGGGCTTCATCTATAGTTTTGGGTTCTATTTTTGATATCATAGCTATTTGACTAAGATTTCTATAGGAGGATCTAGTCCTGACTCCTAGAGTTGGATCACCCACAATTTGATCAGTTGGGTGACTGAGTCTGGGTTTCTTGGTTCTTCTAGAACTTGGTTCAGCCTCAGGTCCGGCTGGTCGGTTCGATTCACTATTTGATTCGACTCTTTGGGTTGGTTCATTTGTTGGTTCAATAATTGGTTCAGTTGACTCATTAATTGGTTCAATAGTTAGTTCGTTTAAGGGTTCAATTAAAGGTTCACTAGTTTGTTCATTATTTTCTTGATCGGAATTTGATGAAGTTAGGTCTGGATTATCAGATGTTGAGTTGATTTCTTCATCAAATATTAAGTTTGTTGTTTCTTCAATTTTCTTAGTTTGTTTGTTATAAACTCTATAGGCTCTACTTGTGGTTGAGTATCCTAGGAAGATACCTGGGATTGACTTGGACTGAAATTTCCCTAAATAGTCTTTGGTGTTTAGGATATGGACTTTGCATCCAAAGACCCTTAGGTAGTGTAGATTTGGGAGTCTATGGTAGTACAGTTCATAGGGTGTTTTGTTGTGTCGCTTGTTGATCAGAACCCTATTTTGGATGTAACAAGCCGTACTAATCGCTTTTGCCCAATATTGGTTTGCTAAGTTAAATTCGTTGAGCATAGCCCTAGCGGCTTCCTGTAATGTTCTATTTCTTCTTTCGACTATCCCATTTTGTTGGGGGGTTCAAGGACATGAAAATTCATGTAAATACCCATTGACCTTACAAAATTCCTTGAACCGTTGATTTTTAAATTCTCCCTCGTGGTCACTCCTAAGTCTTTTAATTTTAGTATCATTTTGATTTTCAATCAATTTACAGAAATCATTAAATAGGTTTAGGGTTTCATCTTTGGTTTTTAGAAACCTAACCCAGGTGAACCTAGAATAATCATCAACTATTACTAAGCAGTATCGGTTCCCGCTTAGTGACTTGGCTCCATGTGAATCAAATAGGTCAAGGTGCAGGAGCTCAAGTGTGGTTTGAGTTAGGTCAGATTGGATTAGTTTGGGATTAGATTTGTTTGTTTACCTTGATTACATGATTCACATATTAGGTTTTCATTGTTTTTAATTTTGGGGATACCTTTGATTAGGCCAAGTTGGGTGACTTTTGAGATAGTCCTTAGATTAGTGTGACCTAGTCTCCTATGCCAGAGGTTTGATTGTTCTAACTGAGTTAACATACATTTGGGTATTAGGGGAAGGTTTATAGTGTATATATTATTTTTCCTAGTGCTCTTTAGCATGATTTCTGAGTCTTGTACATTTCTAATCAGGCAGTTAGAATTGTTGAAGGTGACTATATAACCAAAATCACATAACTGACTTATGCTAAGCAAGTTAAATTTGAAGTTTTCAACCAACAGAACTTCTTAATAATAAAGTCA
Source organism: Boesenbergia rotunda (assembly GCA_024364735.1). NCBI lineage: Eukaryota > Viridiplantae > Streptophyta > Magnoliopsida > Zingiberales > Zingiberaceae > Boesenbergia > Boesenbergia rotunda. Next base: position 545,373 of record JAGFNQ010000363.1, on the reverse strand, counting down.
GATTTAAGCTCAATATTACCTGACCCAATTACCTTGAGTGTAGCATTGTTGCCAAATGCCACTGAGCCTAGGTTCTTGAACTTGAGTTTGGTGAACTTCAATTTATCTCCAGTCATGTGTCTGGAGCAACCGCTATCCAATATCCATTGGTCCAAATCTTTATGTTCCTACACATATAGAGTTTTATTGATTTGGATCCAATTAGAGTCAGGAATAGCTTAAATTGACTTTCACTACCTAGTCTGTCTCACCCAAATCTAAGGTTTTCAACCACATTAGCCTTATAGGTTTTGTGAGACAGGTTTTGATAAGTAAAATTATTTTGAAAAAATATTTATTTTGAAAACCTTAAATTAATTTTTGAAAACAGTTAAATTTATTTTGAAAGGAAATGTTTGAATCTATACTTAACTGAAAATTTGTGTTAGATTTGAATTTGACAAAAGGTAATTTGAATTTGAAATTCAAAAATTGGCTTCCAGGTCTTGGCGAGGCACTAGGCCTTCTTTGGCCGTAGCCTTATTTTAGTATTGTGAGAGAAGTGTCCTAAGGCAATCGCCTTATGAATGTAATTATTTATTTTAATAAATGAATATTCACTATTTGAGTATACATGTTAGTGTATTTGATTGAGATCTTAAACTCATTTACTGAATGTCCGCAATACAATTCACAGCATGAGAGAATTTGTGATGAATTCACAACTGGTGATTATCTCTACATGTGCAATTGTGAAGTATTGAAATTGTCCCTAGTCGATGAATTGATATATACGGACACTATCAATTCTGTTGAGACTAGCATTGGTTATTCTCTAATCAGCTGATTCTCACTGGCTGGTGACATTGGGATGTCCGGAGATAAACATGAATGCTAGTTAAGGGAACTAGTTCATTGGAGTGACTGGCTGTAAAACTTCATATGGTAATCTACATATAGATATGTCAATGAAGTTCTTACTGCAGCTTAAGTACGATGTTCCTTTGACTTGCGGTGTTCAAGTCATCTTGGTAATGGAGACTTATACTTTGACATCTTAAGCAAGCATCTCTAAGGAGGTGTGGACCCAGGATGGTTGGGTATAGCCGAAGTGCCCGAAGATGTTTGAACAACCTACAAAGGATTCACCACTCTTTGTGAGGAGATGTATACCCAAGGCCTATTGTCGGATTGCTACTCGAAGCCTCTGGCCAGAGCATCACATGTTCAGAGTATGAATCTCTCAGAAACATGAGAGTAACTAGAATCCGTAGGACGAGAAAAACATTGCTTGGGCTAGGTGTGACGTAGTCAGCCTAGTGGGGACTGACACACATAGACCGTGTCCTGAACCAAGTGGGTATAAGATGGTGAAGGGAATGGGGCACGATTCATTATAGCTGCTGAAGGGTTTCAGAATAATTTCTGAGGTCAACCGTTGATCTTTCGATTAATTGGGGATCATGATATACTACTAGGTGCCACTCATGATCGTTCTATAATTGGTTAATTATAGACGGCCAACATAAATCGAAAGCCTATTTAGTCACACGCACTACGAGTAATCCGAGGGATTTAAAACGAGTTGAAAATTGGATTTTTTGATCAAGAGAGATAAGTCGAATCTGAATTTTTCAGAGACGCATCGGAAGTATAAAATAGCTAAGTCTTTTGAAGACTTATTGGACGAATTAAATGAGTTTAATTCGTATGGTATAGGCTTGGGTTTGGCCGGCCAAAGGGGGTCCCCACCCTCTTTGTTTGGCCGACCACATTAAAAGGGGAGAACCAAATTGTTTGGTTCAAATTATAAAATAAACCGAGCGTGGTTTGTTTTATAAAATTATGGATAATATATATAAAATTTTTTAAACCGAAGTTTGGTTTATTATTTTGATGGAAATTAAAATAAACTTTGAATAGTTTATTTTATTTTATAAAATCAATTATGAATTGATTTTTCCATGATAAGAAAAATTTATATAATAAATTTCTTGTGAAAATTTATTCCATAATAAAAAGGGAGGCATGGTTGTTTTTATTATAAATTAAATTATGATAAAAACTTGGCATGATGGAATAATTCATAGAAAAATTTATATGATAAATTTCTTATGAAAATTTATTCCATAAAAAGGAGACTTGGCATTTGAGAGGCTACTATATAAAGGAACCAAGGCAATGCTTGGAAATTAATCTAAGTGATCTAGAAATAAGCCCTCTCTCTCTCTCCTTCTCTCCCTCTCCCTCCTCTAGTGCCGCCGGCCCTAAAAGGAGGACCCCTTTGTTGCCGTGAGCTTCATCTACCAAGCAGCTGCCGAAGAAGAAGAAGAAGCGGGCGCAACTCCTTCCTTCCTCCCGGAATCTTGATTCCGTTCTTCGTTTGGTGGTTAGTCTTCTCATCTCTCTCTTGGTATTCTTGTCGTGTCTTTGGAGAATCTAGTAGTTCTTGTCAGCACGAAACTCGTGGCTTTGCGAAGTCATCCCGAAGAAAACTCGGCGTGGACGCGAATAGAGGCGGAGCTTCCAAGGGACGCTTACGGTTGGATCTCGTCCCTTCCTTCGAGTTACGCGAAGTATTAAGTAAATTAGCTTACTTTCTGCAAAATTTTAAATGTATGATCATGTCTACACAATATAAGGTTGCATGCTTAGATGTGTGGTTAAATAATTTATGAAATTATTTATGCTAAACCTTCTGCTGCACGTAATTAATTTTAAAATTACGAACCCGCATCCATGTCAACATGCACCCGGTCCCAACACTTATTGGATTATCAACCCTTTCCTTGACAAAGTCATTTAATGAAATTTCATTTTCAAAATTAATCTTTGAAAAGTTCTGGTCTAACTAGTTTGGATTTTGGATCGGTAGCTTCGGCTAGTTTCACCAGTCTAAAGAGACCAAGTAAACTTGACCTTATTAGAATTGGTTTCCCTAACGTACTATCATCTCACCTCCACCCAATACTATGTTGTCAAGTTTCAGTTAAGTTTGTTCAATCCTTATACTAACCATTCCTAAGTCTAAGCATGGTAAATTGCAGAAAATAAACAATCAATCAACCAAGTTGCAAGAATTAAATTCTATTTAACAATAAATATAGTTTTTAATTTGGCTCCCCCTGGACTAAAGCCACGGTAATGATTAGGCAAGATGTGAATCTTGTCCTTGGGGATCCAATACTGATTTGATCTAGTTGGTTTGTTCAGGTACAGTTTAGGTACCCATGCCTGAACTTTACTTCTGGACTGATTTAGTACAGCAAAGTAAGATCTTTGTCAGGATTTGGTTCTATAGCCAAGTCCGGATCGATTTAGAACGGACTTCTGTTTTCCAAGAATCATATCAAGAACCTTGGAACCAGAAGTGAATCGTTCTAAGGCAGCTCTAAGATCCTTAACCTGAGTTTTCAGGGAGGAGTTCTCTTTCTCGGGGTTTTCAACTTGAGTAGGAGTTCCTTCTTGAACTTTCTCGGATAAGGGTTTAGAGTCAGCTCCCTCTTTCAGGAGTTTTACTTCCTGTCGGAGGGATTTGACTCGGAGTTTGGCTTTCGCCAAATCTCGAGAAAGATACGAAATAAGTTCATTTAGCTGACTTCTATTGAAACCACTTACCTTGATTTCGCTGTCTTCTGAAAAGGTTAGTCTGCCGTCGTCCTGTTCTGACTCTGACTCGGTCTCGACTTCTTCTGAGGCAGTCAGGGCTAGTAGGTTTGACTGGGGTGCTTCTTCTTCTTCTTCTGAGGAAGATTCGTCCCAGGTTGCTTGGAGTGCTTTCTTTCTTCTTGTTTTCTTGGTCTCCTTTAGGTTTGGACACTCTGTCTTGTAGTGGCCCTTCTTCTTGCACTCGTAGCAAGTCACGTTGGACTTGTTTTTGTCATTTGTGGGTTCAGCTGGTTCGTCCTTTCTTCGGTTGGCCTTCCTTCTGTTGGTTTGGTTCTTCAATTCTTTATAGTAGCTTCGGGCCAGTCGGACCAGCTTAGGTCGATCTCCTTCTTCGTCTTCTGAGTCAGAGTCTGAGCTAGACTCGGGTTCAGGTTGAGGTTTCTTCTTTGTTGACCTTCCAGTTTTTCCTGCAACAAAGGCAATACCTTTTTCGACCAAATTGCAGTTAGTTTGTTCATGCAGTTCTAATTTGGAAAACAATTCATCTAATTTTATTTTTGAAAGATCCCTTGAGACCTTGTATGCATCTACCATAGATGCCCACAAGGTGTTTCTAGGGAAAGCGTTTAAGGCATACCTTATTAGGTCACGATTTTCGACCTTGTGACCAATAGTGTGTAGACCGTTCATAAGTTCCTGGATTCGGGCGTGAAGCTGAGCGGCCGTTTCGTTGTCGGTCATTTTTATTGTATACATCTTGTTCAGGAGCAGATCTCTCTTGCTAATCCGAGTGTTTGATGTTCCTTCGTGCAGCTCGATCAGTTTTACCCACAGCTCCTAGGCACTGTTGAAGGGGCCCACCCGGTTTAGCTCCTCCTTTGTCAAGCCGCATTGAAGGGTCTGAGTCGCCTTTGCATCGGCTTCAATTTTGCGCTTCAGAGCGTTGTCCCATTCTGAGTAGGTTTGCGATACTCCTTCAGCGTTCTTCGGAATCTCCAGTCCGGACTGGATGATTATCCACATGTCCACCTGAGTTTTCAGGTGGACCTCCATTCGACTTTTTCAGTAGGAAAAGACTTCTCCACTGAAAAGTGGAGGTCTGGCGGTGCTGAATCCTTCTTGCATGACCATTTAATCTGAAAAAAATAGCTAACAAAAAAAATTTCCCAAGACTTGGTCTTGGATTAGTAGTGCTGGATAAGGAAAATATTCGTCGAGTGGTGTTGCACCAACCTCGATCAACGAGAAGAAATTTGAACAAAAAAATATATTAAAAAAAATTCCAACGAAAAAAATAAGAATAAATCCGAATTTTTTTTTTCAAACTGGTGGTTGCACCAAATTTGAACTTCCCCGCTCTGATACCACTTGTTGGATCGAGAGAGCCGATAGAGGGGGGGTGAATATCGGAAAGCGTTCGGATTTGAGATAGAGAAATTGCACAGCGGAAGATTAAAAACAAAAACACGCGAACACAGATATTTTTACTTGGTTCGGAGCCTAGGTCGACTCCTACTCCAAGGCCCACGGTCGTTGACCGTTTACTGCGGGCAATTCTATATTTTCGCAAAACGGTTTACAAATCAATATTACAATTGCAGTATCATAAACACAAAAAGGAAATTGCTCTTCATTACCGACGTCCGATGTAGATTGACTTTTCGGAGCGGAGGGACGTCGTCGGCTCGAGTTGGGAGGTTTCCGGAGCAGAGCGCGGGAGTAGAAGAGCGTAGAAGCGTTGAATGAAGTGTTGCCTTGAGCCTTGGGGTCGAGGACCCTTTATATAGCCCTGGGGGTGCCCGGATCGTCGGGGGCGCCCCCCCCCCCCCATGTGTCGGTCGATCCGGCATTTGCTCGGTCAGCTTCTGATCTCTTCAAATTCGGGATCAGCTTTGACCGGGGCGCCCGGAACGCTCGGGGCGCCCGTATTGACCGGGTCAAGCTCTCATCTGTTGGCATCGAGGGGAGCTGCTTCGGTAGTTGGCGCTGGGGGCGCCCGCAGCATGCGGGGCGCCCGCGCGATGGGGGCGCCCGGAGCATCCGGGGCGCCCCGACAGTCAACTGTCGAAGCGGACTTTGCTCCTGCTGGTTGGTCTTCACCTTGGGGGCGCCCGAAACATCCGGGCGCCCTGCTCAGCTTCTGCCTCACTCCTTTGAGGTTCTCTGAGCTGCATACACTCAGTCCTTCGTTTCTGCATCCAGGGTTAGTCCAAAAAGCAGTAACATATTAATTTTTATACAGCCTTAGCTGTCTTGGTTATAACTTTGGGCCTCCAAAATGGAGCCCTAGGTCGAACCAACGCCTACGGTTCCCTCGACGGGGAACGCGTCCTCACCTACTCCTCTCGGGAGAATGTACCTGATGCCAACCGCTCCTCTGGTTGGACTTTTGCCTGGCGGTCCTTTGCCAGGTCTTGGATATCGAGCTGTCCTTCGCCCTGTGCTAGCATTCCTTCGCTAGGGCTTCAGTCCCAAGCTGTCCTTCGCCTGACACCTAGCAGTCCTTCGCTAGGGCTTCAGTAGCCTGGCATTCCTTCGCCAGTGCCTAGCAGTCCTTCGCTAGGGCTTTTTACCCTGGCATTCCTTCGCCAGTGCCTAGTTGTCCTTCGCTAGGGCTTTTTACCCTGGCATTCCTTCGCTAGTGCCTAGCAGTCCTTCGCTAGGGCTTACCCTGTCATTCCTTCGCCAGTGCCTAGCAGTCCTTCGCTAGGGCTTTTTACCCTGCACACTAGAGTAACATATTAGATAACAAGTAAGACTTAACTTTTGAGCCATGTTGCCATTATCAAAACTCAGGTTCGACTTGGGTGCTTTCTGCACCAACAGATTCAAGCGTCGACGACGACCCACTGCTCCGAAACATCCAACTTCTCCGGTCATCGGTAAAAGCTAATTTTTATTTAAAGTGATGTAACTCCTTTTTAATTCTATATTTGTACTCAACTTGTAATCTTTTACGAAAATATAGAATTGCCCATCATAAACAGTCAAGGATCGTGGGCCTTTGAGTAGGAGCCAACCGCGACTCCGAACCAAGTAAAAACAAAACTTGTTAGCGATTATTTTTTCTTTTTCCGCTACGCAATTACTCTTTTTATTTCCAAATATTTAACGATCGATATTCACCCCCCCTCTATCGATTCAATCCGATCCCACATAACCCTGGTTGCAAGAATAAAGGAATGGCGATTTCTGCTCCCATGCGCCTGAATGGAGTCAGGCACCTCAATGGTGAGGCGCCTGTGTTGAGATAGGCACCCCAGTGAAGGGCTATTCCAAGCACTCGAAGCAAATTGTCGCGCAAGCCTCTGAACCAATCATTGAGGCGCCTCTGTTAACACAGGCGCCCTGGTTGAGGGGATAAGTGCTGGCCGAGTCTGCGGATTGAGTTTCGCATAGCATGGGCCACATGTAAGGCGCCCCCTTCAACACAGGTGCCCTAGCTACAAGTATAAATAGGGGTTCACACCCGAGGCTTTAGGACAACATTTTTCTAACGCATTCTTCGACGCGCTCTACTCCAAAATGCCCTGTGCTCAAGATTCAAGCGCCAACGACGACCTACGACACTCCGATCTTCCGGTCGTCGGTATAACTTAGTTTAATTGTTGTAATCTTTTTATTCTATATTAAAACTTCTACTTGTAATTATTTGATGAAATATAAATTGTCCATCGTAAATGGTCAAGGACTGTGGCCTTGGAGTAGGAGCCGACCGGGACTCCGAACCAAGTAAAAACAAACATGTTAGCGTTGGTTTTTCTTTTCCGCTGTGCAATTACTCTTACGATTTCCGAAGAATTTTGTCGAACGATATTCACCCCCTCTATCATTTCTAACCAATCCCACAAGTCGTATCAGAGCGGGTGACTCAATCTTAGTGCAACCACCAGTTGAGTATTTTTTTTCAGATTTTCAAATATTAAAATTTTTGTTCGTTCGTATTTTTCTCGTTAATCGAGGTTGGTGCAACATCACTCGATTTTTTTTCTTTATTAATATTTTTCCTGCTCTACTAATCCAAGACTTAGTCTTGGAACGAGCTTCTTTCTATTATTTGTTAGTTAAACTCTAATGGTCATGCAAGAGGGATACAACACCGGCAGACTCCGTCTTTTCAGTGGAGAAGACTTCTCCTACTGGAAAAGCAGGATGGAAGTCCACCTGAAAACTCAGGTGGACATGTGGATCATTATCCAGTCTGGACTGGAAATTTCGAAAAATACACAAGGCGTGGTGCAACACTATACCGAATGGGACGACCCACTAAAGAAGACGATTGAGGCCGACGCGAAAGCTACCCAAACTTTGCAATGTGGCCTAACAAAAGAGGAGTTGAACCATGTAGGACCCTTCAGCAGCGCCAAGGAGCTCTGGAATAAGCTGATTGAGCTACACGAAGGTACGTCTGACACCAAAATCAGCAAAAGAGATCTGTTGCTCAACAAACTCTATACAATAAAGATGCACGACGGTGAGACTGCAGCTCAACTCCACGCCAGGATCCAGGAGCTGATGAACGGGCTGCACACCATAGGTCACAAGGTTGAAAACCGTGACCTAATAAGGTATACTTTGAATTCTTTCCCGATAAACTCACTGTGGGCATCTATGGTGGATGCCTATAAGGTTTCCAGGAATTTGTCTGAAATTAAGTTAGATGAGATATTTTCGAATTAGAATTGCACGAACAGACTAATACTACTTTGGTCGAGAAAGGTATAGCATTTCTTGCAGTAAATCCCAAGGAAAAACTCACAAGAAGAAGCTTCAACTAGTACCCGAGTCCGACTCAGACTCGGAATTAGATGACAGTGAAGGAGATCGACCCAAATTGGTTCGGTTAGCTCGTGATTATTACAAAGAACTTAATCACCAAACGAGCAAGAAGAAGTCAACCAAGAGAAAGGAAGATCCAGCGGAACCTTCAATAAGTCAGAAGAGCAAAAGCAACATCACCTACTACAAGTGCAACCAGAAGGGACACTTCAAATCGGAGTGCCCCAACCGAAAGGAAAATAAGAAGGCACGGAGGAAGAAGACTCTTCAAGCCACCTGGGATGAGTCATCCTCCGAAGAAGAAGAAGAAGTCCTGCACGCAAACCTACTCACCCTGACCGCCTCGGAAGACGTCGACTCCGGATCAGAATCGGAACCAGACGAGGACGTCGACTCTGGATCAGAATCGGAACCAGACGAGGATGTCGACTCCGGATCAGAATCAGAACTAGACGAGGAAAAATCACGGTAAGACTCACATTCTCGGAGGACGAAAAAATCATGGTAAGAGGTTATCCAGAATCTGAATTATCTAAATTAATTTCTTATCTGTCTCAAAACTTGGCGAAAGCGAAAATTCGGGTGGAGTCCCTCCGACAGGAAGTAAAACTCCTGAAAGAGGATGTCTGTTGATGCAGTCTGACCCTGATTGTTGTTTTGGTGTTGACACCGATTTTAGTTTAGGTTAATAAGATGAGTCTGGTTTAAGTCCTGGTCGGGGACTGGGCATGAATCCCGGTGAGTGAAGCCGGGTTTTGGAAACCCCGGTGAGTGAAACCGAGTCCTGGTGAGTGAAGTCAGGTGATTGGAAACGTCGGCGAGTGAAGCCGGGTTACGGAAACCCCGGTGAGTGAAGCCGGGTCCCGGTGAGTGAAGCTGGGTTACGGAAACCCCGGTGAGTGAAGTCGGGTCCTGGTGAGTGAAGCCGGGTCCTGGTGAGTGAAGCCAGGTGATTAAAAACCCTGGTGAGTGAAGCCAGGTGACTGAAACCCCGGTGAGTGAAGTCGGGTCCTGGTGAGTGAAGCCAGGTGATGGAAATCCCGGTGAGTGAAGCCGGGTGACTGAAACTGTGGTGAGTGAAGCCAGGTCCTAGCTAGGGAAGCTAGGTTGAACGAAGACCAAGTGAGTGAAGCTGGGCACGAAGTCTTGGTCCGGGGGACTGAGCATTGCGTGTACTGGTCAGAGAGGGAACGTGAGCTCATTCTCTGGGACCAGAATGAGTCAAAGAAGGCTAGGGAGGCTGTTCTCTGGACTTAGGGCTGATTTGATCGAAGTTGGATCGATTTGGAGACCGATCAGGGAGTTGGCATGAACTCCCTGTAGTGGATTGGTCTGGTGACCGACCCAGTGATGTCTGATCATTCTGGTGAACGATCAGGCAAAGAACAGAAAAGTTTTTGTTTGGCCTATGATCGGTCTGGTGACCGATCTGGGAGAAGTCAGATGGGTTCACAAGGGTTCTGTGAGGAATTTGATCGGTCAGTCTGACCGATCAAATTGTTGCGAGATTCCTTCTCCTGACCGATCAGGATGGCTCCTGATCGGTCAGGGAATGACCTGATCGGTCACCAGACCGATCGGGGCACAACCTAATCGGTCAGGTGACCTATCAGGGTCTCTGGCTGTGAAAGCAGGAGAAAACTCCTGCTAAGTGAGGATCGGTCCGGTGACCGATCCCTGAGCTGTGATCGGGTAGTGTGACCGATCACAACAACTTTGCGATCCCTGATTTCTCACCGTGGATCGATCAGGTTGGAGCCTGATCGTTCAGGGCATACCCTGATCGGTCTGGTGATCGATCAAGGTCCTCTCTGATCGGTCTGTGGACCGATCAGTATTTGAACTTTAATTCAAATACGTTGTCAGACTTCTGATCGCGTTTTGATTTTCTTCTGAACACTACTGATATCTGCTCTGATCTTCTGATAATTGATTCTCTATTGATTTGGTGTGCTAAACAACTACTAAGTGTGCAGGCAACTCAGGATTACTCAAGGAGAGTCAACCGGAGGCTTTCGCTACAGCAGGTTTGAATGTTTTCCTCTTCTTAGGTTTCAACGGATGTCTGCGCTACTGGCAAAGGCTGAGAAGCTGACTGGGGCTCGGCTGAGGAGAGTTCAGGGAGTCCAGGAGAGGTCAGTGTAGCTGGGGCAGTTGTAGATGAGCAGCTGGTGAGCTGCAGAGGAGCGTCTGGCGAAGGGCAGCAAGTTAAGTGTGGGCTGGCGAAGAAGAGAAGGGATCTTTTCTTTGGCAACAACTTCTTGCGACATTACTTTGGAAATCACTCTGATCCTTGAAGCAACTGGTTGAGACACTGCAAACTTGAGTGCTTGGAAGGGGCAGAGAGCTCGGTGAGTCCATCAGCAAGCAGACACGAAGAGCAGGTTGTTCTTGCGTGAGGTTTGTGCTGGGTGGAACTCGGTGTAGAGTTCTTGTGTTCTTTCTTTCCGAGTGCTCTGTAAGCCTTCTTGAATTTCACTGTACTTAATTTCATTACTTTGTTGAAACTGCTGTGGAGAGGTTTCTCCACCGATAAGTAGGATTCGATATCCGGATTTTTCGAGGTTGATCTGCCGACGATCAAGGGATCGCCCACCTTACGGGTACGCCAAGGAGTAGGGGCAAGTTATCCCCGAACCTTGTATATCCTTGTGTTAGGGTTTTTGGTTTGTTCTTCATTTATGCATTTCTATTTTTGCTTGTTTGCTTCCGCTGTTACTAACCTTCAAGTGCAGAAACTTCAAAAAGAGTTCAAATTTTTATGTCTGGCTGCATTCACCCCCCCCTCTCTAGCCATCCAAGCACCAACAAGTGGTATCAGAGCGAGGGGCTCTGCTCAAATGGACTAACACCTGAGAGTCAACAAGTATGGTAATGAGAGAAGGATTTAGCACCACCCGACCTCCCTTCTTTGATGGATCTGATTTTCAGTATTGGAGGTCTCGCATGGAGTACTACCTCAAGCCGATATTGGAATGTGGTTCTCCTTGAAGGAAGGATTCATCTCTCCAAGAGATGCCGAGGGAAAAGAGTTGGAGTCCTCGTGATGGTCGGCTGAGCAAACACTGAAAGGGGAAGCCGACACAAAGGTAGTGGTCACCTTGCAATGCGGGATGACCAAGGACCAACTAATCAAAGTTGGTCCGTTCACAAGCGCCAAGGATCTATGGAACAAGCTCATCGAACTCCATGAGGGCACCCGAGACTCAAGGATAGCCAAGAGGGACTTGTTCCTCAACCAACTACAAAATCTAACAATGAAGGAGTTCGAGACGGTAAGTGAACTCCATGGCCGGTTCAAAGAAATTCTCAACGGTCTCCACTCCATTGACGAAAAGGTCGAGAACCGCGACCTTGTGAGGTATGTTCTAAAAGCTTTTCCGAGGAATGCCTTGTGGTCATCCATGGTAGATGCCTACAAGGTTTCCAAGGATTTGTCAATTGTTAAATTGGATGATTTGTTTTGTGAAATGGAGCTACACGAAATGGCTAACAAAGGCCCCAAGGAGAAGGGGATTGCTCTTGTGGCAGGGGACAAGACCAAGAAGAAGAAGGAGAAGAAGAAGGAGGTCTCTTCATCTTTTTCATCCGAGTCCGAGGAGGATGGTAGCGAATCTTCTTCATCTGAGATGGTTAACTTCGTAAGGAGAATGATGAGGAAGAGCCGCCGTTACAAAGGAAAAGGTAACCCTAGTGAAGTTAAAGTTGATAAGACTAATGTTACTTGTTTTGAGTGTAGTAAGAAAGGGCATTACAACAGTGAATGTCCGAAACTCAAGTAGAAGGAGGAAAAATCGAAGAAGAAGAAGAAGGCCTTGAAGGCTACATGGGATGAATCTACTTCTAGTTCATCCGAAGAAGAGAAGGAGGAAAGGAGTACTCGCCATGTAGCTTTCATGGCTATTGAAGATTAGGAGAGCAGTAATGAATTCATGGACTCCTCAAACGCGGCTTCATCATCTTCGGATGATGAAGAGGTAATTTCTCCCGAATTAGACAAATGTTATAGAACTATTGCATGCTTAACCGAATTGTTAAAGAAATCTAAAGAAAAGGTTAAGTCATTAAAAGTAGAAGTAGAACAACTAAAATCCTTTAAGGATGAGGATCTTGATGATTTGCATGTAGAAGTCTTAGAAGATGAAACAAAGTCTTGAAGGGTGAGGTTGAGAGACTCAAGAGTCTTCTTGAGAAATTCTCAATTAGCTCTAAGACTTTGGATATGATCTTAAATGCATAAAGGGTGGTTTACAACAAGGCCGGTATAGGTTACCGACCTAAAGAACCGACTTTTGTTTCTTTGATGTCTAGGACCCATGTTAGACGATCTAAGGTGTCTAGGGTTCAAAAGAAAGTGGTCAAGGCATGGGTGCCTAAGTCATGCATTGTAGGTGCTTTAGGTCCCAAGATTGGGTACCTAAATCTTCTATTTTTCGTATTGTGTAGGCTTTGATTGAGGGGGAGCATCTATCAACTTGGTTTGTTGATAGTGGGTGCTCCAAACATATGACCGGTGATAGATCTTTGTTCACTACCCTATAAAGCAAAAGTAGAGGTAATGTATCTTTTGGTAACAATGGTAGCCTTAAGGTTGTAAGGATAGGAGACATTCAAATATCCAAATGTCTTAGAATTAAGAATGTCCTTCTAGTCAAGGGGATGACTTTTAATCTCCTAAGTGTCAGTCAATTGTGTGATGTGGGTTACATAATTGAATTTCATCCAAGTCAATATCTAGTTAGACAAAATGACACACTTGACACGGTACTAGTAGGTACAAGGATAGATAATATTTATCAAGTTTCTTTTAAAAGTGCTATTAATGCTTCTGTTAAGTGTTTCATGTCAAGAGAAGATGAGTCCATACTTTGGCACCAGAGATTGGCACATGTGAACATGAAGAACATCCAGAAATTGGCCAACAAAGGACTTGTTCGTGGCTTACCAAGCATCAAGTACGAAAAGGAAAAGCTATGTGATGCGTGTCAAATGGGTAAGCAAATGAAATCTTCTCATTCTGATGTATCATTATATCTCTCAAACACTTCTCATTTTGATGTTGTACTATTTGGATGACTTTAGGGCATTAGCCCTTGCTATTTTCCATATTTCATGAGAGCTTTTATATTTTTCTTATATTGATGTATGATACAATTTATGATTATGCTATGTTATGTTGTGTTATGACATGATTTGATCTTAACTTGCTTTATCTTATTCCTTGATCCAATTATGATCTTTGTATATATGTTCCTGAAATGTTTTGAAATCCTATTGTGTTTATCTTGCTTAAGATAAATTGGTCAGAAATTAAATGATGGGATTTCTATAGAAAAGGGCATGGGAAAGCCTTCTATTCATGATCATCTATACTTAAAAGAGAAAAAGGGGGAGATTTTGTCAAAATATATATATCTTTATGAAAAGGGGAGGTTTACAAACATTCTATGTGTCAAATAGAGGTGAATGAAATTGGAAAATATAGGAAATCATGTTTGAATTTCAAAGTTGACACTATTTGAGGATTTTTGGGTTTGTACCAAAAGTCAAGCACGGTTGATGTTATTCATGACCCAATATTTTTCTAAGGTAGGGAATACCTTAACAAACGCGCTTGGAAAATTTCACATTTTTTTGAATTTTTTGAAATTTTTTACGCGTTTCTGAATTTTGATTGGAAATTCTGAAACTTGTGTATCAGTCGACTGCTAGGAGGGCAGTCGACTGGTAGTATGGGCAAAATGGGTTTTGGTGATTTCTGAGAGGGTTTTTCAGAAATCTGGTCGAGTTTATTTTGGCACCAAGTGTAGGGTTGCTTGGGGCAATCTTTTGATGGTGTCAGAGGGGGAGAACTTGGGTGTTAAGTTAGGTTTGGGTTGAAACTTAACCTTGATTGATTTGTGAAACCTTGGAGTTAAGTTGGGAGAACATAACCTAAGAAAAATGAAAATTGAAAGAAGGCGTGAAGGCAACAGTCGAGGCTACTGGTGAAGAGTCAACCGGGTTGTGAGGGTCTGAGTATGAATGTTTGTACTCAGGGGCTAAGTCGGGAGGGTTTGAGTGCGGAGTGAAATGTACTCGGGAGTAAAACCCTAGGCTTACGTGTGTACCAGTCGACTGCCATGAGGGCAGTCGACTGGTGTCGGCTGGAATAGGCTGGCATATTCGAACATTGTACAACAACGGTCGAATCAGAATGAGACCAGTCGACTGCCCCAAGGGCATTCGACTGGTCTGGGGCAGTCGACTGGTAGCGTCTGTTTCAGATTCAAGCCCTATTTAAAGGGGCTCGTTTCAGGCTACTATCTCTTGACGAAACAAGCTTGGTTAAGGCTTGTTAGTAGTCTCTTGAGACCAGATCGTGTCAAGGTGCTGTGGCGAGGTTTCCCCACCCACAAGGAGTGACAAGGACTAGCCGGAGGTTATCCGGGGCTTGATCCACCGACGGATTCTTGGATTAGTCACCCGTCCGGGGTGGATACCAAGTAAATCTATTTGTTAGCATTGTTCTCTCTTGATTAGTTTATTTTTATTTGTATTTCCGCTGCGCTAACAATCTTGTAGAGAATTCAACGACAAATCGCTATTCACCCCCCCTCTAGCGGACGTTTTCGATCTATCAATTGGTATCAGAGCAATTGATAGATCGAAAACGTCTGCTAGAGGGGGGGTGAATAGCGATTTGTCGTTGAATTCTCTACAAGATTGTTAGCGCAGCGGAAATACACATAAAAATAAACTAATCAAGAGAGATCAATGCTAACAAACTGATTTACTTGGTATCCACCTCGGACGGGTGACTAATCCAAGAATCCGTTGGTGGATCACACCCCGGATAACGTCCGGCTAGTCCTTGTCGCTCCTTGTGGGTGGAGAAGCCTCGCCACAGCACCTTGACACGATCTAGACTCAAGAGACTACTAACAAGCCTTAACCAAGCTTGTTTCGTCAAGAGATAGTAGCCTGAAACGAGCCCCTTTAAATAGGGCTCGAATCTGAAACAGGCGCTACCAGTCGACTGCCCCTGGGGCAGTCGACTGGTCCCAGTCAGATTCGACCGTTGTCGTACAACGTTCGAATCTGCCAGTCTGTTCCAGCCGACACCAGTCGACTGCCCTCATGACAGTCGACTGGTACACACCTAAGCCTAGGGTTTTACTCCCGAGTACACTTCACTCCGCACTCAAACCCTCCCGGCTTAGCCCCTGAGTACAAATACTCATACTCAACCCTCACAACCCGGTTGACTCTTCACCAGCAGCCTCGACTATTGCCTTCACACCTTCTTCATCTTCGGCCCTCGTCCCTCGGATGCGCACGCAAACCTCCAGTTTGCCTCCATGCTACCCTTCACGTATGCCACGAAGTCCGCGTCCCTCGGCTCTTCGTCCCTGCTATCCAACGGTCCCTCAGATGTGCACGCAAGCCTCCAGCTTGCCTCCATGCCATCCTTCACCTGAAGACATCAACCAAGTCCATGTGTACCTGTACATCTGCACACTCATGCACACATATTAGTCCACAATAAACCCTAACTTAACCATACTGCCCACACACATCAAAACCCTATAATCATCCAGATCATCCAGGGCCGATTACCTCAACGTTCTAGGGCACCTATATCAATACAGGCACCCCAGACCTTTAGGAAGCCCTGGATTGGGAGCCCCTCCCAGGCGCCTATTAACACATGCGTGTTAGTAATATGAGAGAAGTGTCCTAAGACAATCGCCTTATGATTATAATCATTTACTTTAATAAATGAATATTCACGATTTGAGTATACATGTTCGTGTATTTGATTAAGATCTTAAGCTCATTTACTGAATGTCCGCAATACAATTCACAGCATGAGAGAATTTGTGATGAATTCACAACTAGTGATTATCTCTACATGTGCAATTGTGAAGTATTGAAATTGTCCCTAGTCGATGAATTGATAGATACAGACACTATCAATTCTGTTGAGACTAGCATGGATTATTCTCTAATCAGCTGATTCTCACTGGCTGGTGACATTGGGATGTCCGAAGATAAACATGAATGCTAGTTAAGGGAACTAGTTCATTGGAGTGACTGGCTGTAAAACTTCATATGATAGTCTACATATAGACATGTCAGTGAAGTTCTTACTGCAGCATAACTGCGATGTTCCTTTGACTTGCGGTGTTCAAGTCATCTTGGTCATGGAGACTTATACTTTAACATCTTAAGCAAGCATCTCCAAGGAGGTGTGGACCCAGGATGGTTGGGTATAGCGAAGTGCCCGAAGATGTTTGAACAGCCTACAAAGGATTCACCACTCCTTGCGAGGAGATGTATACCCAAGGCCTATCGTCGAATTGTTACTCGAAGCCTCTGGCCAGAGCATGACATGTTCAGAGTATGAATCTCTTAAAGACATGAGAGTAATTAGAATCCGTTGGACGAGAAAGACATTGCTTGGGCTAGGTGTGACGTAGTCAGCCTAGTGGGGACTGACACACATAGACCATGTCCTGAACCAAGTGGGTATAAGATGGTGAAGGGAATGGGGCACAATTCATTAAAGCTGCTGAAGGGTTTCAAATAATTTCTGAGGTCAACCATTGATCTTTCGATTAATTGGGGATCATGATGTACTACTAGGTGCCACTCATGATCGTTCTATAATTGGTTAATTATAGACGGCCAACATAAATCGAAAGCCTATTTAGTCACACGCACTACGAGTAATCCGAGGGATTTAAAACGAGTTGAAAATTGGATTTTCCGATCAAGAGAGATAAGTCGAATCTGAATTTTTCAGAGACGCATCGGAAGAATAAAATGGCTAAGTCTTTTGAAGACTTATTGGACGAATTAAATGAGTTTAATTCGTATGGTTTTAGCTTGGGTTTGGCCGGCCAAAGAGGCTTCCCACCCTCTTTGTTTGGCCGGCCACATTAAAAGGGGAGAACCAAATTGTTTGGTTCAAATTATAAAATAAACCGAGCGCGGTTTGTTTTATAAAATTATGGATAAAGAAATTTATATAAAGAAATTTATATAAACGGATTTATTTTTCATGGAAATTAAAATGAACCATGGATTGATTTATTTTATTTTATAAAATCAATAATAGATTGATTTACCATGATAAAGAAATTTATATAAAGAAATTTCTTTCCATAAGAAAAGGGAGACATGATTGTTTTTATTATAAATTAAATTATGATAAAAACTTGGCATGATGGAATAATTCATACAAAAATTTATATGATAAATTTCTTATGAAAATTTATTCCATAAAAAGGAGACTTGGCGATTGAGAGGCTACTATATAAAGGAACCAAGGCAAGGCTTGGAAATTAATCTAAGAGATCTAGAAATAAGCCCTCTCTCTCTCTCCTTCTCTCCTTCTCCCTCTTCTAGAGCCGCCGGCCCTAGAGGCCCTCCCCTTTGCCGTGAGCTTCCACCACCAAGAAGCTGCCGAAGAAGAAGAAGAAGCGGGCGCAACTCCTTCCTTCCACCCGGAATCTTGATTCTGTTCTTCGTTAGGTGGTTAGTTTTTCCATCTCTCTCTTGGTATTCTTTTCGTGCCTTTGGAGAATCTAGTAGTTCTTGTCGGCACGAAACTCGTGACTTTGCGAAGTCATCCCGAAGAAAACTCGGCGTGGACGCGAATAGAGGCGGAGCTTCCAAGGGACGCTACGGTTGGATCTCGTCCCTTCCTTCGAGTTATGCGAGGTATTAAGTAAATTAGTTTACTTTCTACAAAATTTTAATATATGATCATGTCTACATAATATAAGGTTGCATGCTTAGATGTACGGTTAAATAATTTAGCAAATTATTTATGCTAAATCTTCTGCTGCACGTAATTAAATTTTAAAATTACGAACCCGCATCCATGTCAACATGCACCCGGTCTCAACAATGTGCCTGTGGGCTCCCAGGAGCCTATGTTGATAGAGGCGCCTGGGAAGGGGATCTTATCGCTGCTACGAGTTCGGCGCGAAGATGAGGTTTGACCAAGGCTTATGAGGTGCCCCACAGCAACTCAGGCACCCTAGACATGAGTATATAAAGGGGTTCGACCCCTCAACTCAGAACACCAATTCCGAGATTATTCTAAGCATTCCGAGTGATGATAAATCACTAAAGGCGAAGCTCTGCGACCAAGGAGGCTCCAGGAGGAAGTGCGTAGAACTTCGGAGTTCCAGATCAGTCGAGTCTTTGACCCTTAGTTTGGTATGAATTTATGTTTCTGCATTTACTTTGCTCAATATTTTGATTGTGAATTGTGCACTGTAAGACGGGTTTCTCAGCCTCCGGAATGTCCGGAAAGGAGACCATTAGTGGACGGGCATTTCCCGTGCTTAGGCCTTGGATGTACTGACCCTGGGGGGTTGGGAACCAAGTAAATCCCATGTGTACAAGTGTCTTTCATTTTCGTTCTTTATTATTTCCGCTGCGCACTAACTCTTTGTCTAGAATGACCGAAAGACACGCTTTTCGAAGAATTTTTAACAAGGTCGATATTCACCCCCCCCCCTCTATCGACGGTACCAGTCTCCACATGTGGTATCAGAGTCTGGTAGCTCTTCACCGGACTAACAGCCGACAGAGCAAAGACTCTAGGAGTTGAGGGGGAGACCAGGGGTGAATCAGGTATTTTGCTTAATTATAGTCAATTTCAAATTTCATATTACATATTTCAAGTGCAGGGAGAGAGGACACTATAAAAATCAGTGTCCTACTCGTAAGACTCGATCATCACCACCACTAGCAAAGAAGGTGTTGGATCGAGAGAAATGATAGAGGGGGGGGGGTGAATATCGTAAATCGTTCGGATTAGAGTTAGAGAAATTACGCAGCGGAAGAAATAAATACAAAACGCGAACACAAGATCTTTTACTTGGTTCGGAGTCGCGGTCGGCTCCTACTCCAAGGCCCACGGTCGTTGACCGTTTACAGTGGGCAATTCTATATGTGCGCAAAACAGTTTACAGACAGATATGATAATTATAGTACAGTAAACAAAACAAACAGCTCTTCGTTACTGACGTCCGGTATAGATTGTATTTTCAGAGCAGCGGGATGTCGTCGGCGCTTGTATCTCGAGTCGGGAGGTTTCCGGAGCAGTGCACGGGAGTAGAAGACCGTGAGTGCATTGGAAGAATTGATTGTTTTAGAAGCCTTGGTGTTGGGTGCTATTTATAGCACTTCGGGACGCCCTGGACGTCGGGGGCGCCCCCCCCCCCACGTGTCAGCCGATCCGAGATTCTCTCGGTCAACCCTTATCCCTCTCGAATAGGGCTGAGGTTGACTCTGGGGGCGCCCGGGACACTGGGGGCGCCCTGGTTGACCCGATATGTTGGCTTCTCGACTAGATAAGTCTTATCCTCTTCGTTGGCTTGAGTGCGGGGTGCCCTGGGCACTGGGGACGCCCAGGAGCACGGGGGCGCCCCACCCAGTAAGCTCCCGAAGCACTTCTTTGCTTAACTTGTTTTGTACTGGCCTTGGGGGCGCCCCTGCTCAGCTACTCGCCTCTCTCCTTTGGGCATTCTGAGCTGCAGACACACGTTCCTTTGGTCCTGCATCCAGGGCAAGTCCAAAACAATATAAAACAATAAGGTATTAGGTTTATACAGCCTTAGCTGTCTTGGTTCTGACTTTGGGTCTCCGAAATGGAGCCCTAGGTCGAACCGACGCCTACTATTCCCTCGACGGGGAACGCGTCCTCACCTACACCTCATAGGAGAATTTACCTGATGCCAACCGACTCCTCCGGTTGGACTTTTGCCTAGCGGTCCTTCGCCAGGTCTTGGATACCAAGCTGTTCTTCGCCCGGTGCCTAGCAGTCCTTCGCTAGGTCTTTGGATCCTGGCAGTCCTTCGCCAGGTGCCTAGCAGTCCTTCGCTAGGGCTTTGTATCCTGGCATTCCTTCGCCAGGTGCCTAGCAGTCCTTCGCTAGGGCTTTGTATCCTGGCATTCCTTCTCCAGGTGCCTAGCAGTCCTTCTCTAGGCTTTGTATCCTGGCAACCCTTCGCCAGGTGCCTAGCAGTCCTTCGCTAGGGCTTTGTTTCCTGGCAGTCCTTCGCTAGGTGCCTAGCAACCCTTCGCTAGGACTTTGTTTCTGCACACTCAAGTAACTTTATTAGATCACAAATAAACTTAACTTTGAATCCTTTGTCAATATCAAAATAAGGTTCGATATGGTGCTTCCTTCACCAACAATCTCCCCCTTTTTGATTTATGGCAACACAATTCAAAGTTAAGTTAAAATTACAACAGTTTAAGCAAGAAGGTTAAGACCAATGAAACATAGCAATTCTGAACAGTCTAAAACCAATGTAATTTGAACAGAAAATTTTTTTCTCATACTCCCCCTGAATCATTGTGTTATAAAATACTTAACTTAACACTTAACTTTGACCTTTCCTCCGCCTTTGACATATATCAAAAATAAACATGGGTGAACAAGGTAAAGTTTTAAAAAAGTTTTTGCAAACCTAAATTTTGTTACAAAACTTTTACTTGGCTTTGCAAAAAGAATTTTACTTAGGCAAAATTTTGAAGCCAAATTTCCCTAACAAATGGTTCAACTTTGAGAATTGGGAGAAAATTTATTTTAAAATACTTTGCTTGGAAATACTTTGTGTATTTTGAAAAACAAAATCTTTAAAAAAATTTCTAGACAAGTTTTTCACTAAAACAAACATTTGCCAAAATTTTCAAAAAAAATCTTTGCTCAGGCAAATTTTGTTTACTAAGAAAAAATCTACTTAGAAATATTTGCAAAAAGATGCTCTTAGAAATTTTTGAAAGCACACTTAGAAATTCAACTTTGCTTTTTGAATAAGAGAAAGCTTTTGAAAAACATTTTGATTTTGAATAGTTTGAGCTTTTTCTCTCCTTAGCTGTTTATTAATAAAGAAATATATTTTGAAAGAAGTCTTAAGAAAAAAATTATGTATCAGAGCCTATGAGTTTTGAAAACATAAAAATACTTAGTATAACTCTTGAAAGCCTAGCAAAAAGCTTAAATTGCACCAACAAAGCTCCACTTTGAAAGGTATTATGTAATTTTGAAAAAAGATTTTGTATTTATAGGCAAATCTTTAGAAAATTCACGTACTTAGAATACTATTGCCTTAGAAAAGTATTAGTACTTTTGAAAGATATTATGCAATTTTTGAAAAATATTAGTACTTTTGAAAAAATATGCATTTTTGAAAAATATGCAAGTACTTTTTAAAAAAAACAGATTGAGCCTTTTTGGAAAGTCTAAGTACTGTTTTTGAAAACTATTAGACTTTGAAAAATATAAATAATTTTTGAAAAGTATTATGCATTTTGAAAACATAGTATTTTACTTGACTAGGTTTCTTTTCCAGTCTGACACAATCCTAGGAAACCTTGTTGACTACAAGGGCATTTCCCTCAGTGTCCTAGAAATTCTCCAAACTCAAAAAATTTCAAAAAGTATTTCAAAAAGGATTTACTAAGCCAAAAAACATTTTGAGAAATAGAATATTGGTATTTTTAAAGGCAAATTAGTTGTATTTTCAAAAGAACCTTGAAAACTTGTGTATTAACACAACTTATTATGAAATGTTCAATAGTTCTTTTAATTTACCTTCCCCTAAACATGACATAGTCCTTGGAAGCTTGTTGACCACAAGTATTCTTCCTCTGAGTCCTTAGGGGTCAGTTCAGATCAAAAGAATTATTTAATAATTTCAAAAATAATTGCCAAAGAAAATACTTGTTAGAAATAATTTCTTTTGGTTTAGACTCCCCCTAAATTTGACACATCCTCGGAGTCCTTGTAGGTCATGAAGTGGACCTTCCTCTGTGTCTTTAGGGTTTGTCAAAATCAAAAGCACAATTCTTAAAATGAATTTTGAAGTATTAACATTTTGAAAAAATGATTGTTTGAAAGACATATGATAGCATAGTTTTCGAAAAACATGAGTGATAGTTTGAAAACATAGTATTTTTAAACTTCTTCTTTTAATTTGAACTCCCCCTAAACCTGACACAGTCTTAGGAGGCTTGTTGACCACAAGTTAATCCTCCTCTTAGTCTTAGGGTTTGATTCAAATAAAAAGAGAAGAAAACTAAGTTTTAAAAAAAAAATATTTTGTTTTAATGATTTGAAACATAATTTCATTCTCCTATTTGAGAAAATGAATATAGAAAACTGAAAAGGGGAAATGATTTAAAAAATAGAAGTTTTTTTTAAGTCCCAAAAAAAATATAAATATCTAAGCCCGGACCGCAGACACAAAAAATATCCTAAGTAATCCTACGGTGACTTTTTGCCATACAAGAATAACTGAATGTCTAAAAGAAATGTTTGTATAATGGTAAAGGAAAGAAATAAATGTTATGAAATAAATTTCAGGTTAGTGAACAAAAGAGACTTGATTTTAATTACAATGATTTGAAACATTAACTCTTAGTTAAAAAATTAAATTTGATTTTTGAGAAAATTAAAATTTACATGGTTAAGTTTGTTTAATTGAATTTAAATTTTAATTTTGAAAGTTGTTCGGTTGAATTAAATTTGAATTTTAAATGTTGTTAAATTAAATTTGTATTTTAAAAGTCAGTTGAATTAAATTTGAATTTTAAAAGTCAGATGTATTAAATTTGAATTTTAAAAGTTAGATGAATTAAATTTAATTTATTAAGATTTAATTTAATTGATTTAATTAAGATGAATTTAATTGATTTAATTAAGATTTGATTTTGATTTAATTGATTTAATTTTAGTTTGATTAATTTGAATTAGTTGGTTGGGTTGGACTCACCTTTTAGGTCCTAAGCATCTCACCAATTTCTAAGTGACAAAATAGGATATCCTTAACTGTTTTGTGACATGCATATTTTAATAGAAAGATTTATTTTGAAAAGGCCATTATTAATTTTGAAAAGTTAAATTAATTTTTAAACCTAATTTAAATTTATTTTGAAAAGAGATATTTGAATCTAAAATTAACTAAAAATTTGTGTTAGATTCGAATTTAACAAAGAGTAAATTGAATTTGAATTTCAAAAATTGGCTTCCAGGTCTTGGCGAGGCACAAGGCCTTCTTTGGCCGTAGCCTTATTGGATCATCAACCCTTTCCTAGACAAAGCCTTTTAGTGAAGTTTCATCTTCAAAATTACTTTTTGGTAAATTCTTGTTTAACTAGTTTGGGTCTTGGATCGGTAGCTTCGGCTAGTTTCACCAGTCTAAAGAGACCAAGTAGTGTATACTTGACCTTATTAGAAAAGGCTTCCCTAACGTACTATCATCTCACCTCCACCCAATACTATGTTATTCAAATTTCAGTTAAGTTGGTTCAGTCCTTAAACTAACCAATCCTAATTCAAAGCATAATAAAATAAACAAGCAAGAAAAGCAATCAACTAAGTCACATCATAATTGTAATGATATTCTGGATTTTTAGAATTAGCAAGATTGTGAATTAGACTTTCTAGCATTTTGACCTTATGTTTCAATATTTCATCTTCTTGTTCCAATTTACTAATGTTTGCTTTAACTAATTTATAAGGTTCAATCATATTATTCAAGGTAAATAATGGATTTTCAAATACTGTAAATTTACCTTTAGATTTCTTTTTGGAGGTCTCCCCCTTGATTTTAGTCATCTTTCTTTTGCTTGATTGTTTCTTCAGTATTTTGTAGTGGTCGCGAGCCAACCGGACCAGTTTCCGAGGATCTCCTTCTTCATCATCAAGTTCTGAGTCTGAGTTGGACTTAGGTACTGGTTGATGCCTCTTTTGCAGTTCTCTTGGAGTTTTCCCTGCAATGAAAACTATACCTTCCTCGACCATTGCAGTATCAACTTGATTATTTAACCTTAATTCAGAAAATGATTCAAAATTAGTTACCGATTTTGTCTTAGAAAACTCGTTGTCTGACTCTGGTTCGATTTCGACGTCGGGTGTCGATTCTGTCGCAGCTACTTGTGCTTGAGCCGAGAATGCAAAATGACTTGCCTGATCTTCCTTATCGTCTGATTCATCCGATGATTCGAGCATCACACCTT
The DNA here is from genome assembly GCA_024364735.1 of Boesenbergia rotunda. Classification (NCBI taxonomy): domain Eukaryota; kingdom Viridiplantae; phylum Streptophyta; class Magnoliopsida; order Zingiberales; family Zingiberaceae; genus Boesenbergia; species Boesenbergia rotunda. The sequence goes on along the minus strand of JAGFNQ010000363.1, from coordinate 520,977 downwards.
CAAAGATCTCAATATTAGAGCTCTCTTCGTGTAGGCTGATTAGCTTCTCCCACATCTCTTTAGCATAGTTGAAGGATCCAACCCGCTTCAATTCTTCATTGGTTAGGCCACATTGTAGGATTGCAGTTGTCCTTGCATCCGTCTCGATCTTCCTCAGGGTTGGTTCATCCAGTTGGTCCCACGTAATTGATGGATCATCTTCTGTAGGGAGGGAGAACCCTGTTTGAATGATCATCCATATGTCCATATGGGCCTTCAGATGGAACTCCATTTGATATCTCCAAAACTTGAAGTTCTCGCCGGAGAATAGTAGTGGACGGGCACTGTTCCACTCTTGGTTGGCCATTTAGTTTAAACCTCGTACACACAAGAAATAACAAAAGATGTACCAAGACTTGGTCTTGGATTAGTAGTGTGGGAGAGAGAAAAATATAGCCCAAAATAAATATTGTACGAATTTTGAGGTAAAATAATAATAAAAAAATTATGATAAATTTTTAAAAATGTTGATTTTATTACTTCTGATTAATGATGAAAAAGTAAGAAGTCAATGTTTGAAAAAAAACTTTGCTCGAATTAGGGTAGCACGAATTTCAAGAAAAAAATATTAAAATAATAATAAAAAATTTATGACAAATTTTCAAAAATTGATCGTTTTATCAATTCTGACTTATGGTAAAAAAAATGAAAATTGAAATTTGAAAAAGGCGAATAAGAACGAGTGGTGTTGCACCAATCTCGATTAACAAAAAGAAAAGAAATGAAATGAAAGATTTCGTAAATCCGAAAATAAATCTCAAATTGGTGGTTGCACCAAATTTGAGCTTCCCCGCTCTGATATCACTTGTTGGATCGAGAGAAACGATAGAGGGGGGGTGAATATCGTAAATTGTTCGAATTAGAGTTAGAGAAATTACGCAGCGGAAGAAATAAACACAAAACGCGAACACAAGATCTTTTACTTGGTTCGGAGTCGCGGTCGGCTCCTACTCCAAGGCCCACGGTCATTGACCGATTACTGCGGGTAAATCTATATGTGCGCAAAACAGTTTACAGACAGATATGATAATTGTAGTACAGTAAACAAAACAAACAGCTCTTCATTTCCGACGTCGGGTGTAGATTGTATTTTCGGAACAGCGGGACGTCGTCGGCGCTTGTATCTCGAGTCGGGAGGTTTCCGGAGTAGAGCGCGGGAGTAGAAGAGCGTGAGTGCATTGGAAGAATTGATTGTTTTAGAAGCCTTGGCGTTGGGTGCTATTTATAGCACTTCGGGGCGCCCTGGACGTTGGGGGCGCCCCCCCCCCCACATGTCAGCCGATCTGAGATTCTGGTCAGCCCTTATCCCTCTCGAATAGGGATGAGGTTGACTCTGGGGGTGCCCTGGTTGACCCGGTCTGCTGGGTTCTCGACTGGATAAGTCTTATCCTATTCGTTGGCTTGAGTGCGAGGCGCCCTGGGCACTGGGGGCGTCCGGGAGCACGGGGGCACCCCGCCCAGTAAGCTCTCGAAGCACTTCTTTGCTTAACTTATTTTGTACTGGCCTTAGGGCGCTCGGGACACTGGGGGCGCCCTGCTCAGCTACTTGCCTCTCTCATTTTGGCATTCTGAGCTGCAGACACACGTTCCTTCAGTCTTGCATCCAGGGTTAGTCCAAAACAATATAAAACAATAAGGTATTAGGTTTATACAGCCTTAGTTGTCTTGGTTCTGACTTTGAGTCTCCGAAATGGAGCCCTAGGTCGAACCGACGCCTACTGTTCCCTCGACGGGGAACGCGTCCTCACCTACTCCTCTTAGGAGAATTTACCTGATGCCAACCGACTCCTCCGGTTGGACTTTTGCCTAGCGGTCCTTCGCCAGGTCTTGGATACCAAGCTGCCCTTCGCCCGGTGCCTAGCAGTCCTTCGCTAGGTCTTTGGATCCTGGCAGTCCTTCGTCAGGTGCCTGGCAGTCCTTCGTCAGGTGCCTAGCAGTCCTTCGCTAGGGCTTTGTATCCTGGCATTCCTTCGCCAGGTGCCTAGCAGTCCTTTGCTAGGGCTTTGTATCCTGGCATTCCTTCGCCAGGTGCCTAGCAGCCCTTCGCTAGGACTTTGTTTCTGCACACTCAAGTAACTTTATTAGATCACAAATAAACTTAAATTTGAATCCTTTGCCAATATCAAAATAAGGTTCGATATGGTGCTTCCTGCACCAACAGAAGGTACCAGTGCCCGGAGTCCAGAGGGACAAGAGTCATATAAAGTGTTTCAAATGTCAAAAGCACAAACACTACAAGAATCAGTGTCCGTCAAAGGCACGAAAAGTTTATGTTCGTAACGATTTTCAAATTCTTGCACTGTCTTATGATAATAACTTAGATAATTTTTCTGAAAAATTAGAATTATTGCATAGTCAAATTAACATTTTGCATAACCTATTACCAAATGTAGATAATATTAAAATATCAGATATCAACTCATTAATTTTTAATATCAATGCAATGATTTTTAGAATTAACTCTAATAATTTTCTAAAAATAATCCTGAAAATATTAAGGATAATTCTGAAAATAATCCTGAAAATAATTCTGAAAATATTGAGGATAATTCTGAAAATAATCCTAAAAATATTAAGGATAATCCTGAAAATAATTCTGAAAACGTTGAAAATAAACTTAAGGATATCGAAGATACTTCTGAGGATAGTGAATATAAAACTGTTTTCGATGATGATTTAGTTATTAATTTCTTGATAATCTTGAAGTAATTATAAAACAATAGTTAGTAGCCCTGAAAACTACTCCACTTACTTTGAAGATATAGAAGTATATCATTTAGATGATTAGGATGAGGAGGAAGATGAGTTTCTTAGAATCAAGGCTACAGTTAATAAAATCTACAAAAATTCAAACAAAGCAGAAGTGTTAGAAAAAATTAAAAAATTAAATGAAGAAAAAATAGTAGATAAGTCAGACATTTTTGAATTAATGAAATGATGCAATTAAACCCACAACTTTTGACTAACCCATAAATTTTGAAACTTAAATCAAATTAAATCTTAATTAAATCTTAAATTTAATCCTTAAATAATTTTTACCTTAATTTAATCCTTAATTATTTCAACTGTAATTAAAACTTAAATAATTTTTACCATAATTTAATCCTTAATTATTTTAACCGTAATTAAATCTTAAATAATTTTTACCTTAATTTAATCCTTAATTATTTCAATCGTAGTTAAATCTTAAATAATTTTTACCTTAATTTAATCCTTAATTATTTCAACCTTAATTAAATCTTAAATAACTTTTACCTTAAGTTAATCCTTAATTAACATAAATCCAATTAATCGTTAATTAATCCAGTTAATCCTTAATTAACTTAAATCCAATTAATCATTAATTAATCCAGATAATTCTTAATTAACTTAAATCCAATTATTCCTTAATTAATTCAGTTAATCCTTAATTAACTTAAATTCAATTAATCTAGTTAATCCTTAACTAACTTAAATCCAGTTAATCCTTAATTAATTCAGTTGATCCTTAATTAACTTATATCCAGTTAATCCTTAATTAATTCTGTTGATCCTTAATTAACTTAAATCCAAGTAATCCTTAATTAATCCAGTTAATCCTTAATTAACTTAATTCCAATTAATCATTAATTAATCCAGTTAATCCTTAATTAACTTAAATCCAATTAATCCTTAATTAATCCAGTTAATCCTTAATTAATTTAAATCCAATTAACCCTTAATTAATCCAGTTAATCCTTAATTAACTTGAATTCAATTAATCCTTAATTAATTTTAATCTTAAATTAAATCTTAATCTTAAATTAAATCTTAATCTTAAATTAAATCTTAATAACTTAAACTCAAATTAAATAAAATCTTACCCAACTGCAACAATCAATCTAATGAAATTAAATATGTCAAAGTGGGTTGGCATATTCGCGGGATCACACTATATGTATCAAATCGGGAATTTGATACATTATTAGAAATTTAATTAAAATGCCTTGACTTGATTGAATCATGTATAAATCTCATGCTCATGCTTTTGTTGTTTTTTTATATATATCTGTCATGTCATTCATGTTTAATTTTATGCATGATTTAGAATGGTTAAATAGGAAAAAGATGTAGGACAGGTGCCGTCGATAGAGGGGGGGGTGAATATCGAACGTAAATCTTTCACCCGGAAATCGTAAACTTTTCGAATCTTCGTTCTAGACTCAGAGCATTAGTGCAGCGGAAAATAAACAGAACGAAGAAAACACAACACAGCGCATGCGAGATTTTTTATTTGGTTCCCAACCCCCCAGGGTCAGTACATCCAAGGCCTAGGCACGGGAACACCCGTCCACTATTGGTATCCTTTCTGGACTTTCCGGAGGCGGAGAAACCCGTCTTACAATGCAGAAGTACAATAAAAAAGATAATAAATTGAATGCGAAATAATAAACGCAAACCGAACAAAAAAGATTTGAAACTCGGCCAATCTGGACCTCCGAAGTGCTGCACACTTCCTCCTGGGGCCTCCCGGTTCTAGAGCCTCGTCTTTAGTGCTTTGTCGTCGGTCAGAATGCTCAGAATTATTCTGGAATATTGTGTTTGAAGCTGAGGGGTCGAGGGCGCTTTTATAGGCTTCATACGGGCGCTTGACAGGATGGGGGCGCCTAACACATGCCCTTCGATCTGTGAATCCTTATCTACGGGCTCGGTCAGCGCTTATCATTTTTGGGATGGATTTCTTGAGCAAGTACAGTGCCTCTATTGAATGCCGTAAAAGAAGAGCAAAGTTCACACCAGAAGCAGAACCTCCATTCGAGTTTATTGGAGACCCAAAGAGAAAGACAAAAAGGTTCTTATCTACCTTACAAGCTCAGAGAATGTTAGAGAAGGGGTACTATGGTTTTCTAGCTCTTATAGTGGATGCAAGTCAAGTGAAGGATTGAAGAGAGAAGAAGTGAGGGTAGTCTGTGACTATCCTGAGGTGTTTCCTGAAGAGTTACCAGGACTCCCTCCCAATCGGGAAATTGAGTTTGAAATTGAGTTGGCCCCAGGAACCAACCCAATTTCGAAGGCACCTCATCGCATGGTGCCAGCAGAACTGAATGAATTGAAAGAACAATTGCAAGAGCTGCTCGACAAGGGTTTCATCTGTGTTAGGATCTTTGCCCTAGCTAGAGGGGGGGGGGTGAATAGCTATCTTTCGATTTTACTTTCCTACAAACAAGTTAGCGGAAGCAATACAAATAGAAATATGAAGGTAGGAAAGAAATCAATGCTAACTCACTGATTTTACTTGGTATCCACCTCTTCAAGGTGACTAATCCAAGGATCCACACACACCACACACACCCTTCACTATGAACTTCTCCTTCTCAAGATCACACTTGAAGGTGGAGAAACCCTAACACAATAATCTCCCTCCTCTTACAAATGAAATGAAAGCTTGGAGGAGGAGATTGAGAGAGTTGTGAAGCTTGGAGAGCTCTAGAATGATCACACACTTCGTATACAAGAAAAGCCCTTGCCCTCTCCAAGATAAAACACTAGGTTTTATATCTTCATCCGCGACTCCAGTCGACTGCTCACTTACCGGTCGACTGGTAGGCTTCAACGGCTATAAAATATGTAATGAGTGCCTCAGCCGCCTTCGCAACGGTCGACCTCCAGTCGACTGGTACAGTACCAGTCGACTGTCCGGTCGACTGGAACCAATTCCAGTCGACTGGAAGTCGACTGGTCGACCCTCCTTGGGTCGACCCGATTCTCTGTGTGTTGTGGGTTGTGGTCCCAGTCGACTGACAACTTACCAGTCGACTGATGAAGCTGAGAAATCATATTTCAGCTTCCCTTTTCATCCCTTAGTCTTGACTCATTCCTTCAAACACCTTCCACAAGCCTTGTGCCTCTCTTGGATGCTTCCGAGTCCACGACTCATCATCCTTGCACTTGCTTGAAGTGTTTCCATCGGCTTCGTCATACTAAATCTCCCTTTTGCCAAGAGGTCACACCTCCGGGACTTCCTTTGCCAAGACTCTCTTCTTGGAACCTGAACTTTCCTGCTTACTTAAGGCACACAAGTTAGAACACAAAACATTGCCTAACTTAAACTTGTTTAGCCAAACATGAAAACCATAATTACTTGAGCAAGATTGCACCAACAATCTCCCCCTTTTTGATGTTTGGCAAAACTCATTTAAGTTAGGTCTTTAAATATAATGATACATGAACATGAGGCATATAAAGATAAGCATATGAATATAATCATGCAACATTTCATGTAATTTAAAGCACATAATCACGATTAAGAGCTAACTTAATCTATTTCTCCCCCTTTTTGACAAAAAATCACAAAAAGGATTGACAACACCCAAGCGAGGAATGAATCGTGAGATAAGTCAAGATAGACCCTAGTAATTCTCCTCCTTGGATAATCGAGTCTACTATCCCTTGATAGACATGTACCCGTTAAAGGCTTGCTCCCCCTAAAGCCTTGCTCCCCTTGGATCATTGCACCAATAATGTCCCTCGCGTGTCAACTTGCAGCCAATGACTCCCTTGACCAATCAGGGTTCAAAGGACGGACAAAACGGCAATTTCAGCACAAAACAGAGTCACCCGGTCGACCTCCAGTCGGCTGCTACCAGTCGACTGGTACAGTAACAGTCGACTGGTAGCTGAAAAAATTCAGTTTTCCTCCCGAAATTCAGAAATGCAGAAATAAATGCACAGTGATCGAAAAATTCTGAAATTTCACCCCAACATTTCTTAAGATACCTACTATTCATGAAAAATATTTTGAAAAATATAAGCACCTTGAATTAGCGGTTTGATACAAGGTGTGAAAACTCCAGAATTAACTTGATACTTATGAAACTATGTATCAATCTAGGCACCAACTATAGCCATCAATAAAGGACCTATGCTATGCCATTCTATGGGGATTAGGAAATGTGTTCAAGGCAAATTTAAGATTCATGATCAATGACTACCAAGAATACATGGATATGGCCATAAATACGACTCTCGTTCCTAGCCAACAAGGAGACTCCCCCTTAATCCATTATGTCATTAAAAATTCATACCGATCATACATGGGGCTGATGGCAGCAAGAAAAATAATAGATTTTACACTGCCAAACGGAATATAGTATAAAACATAATCCAAAACAACTCAAATGATTACCAACCCTAAATGACGAAACTACTTCATAACCGCAAATAGAGTTTTTACATAGCTAAAAAACATAAGCAGAAGGGAAAACAACCATAGCCAGGTAACTAAAGTGTCATCCAAATACATCAACCAG